>LT552109.1:151424-163893 GCA_900079185.1 Absidia glauca
CTATGGACCCATTGGTGCAGATGCCCGTGATTTGATCGACTACTTTGAATCCAATGGCGGACCCAAGTGTCAAGTGGAAGCGAACCCTGCGGAATGGATTCTGGAAGTGGTGGGTGCCGGTACGGCTGGCAAAGCTACCAAAGACTGGGCTACTGTATGGACGGAATCGAAGCAAGCCAAGGAACTGGAACAAGAACTCGAACAAATCCATCAAACTGTCGATCTGAACCCTACTCGTAAAGCTCATACTTATGCTACCTCGCTCTGGACTCAATTTGTACTTGTGCACAAGCGCATGGCTTTGTCGTATTGGAGATCACCTGAATACAATGTGGGTCGGTTCTTGAACATCATGGTTACTGCTATCATCACTGTAAGGAACGAACGGAGGGATGAATAGGATGATGATGATTAACCATTTTTTTTTGTGTCTGTGATTAGGGATTCACTTACTGGAAATTGGGCCACTCTACAAGCGATTTGCAAAACAAGCTGTTCGCCCTCTTCACCACCTTCGTCATGGCCTTCACTATCATTATTCTCGCCCAACCCAAATTTATGACAGAACGTATTTACTTCCGCCGTGAATATGCATCCCGCTACTACTCTTGGTTGCCATGGTCGATCTCTGCCGTTTTGGTCGAAGTGCCTTACAGTAAGTTATGCCCACTCGAGCTTCCTCGACCTGACCCACTCATTCATTCCCTTTTCTTTCTCATAGTCCTTTTCTATTCTGCTTTCTTCATGTTTGGATTGTATTGGACATCGGGCATGAAGAACACATCTGAAGCCGTGGGTTACTTTTACCTGGTCTTTTCCACAGTGGTCACTTGGAGTGCGACTCTTGGCTACATTATTGCCAGTGTTGCGGAAAGCGGTACCATGGCGGCTGTCCTCAACCCCTTGATCATGTCGATTCTTGTCCTTTTCTGTGGTTTGATGCAACTTCCTTCGGCCATGCCTCGATTCTGGAGCAGCTGGATGTACTGGGCGGATCCATTCCATTACGTAAGTACTCACAGCTTAAAAAGATGATCAACCAGTTATACTAACTTGTACATATTCATTCATTGATAGTATGTACGTCAGAGCAAGCAAAAAGGGTAACTATGGCAAACAAGAACATATACTAACTATGCTATCTTTCTAATAGATTGAAGGTTTGACAGTAAACGAAATGGAAAACGTAAACATCCATTGCACCGACAACGATTTGATCCGCTTCAACCCGCCTCCTGGTCAGACCTGTGGACAATACACTGAAGCTTTCTTCCAAAACGGTGCAACCACTGGCTATATCGCTAACCCCAACGCCACCGATCAATGCGGCTACTGTCAGTACTCTACTGGTGAAGAATTCTATCAAACAAACTATTCGTGGGGACAACATACCAAATGGGCCAACTTTGGGATCCTCTTGATCTTCCTCTTCTTCAACATCTTCACCGTGGTCACTCTTGTTTATCTCCGCAGAAAGCCTAGACGTTAATCTCCCCTCCCCTCTCCCACCATACCTAATTATTCTCCCCCCCCCTTCATCATCATGTAGATAGTATTCATTCATTTGGTTTTGTTTGTTTGTTTAGTTTAGATGCTCAATAAAGTGTACTCATATCTTTATCACTAACGAATTGGCATAGAGGAGGTTGGGATCATTGGCAAATGCAGGTACGCCGGATTAGGCTTGGTGCACTTTGCAGCTCCACAGAATGTGAATTTTGCGGGCATTAAGAGACGGGAAGTTCGCGGGGTTTAAAATGCTATAAGTCTCCAAAAAGTCCCCAGCATGCCCTGTATAATGTAGCCCACCCCTTGATCCATCATATCCTATCCCATCACCTATGTCTATATTCTCTTATCCTAAAACATTACCTTTCTATAGTATCCTAGCGGTCTGTCGTATCAGGTATTGATTAGGCCAAAAGGTGTAGTAGACAATAAAAAAAAGGGTCAGGGCTTGGCGTACGGGGTGATTTGTACCGCTATATATCAGAGTCTCTAAGGTCATTGTAGCTTATGCAACAGAACAAAGTCATGTATATGGGTTGAATTAGATTTTTATTGATTGAATGAGACTATGCTTAAGCTACATGTCCTAGTGGGTGGCAGTGAATGCAGCGCTTGTCATGGAGTGACTAATCTAATGTAATGAGCTAAGGAAAAGGGAGGAGGAGAGCAGACCAGCGTTATCCAAAGTATCAAAAGTAGTAGGCATTGAGAATAGGTCAAGTAATAGTGCACTTCATCGGTACAATGGCTGGGGAATCTACTATGGACAAAATGAGTGCAGAAGAAAAAAAAATTCAAGGGTTTCCCCATGTTTTTTTACATTTGAAAATTTTAAAAAGGGCCTTTTTGGGCGACATGAAGCAGTGGTGGAGTCGCAAATAGCATCGTCGTCGTCTTTATCGTCTTGGTCATCGTTGTAGCGAGTCTAGTGTCAAAAGAGAAAGGAACGATGCAAAAGGCAAAAAGTTAGCAATGGTAAGTAAAAGATGAACAAGACGTGAGAAGAGGAGAGTTACCGTTCGTTCGTTCGTTTGCTCGTTCGTCCGTCCGTTCGTTCGTTTGTCGTCGTGGAGTAAAGAGAATGACAATGGGGAGAAAAAAAGTGATGACGAGGGGAAGAAGGAGCAAAAGTGAGGGACGGGCAGAAAAAATAAACTTATAGCCGAGTCGGGGTTTGAAATATATAGTGCATGGACACGCATTGTTGAAGGAGTGTGTGGGCAGGATCGTGTTCCTGAGCTTCAATTTGCAGCAGATCCCTAAAATTTCAAAGTGAGCATGCTACTACTTTTTGATGCTATGATGTTGACTACCTTTTGAATGACAAGTAGGCCGGATCAGAGAAGATTGGATGCTGCCAAATGGGATGGCAGGGGTAGAGTTCCATCATGAGCACCGAGACTTGTATAAAAGTCTTCCTGAGCATCATGAACGCCTGTAAAAATGCATTGGCAGCGACGGTAGGTTGAATAGGATCGTTGTTTTCAGGGATGAGCTCTTTTGCCTCCAGTCAGTCATGCCATTCGTCGATCGCCGGGACTTCTTGCAGAGGCTGGTAGATAGGTCAAGGGCGGCACAAGCAAGGTGAAAGAATTGACCAATAGTAGGAAAAACTGTCATTGATCGCATCATTTCTCTTGAAAGTCTGGTGAGATATGCCATTCATCGTTGTGCTATCCATCGGCCTTGGCGTTGTAATTGATCTTCGTTCACACCCATGATATCCGCCATACGAGCTGATGAGCCGCAATTGATACACGCCGTCTTGTTGGACCTAATACCAGCAGAAGAGAATGCCTTGCCGATCGATTCCCGATGAGAAGAGTAAGACCATTTTTGCCTGGCGGGGCGGTTTTATCTTTATTTCAAATCAAGTCTCAGCTGTCCCAGCCAAAAGAGCCCTTATTGTCCGCAAAATTTGGAATGGGCTATAATATTGTATCTGAATCTAATGGATGTACACAATCGTACGGACCTACCCAGTAGGATGATCATTTGAAAAAAAAAAAAAAAGATTTTCGAAAGCAAACCGAAAACCTGAGAACGGACATTTAAAAACCCGCCCATCCTCTTTATGGTACGTACGCTTGAGTTTAGACATATAAACTTGAGTATGGCCCACATTCCCACGTTTGAGTGGCTATTCAACTGGCCGTTGCCCTACAGTCTTGAGTTTAGTTCCAAAGACTTGAGTTTGGCGCTCCAATCTCTCTGTGGTCATGAAGTACCAGGACCGGATCGGTGCTGAAGGCTTTTGAAATTTCGACCTTTTTGAAAATTGATCGGTTCTGAACCACACTTTTATATACACAGTTGCTTAATTTCTCAAAGCAGTGATAGATAACCCACCGTCAAATTTTCCATGGAACAGTATAGGACCTATACCTATCGTACTATATTAAGAAACCAACTACTTCTAAGTCGTATACGTCCGTGAACACTACACAAAACCCCCCAAAAGCGGCTGATTGGAGTGTCCTGAAAATCGGGAACTACTTCAGTAAAATACAAACGCCTTGGCATCACTCGCTTGATATAAATTACTACTTTGTTCATGTAAAATTTGAGGTAAGGTTTGTTACCTCTTTTACGAGATAATCCATGTCCAACAAAAAGTGACACTTTTCATGGGGGATGGTCCATCGTTATTCAAAAGGCGGGGTTTGAAATGTGCCCCTTTTTCTTGAACTCGGATTTTCTTGCAAGCGAGATAAGCAACCCTACTTCAAACTTGACATATAAAAAATTGAACTTCGTATCTATCATAAGGTTGAAGAATGTTGGGGTTTCTTGCGTGGATCTTCACATAGGGGTCTTCTAAAAATCATCGCAATTTTTGGGCTTTCTGCAATACTAGCAAGCGAATGCTTCATCAAAACATTTCTATTTTAGTATTTTTCGTTAGATATGCTTACCATAATGTCCCGTGTAAAATTTGATGTAGGGTTGCCCATCTCAGTTCTGAGAAACAAGTAACTCTTTACCAAAAATTGGAGCTGGGTACCGAAATTTTTGAAAACAGCACACGTTCAAACCCCGACAATTGGCCGGATTTAAAGCGTGCGGTAAACTCCTATCTATACGTCCACACAATTCCAAATCAGATCCCAATTTCTTCTGGCCAGCGACTATTTCTTGGCAAGCGCAATGGTGGATTGCGCCGACATGTGAAATCATAAAGCGTTACTTCCTGGTACCTTGCAAAAACAATCTAAATTCGCCTTTTGCAAGGAAAGCGGAGTTGTATATATACACACCGACAACACCTATGCAAATGTCACTCCGTGAACCCCTTCGCTCAAGAAGATTTCACCCTATTCTGATTTTACACTAGATAATGATGAACGGTTGCAAGCTGATGTATTATGCAAGCCTCCTCAGCTAATGCCGTACGTACAGCTGGATCTTGGTAGTAAAGCAGGAATCGTTTCACTCCGAGACAGCTGTTGTTTTTCAGCCAAGCATATACTTGATGGAATGATGAGTAATGCTTCATTTTTGATCCTCCCTTTCGGTCAAATGCCATTCGGTCGTACAAATGTCTCGTTCTCGTGTGATACAGAGCACTTCTGGTAGTGGATCAGTATCTTGCAAAAGTTTCATACTCAACACCTCCGTAGTTCCCCACAGCATAGACCTCTAAGAGGGGTAAATTGGATCCGATCGCTTCTGGTCGTCTGCCTTTAAAAACGATGGTGAGGCAGAATATATAAACCCCGCTCGTGCGGATCACCGCACTCGCCAAAAAACAGAAAAGCTTCATCCCCAGGCAGTATAACTGACGAGATACTTTGAGATAGGCAAGAATAGTATAAGATGTCTTGTTGGGATTAGATCCATTGGTAACAGGGACGGATCGTTGGGCAAAAGAGAGCGAGATTGGTGAGGTAGTTTCAAGACAGTGACTGAATAGAGTTTAGTAGCGGTGTACAAACTTTTGTTGGCGCATTGTATTAGTAATGCATGGTGTTAGAATCCTCACCAACAGAAAGCGTTTTTATTGGATGATCGCTTATCACTTCTTTGTCCACAGGGAGGTCGATTTCAAATCATCATTTCAAATTCCGCTGTCAGGCCTCTCACAGAATCATATAAATACTGTTTCTTTGATCTGTATGAGTACCTTTTATCATCAACTTAACACTAAAATAAATAACATACAATGGTTGAACCAACTAAATTATGGCCCAACAAACGACTGTCCGATCATCTTGCCACTGGGCTTCAAGATCAGCGGGATGAAGGATCCATAAATACCGTCATTGCCGACCAATTCCATGGCAACGATACCTACGGTGAAACTGATGGCAATCGTGTAGACATACAAGGTAAAAGAGAAGAAAATCCGCTTGGCTCAGTGATTAACAATCCAGTCTCTTCTGTGCACACATAGCTGCCGTGGAGGAATACCATGATTTGAAGAAAGAGCTAAGTAGAATGACTCGTGCTTCGGGCCATGAAAGTCAACTAGAAGAAGGACCTAAAGGAGATGACTTTGACCTTGATAAGTTCCTGAATGGGATGTCAAACGAGAATGGCGATTCAGGGCAGCTTCCAAAGCACGTTGGTGTCACTTGGCGGGATTTGAATATCAAGGTAATGCGGAACTCCGCTCACGCCCACTTGAAGACCAGATTTAGTTGATTCTCATTCTTCCCTTCTCTTCCTCATTCTACATTCTTTTAATCGTCGGCCATGTTAGGGTTTCGCTGCCGATGCTCACACTATTCCTACTCTCTTCAACTTTATTGGTGACATGTTCAAGGTGTGGAAATACTTTGGCTTTGGACTCAACACCAACAAGAAAACGATTCTCCATTCTTTGAATGGCTTCTGTAAAGACGGCGAAATGCTTTTGGTGCTTGGACGACCTGGCGCTGGCTGTACTTCTCTTCTCAAGGTACTGTCAAATATGCGTGGTGGCTTTACCGACGTCGATGGGAAAGTTAACTATGGCGGAATCGACCATGAAACGTTTGCCAAGGACTTCCAAGGCCAGGTGTGCTACAACGAAGAAGAAGATCTCCACTTTGCCACTCTGACCACTAAACAAACACTGGAATTCGCTCTTCGTACCAAGACTCCTGGAAAACGCTTACCTGAAGAAACCAAGGATGAATTCGTGAACAAGATCTTGTACATGCTGGGAAATATGTTGGGCCTTACGAAGCAAATGGACACTTTGGTCGGTAATGCCTTCGTGCGTGGTCTATCCGGCGGTGAACGAAAACGACTCTCGATTGCTGAACAAATGACGACTTCTAGCTCTATCAACTGCTGGGATTGCTCTACTCGTGGATTGGATGCTGCTTCTGCTTTGGACTATGTACGCTCACTACGAATCATGACCGACGTCTTCCACAAGACTACCATCGCCACCTTGTACCAAGCCTCCAATGCCATCTATAACACGTTTGACAAGGTGCTACTATTGGATGAAGGTCGTTGTATCTACTTTGGTCCTGTGGATCAAGCTCGCCAGTACTTTGAAGACTTGGGATTCTACTGTCCTTCTCGCAAATCGACTCCTGACTTTTTGACTGGTCTCTGCAATCCTCTGGAACGAGAAATCAAGCCCGGGTTCGAATCCAGTGTCCCTCTGACAGCGGTCGCCTTTGAACAACGCTTCCAAGAATCCAAGATCCACAGCACCATGATGGCCGAACTCGACGCATACGAACAACAGCTCGCAACCGATCAACAAGCACAGCAATTCCGCCAAGCCGTCGACCAGGAACACCAGAAACGAGCACCCAAAAGTGCACCTTATACCGCATCCTTTTACCAACAAGTCAAGGCGCTCACCATTCGACAATATCATCTGCTTATTATGGACAAGGAAGCCCTGATCTCGCGCTATGGCACCATTCTTGTTCAAGGTCTGATCACTGCCTCTTGCTTCTACATGAGCCCTCTCAATGGGGCCGGTGCCTTCTCTCGATCTGGCGCCATCTTCTTCTCGGTCATCTTCAACTCCTTTGTCTCTCAATCTGAACTGGTGAGCTTTATGATGGGAAGACCGGTCTTGGAAAAGCATAAACAGTTTGCCCTCTATCGTCCATCCGCCTTTTACCTCGCTCAAGTCTTGTTGGATATCCCCTTTGCTGTGGCTCAAGGTAAGGCAACATCGCTCATGCTCTGGTTGATACAGTATATTCTAATCTTCCGTCTTATTACTCATTGTAGTCTTACTCTTCGAAATCTGCTCCTACTTCATGATGGGCTTGAACATGGATGCTGGTCGGTTCTTCACTTACTTTGTCATCATGTTCTTCATCAACATGTGTACCATCGGCTTCTTCCGCTTCTTTGGTGCCATCTCTCCTTCCTTCTTTGTCGCCACACAACTCTCAAGTGTCATCATCATCATCTTTTACGATTATACCGGCTACATCGTCTCATATACCAAAATGCATCCTTGGTTATTCTGGTAAGTGAAGGCATCACTCAAGCAGAACATAGAAATAACGTTGTCAATTTATCGTTGTTAGGATCTATTGGATGAACCCTCTCGCATACGGTACAAAGGCTTTGCTCGTCAACGAAATGGAGGGACAAGTCTATTCTTGCGAGGGTCCTGGTAACTCTGTACCTTATGGTCCTGGTAGGTCTATTGCGAAACGCATTAATGTTACTTTTGTCTCATAATTCCTCGCTTCACCTCTTGTAGACTATACTGACTGGAACTACAAGGCCTGCACAATGCCTGGCGGCGTACCTGGTGAATCGACAGTGCAAGGTAGCAACTACTTGTTATCTGCCCTATCCTACAAGCCCTCGGAAATCTGGGCCCCTGACTTTGTCGTGCTCGTTGCCTTCTTCATCTTCTTCACGGTGATCACCGCCTTAGCTATGGAATACGGCGCGGTCGGCAAATCCAGCACCCTTACTCGTCTTTACCTTCCCGGCAAAGCACCCAAGGCACGTACTCCTGAAGAAGAAGATGCCCGGCGCAAACGGCAAGCTGAAGTGATCAACAACATGGACAGCGTCTCCACTGGTACTACCTTCTCATGGCACCACATCGACTACACCGTCCCTGTCAAAGGCGGATCTCTGCAACTTCTCAACGATATCAGCGGTATTGTCAAGCCTGGCCACTTGACTGCACTCATGGGCTCATCTGGTGCTGGCAAAACTACTCTTTTGGATGTACTGGCTCGCCGCAAGACGCTTGGCAAGGTGGAAGGACGCATGTACTTGAATGGCGAAACTCTTTTGACCGACTTTGAACGTATTACTGGCTACTGTGAACAAATGGATGTACATCAACCAGCGGTGACGGTGCGTGAAGCCTTGCGATTCTCAGCTTATTTGCGCCAACCATCCGATGTGCCTCAGCAAGAAAAGAACGACTATGTGGAAACCATCCTGCAACTTTTGGAAATGGAAGATATCGCTGATGCTCAGATTGGTGAAGTGGAATCCGGCTTTGGTATCTCAGTTGAAGAACGCAAGCGACTGACGATTGGTATGGAACTGGTGGGCAAACCTCAATTGCTCTTTTTGGATGAACCTACGTCTGGCCTGGATGCGCAATCGTCTTACAACATTATCCGGTTTATCAGAAAGCTTGCCGATGCCGGGTGGCCTGTTCTTTGTACGATTCATCAACCTTCTGCGATTCTTTTTGACCACTTTGACCATCTTTTGCTCCTGGTGCGCGGTGGCAAGACAGCTTACTATGGACCCATTGGCCCTGATGCTCGTGTGATGATCGACTACTTTGAACAGAACGGTGGCCCTGCCTGTGGAAGTGATACGAACCCTGCTGAATACATTCTGGAAGTCGTCGGTGCTGGTACCTCCGGCAAGGTGACAAAGGATTGGAGTGCTGTGTGGGCGGAGTCGAAGCAAGCCAAGGAACTGGAACAAGAACTGGAGCAAATCCATCAAACTGTCGATCTGCACCCTACTCGCGAAGCTCATGCCTATGCTACTTCTCTATGGACTCAATTTGTACTTGTACACAAGCGCATGGCTTTGTCATATTGGCGATCTCCTGAATACAATGTGGGTCGGTTCCTGAACATCATGTCGACGGCGCTTATCACTGTAAGGAACGGATGGATGGATACAAAGGGGAAGATGATGGCTAATGTCGCTTTTTATTTTGTATATGCTTAGGGATTTACATATTGGAAGCTGGGTAGATCCTCGAGCGATCTGCAAAACCGACTCTTCGCCCTCTTTACGACATTTGTCATGACTTTCACCATCATCATCCTTGCCCAACCCAAATTTATGGCTGAACGTATCTACTTCCGCCGTGAATATGCATCCAGGTACTACTCTTGGCTGCCATGGTCGATCTCTGCCGTTCTGGTCGAAGTGCCTTATAGTAAGTTATGCCCACTCAAGCTTTTTTTTTTCCTTCACGAGACTAACTCATTATTCCTCTCTATAGTTCTCTTTTACTCTGCCTTTTTTATGTTTGGACTATACTGGACGTCGGCCATGAAGAACACATCGGAAGCTGTGGCTTACTTTTACTTGTCCTTCTCTACGGTTGTCACCTGGAGCGCCACACTGGGCTATATCATTGCCAGCATCGCTGAATCTCCTACCGTTGCGGGAGTACTGTAAGTGATCAAACTTTATGGAATAGAGGCAAAAGTAGTATGTCCTAACAAACGTTTGCTTCTACCTTCAGGAACCCGTTGGTTATGTCCATCATCGTTATCTTTTGTGGTTTGATGCAACTGCCGTCGGCCATGCCTCGATTCTGGAGCAGCTGGATGTACTGGGCCGACCCCTTCCATTACTTTGTAGAAGGTCTCACTGTGAACGAAATGGAAAACACTATTGTGACATGCACCGACGACGATTTGATCCGATTCAGTCCACCCCCCAACCAAACCTGTGGGCAGTACACCAACGCCTTCTTTACTCAGGGCGGCGCCACTGGCTATATTGCAAACCCCGACGCAATGCAACCTGATCAATGTGGCTACTGTCGCTACTCTACTGGTGAAGAGTTTTACGAAACGAACTATAATTGGGGTCAGCATCCGAAATGGGCGAACTATGGCATCCTTCTCCTCTTCCTGCTATTCAATATCGTCACTGTAATTGCCTTTGTCTATTTGCGTAGAAAGCCTAGACGATAGATTCCTCTGCCCCTTGTTTAGATGTAGTTATATTCCTCCCTTTATGTATTAACCCTTGATTCAAATAAAACATGTATATCCTATATGTCGAATGATGCGAAACATGTTGGGTTTTCTTAGATAAATCACCTTCTCTCGGGGGGCATTCTAGCCAGTCGCTTTTTAAAACTTTGTGTAGTGTTTACAGACGCCTACAACATGGGAGCACTTTTTTTCTCGGTGGTGTTATAAGGTATGGATTGCATCTTGCTCCATGTGAAATTTCAAGGTAAGTTATCCATCATAGTTTTGAGAAATAAGGCCAAAACGTTGGAGTTCAAAACCGATGAGATTTCAAAACCAGTAAACCAGTGAAGTTTTAGGAATTGTCAATGATGAGCTACTCATCTAAAGTTTGGTCTTCATAATGGCATGATCTTGTTATGATTATGGATGACAGAAAAGTCTTCCAGCCTTTCTTCAAATGGCGAGGTTTGACAAATTAAAAAAAATTTGAACTTTTTGAACTTTTGACGTCCATTTTTTTTTTGTAGAGTTGCTTATTTTTCAAAACCGAGATGAACAGCCCAAAGTCAAATGTCACAGGCAACACGACTCAATGCATATCTATTGACTGATATACAGAAAGAAGCACTTTTATGTTGTATGCGACCGAGAACGCTCCGAGAATCCCCCAAAAAGCGACTAATTGGCGTGGTGCCAAAAATGGCAAGTCAACCAAGGAAATCAAGCTTTCTTGATATCAGTCGATAGATAAAAACCACTTCTGAGTCTATGTCAAATTTGAAGTTGGTTTGTCCATCACGTTCACAAGAAAAATGATCTCCAAAAAAGTGAGACTTTTTCCAAAGGGGAATGCTACTGACAGAACCGGGACAGAGCCAATCTGTGCATGCTGAATTTTGCGGACAATAAGGACTGATATGATGGGGAACTCTCTGAGTGCCTGACATGACTCCCAGGCATAGCTGGGACTCAATTTGAAACGAAGATAAAACCGCCCCGCCAGGCACAGGAATGGCTTTACTCTTCTCATCGGGTATCGATCGGCAGGGCCCTCTCTTCTCCTTGTATTAGGTCCAACAAAAAAACACATATTAATTGCGGCTCATCAGCTCGTATGGCGGGTAACGTGTTTGCGAGCGTGGATCAAATACGACGCCAAGGCCGATGGAACAACACAACGATAACCGGCGCGTATCTCACCAACCTTCCAAGAAAAATGGTGGGATCAATGGCAGACCTCCCCACATATGGTCGATTCTTTTATCTTGCACGTGCCGCCCTTAACCCACCTACCAGTCTCTGCAAGAAGTTGTTCCTGGCGATCGGCGAACGAGATGACCAACTGGCGGCGAAAGAACTCAGCCCTGGCGATCCTATCCAGCCTACTGTCGCTGAAAATGCATTTGTACAGGTGATCATGATGTTCAGGAAGACTTTTATACAAGACTCGGTGCTCATGATGGAACTCCACCCCTGCTACCCCATTTGACACCATTCAATCTTCTCTGGTCCAGCATATTTGTCATTCAAAAGGTAAGTCTACATCATAGCATGATATGTTAGGGATATGCTGCAATTGAAGCTCAGGAACACGATCCTGCCCACACACTCCTCCCACAATGTGTGCCATGCAATCTAGATTTCAATTTCAAACCCCGATTGGC
Organism: Absidia glauca; assembly: GCA_900079185.1. Taxonomy (NCBI): domain Eukaryota; kingdom Fungi; phylum Mucoromycota; class Mucoromycetes; order Mucorales; family Cunninghamellaceae; genus Absidia; species Absidia glauca. Next base: position 163,714 of record LT552109.1, read on the forward strand.
TATAAGATTATTTTTTTGCCCGTCCTATTTTTTTTGCTCCTTCTTCCCTTCGTCATTACTTTTTTGCCTCCGTTGTCATTCTCTTTACTCCACGACGTCGAACGAACGAACGAACAAACGAGCAAACGAACGAACGAACGAACGGTAACTCTCCTCTTCTCACGTCATGTTCATCTTTTG
>LT552109.1:166257-181457 GCA_900079185.1 Absidia glauca
GTGCCATGGTAGCGTTATAGTTTTCGACCAATTGACCGAGATGATCGAGCTCAACCGCCATCATGGCGTTGCCAGGGACAAAAAACGGGTAGACACAGGCATCGTCAGAGGGGCGGAAGAGAGAACGCACCATGCCGGTACGCTTGATGGGCTGTCCCCGTCCATCTTGGAATTGTGTTTCTGTAGGCCGATCTGTTTGTTGGTGGAACTCTTCCCTCACAGGCATCACTTGCCCTACAAACGTATTAGCCCAACATGCACACAAAAAAAAAAGGAGGCGGTGTTTTAAAATAGCGACTTACCAGTGACAGGATCAAAAGTGCCCTGCTGTTCCTGCTGTAATGTAGTCAACACTCGTTCCACTGCCGTCATCCAAATCGGGGATGTGACGAACGAATCATCTTGGGTATGTTGCCAGTACTGGTAGGACAAGCTGAAGAATGAAGCAAGGGAATCGATTTCCCACTTGAATTCATAGACCTGCGGAGTTGAACCGGGCGAATGGGTCTGGTGGTTCAGGGCAGGTGGGAACGGGGTTTCTGCCCACTTTTCCAGGTTCGAGGGTGCTTTATATGCATTGGCATAGGGATCAATAGAGATAAACTGGGCTTGCATGTACAGAGCACCGAGGAAAAGACGTTTGAGAGAGACGTCCTGGTTGACATAGGGTACGTAGGGCAAAAGTTGGTTGGCAGAGTCACGGAGCCACATGGCCTCGATATCTCCCGTGATGAGAAAGGCCAGTGGATGGTGGCATGCACTGGAGGCTTCAGTCAGGCAGCTGGTTCGAAAGATGGTTGTATCGAGTGTGTTGGGGAAAGTATTAGTAAAGAGTCGAGCTAGATCGGCGTTGGCTATCTAAAGATGACAGGGTAGGGATCATTGAAGGGGAGATCATGGACAATGAAAGGAAATTCTTACTTTGGAAGAAACCGATTCAATCACATAATCAATCACTTTGCTTGTAAATGTACGACATGCTTCAATTGGACGTTGAAACGGTAAGGCTAACAGGCCGTTGCTAGCTTCACCATGAAATACTTTGGCGTACCTGAAAAAGTCAGATCAAGCGGAGTTTTAATTTGATCAGCTAATTCATGCAACATGGTTTTTTGACGTTACTCTGTATAATCGGGACAAGAGGCCATAATGTCAAGTTTTGATAAGGGTAAAGAGTTAAAAAAGTAAAAAGTAAGTAAAAAAGAAGAGAGGATTCGAGATGATGTAAAAAAGGAGAAAGAAGAAATAGGGGAGAGTTCTGTTTTTTCCGCCACCCTTAAAGTTTTCATTTACATCAGGTCCTCGGGGCTTTCTATGTCGCATATATAAAACCTGACAGTGCAGAAAAAGGACAATGTGACCTTGTCAACTGAAAACAACCATATCATTAAACGGATCACAAGAACCCATCATCGGGCAAAACGCACCACTCCAGAAATGTCAAACTCCGCCGCTACCGTTACTACAACGCAGTTTACATGCAAACTACCATATACAAACAAAGGGACAAGGAATGATGAATGTTTATTGATTACAATGGTGGATATACAAATGATCTAAAAGAAGGGGGAGGGGGGGGGACGGACTAAACAAATAACAAAACTAGACAGTCAGCTTCCAAAACATGACCTTTTTGACGGTGGATCGGATCAGTGAGCGAAGTAGAGTTCTTGATCGTAAAGTCAGGTAGTCGGCCAGGGCAAGAGCTACAGGAGAGCGACGATAAAGTAGTACGACAAAGAGGAGAGTTGCCATCAAGGTGTTCGCCAAGACATGCTTGACCAGAACCAAAAGGAGACGACCGAGGAAGCCTCGTTTGTTGGCTGGGTAAGACACTTCCAACCGCACACGATCCATTTGCTCGGTTAATGCCGCTACTTGTGTTTGAAGGGTTTCCAAGGTTTGTTCGTGGCTTATATGTGGCGATGATGGTGATGATAATGACGAGGAAGAGGAGGAGAAGGAAGTTCTGACTACTTCCATAGGAGGAGATGGTATTGTTGCTTGTTTTTGATGATGATAGTACTGCTGCTGCTGTGGTGGCGGTGTTCTTGGGTCTTGTTGCGTGGTAGTGGTGGTGGATGAGGCGAATAAAGACGGACTTGCACTAATCAAGGAGCCATTGGTGGGTGTGAAGTGGGTCGCAGTGGGTGAAGTAACAAGGTGGGTATAGTTCGTCAAGTCGTGTGGTTCGATATATGTCAAAGGATTAGCCGAGTCCAAGGTGGGTTCCCATGCATAGTGTTCTACTGTACAATCCATACATTAGTTCCAGACTAGCTCTCCTTGAAGCTTACTTGTCCTTACCTTCTTCCGATCCAGCTGAAAGATCCGACTCCAAGCTTTGTAGAGCTTCTTTTGCAAAGCCATTGTATTGATTACTTGGGTATCTATGGATAAACTATAAAAGAGGGATCAGCCAGTAGTCCAAGGGTCGCCACACATCCTATCTCTTTGACTAATACCTCCACCAAAAGTTCAACAAGAGCATTGACATAAAGGTTTTGTGCTTCCATACAGCTCAAGTGGCGTACTCGATACCAAGCTTTCCTGTATATCAATAAAAGAGTTAGTTTACAGTGTGGTTTACGATTCTACTTTACCATTTTGCATAGTCCACGACTTTTCTTGATGAGGGTTTCTGTGTGTTGCATTCACCCAGGGTCGCTTGCTTGTAGAGGCCGTAAAACTTGAGCCGATCGGTGGGTATAGGTTGGAGACCCACTTCATCTTGCGGAAGGGAATGGACAACCGTCAAGGCTCGCTGGAAGCGGGCATGGATAATGTGAGGTAAAGTGGACATAATGAAGAAGGAAAAGAAGGAGAAGGAGAAGCAAAAACGAAATCCCCACAAATATAAAATGAGTAAGCGCCAAATTTCAAACCCCGCCAAAGAGCCAATGAGCAAAAGCGATCCTTTTCATATGACAGACTGTTGATTTTATTATACAGGAGGCAAGAGTTGCCAACAATGGTGCCCCATTCCTTGGTTACCGTCGAGACATTTGTATATTTTCACGAGCCAACGAATCCTAAACAGCAAAAAGTAACTTTAGCCGACCCATTATGTACTGCCTAACCTATTGTTGCTTACCTTGCACTGATGGGAATGAATCTAGTGCATGATAGATGCCGTACCTGAATCATACCACACCTATGGCTGGCAGTAAAATGATCGTTCCCGCCGATCGCTTCAGTAAGACATTTGAGACCCAATCATAACCCTTCGTTATAATCATAAGCATAGCTAGATTGGTCCAGGTACAAATAAGTTATGACTATCAGCGTTCTTCATATGATTCCCCTTTCCCCAAGCTTACCTATTCACCCATTGTTGATGCAACCGCCTAGCCGAGATTCATGCATCTTTTGATTCCATACTGAGCACACCATTCATAACAACCGAGGTGTCCAATGATATCACACCAGGAAACGCCCCATAAGCCCAAAGGCTGAAGAGGATGGCGATCTGCTAAGTAAGGGTGCGCTCCATCAGCACTATTAATGAATCAACTTGGTCAGTGGACAACAAACTGCATGCCTTCACCTGTATTGTCAAACAGATGGACAAGCTTTGTGATTGTTCAAGTGAATGGAATCTTCCATCTTACCTTCAATGTCATTAGTTTCATTCAAGGATAGATGATTTTAAGGAATTCCTGGATGGAAAGCACATGATGATAAGAATAAAGTTTCAAGGAGACATGGAGAGAGAAAGAGAGTGAGAGAAAGAGGAAAGACCGTAGCCGAAACATGGCCCACAAAATCCCCTGAATAATTAAAACCCCGACCAGCAGGCCAACATCCAGCGATCTCATTGGCCCAATCTGTATAATAATGAAGCAAATCGAATCACCAATCAGATCGTCTCTTGTTATCTCCCTCTCCATTGACACATAATATAAAAAGTGGTTCCTTAAAAAGTCCTCTTCTCTTCTCTTTCCACTTTACTTTTTTCTCCTTACCCTACCTTACACTACAATGACTCCCACTAAGAACGTTGGTAAAGGCCCTATCTTTGTCACCGGTGCTGATGGCGATAAAGGCATGGCCATTGTCCAGCAATTGATCCATCTTCCCAACCAACACAAACACTTACCAGCTTACCCTGTCTATGGGGGTTTGGCGGATGCTTCTACCCCTCGAGCCAAATCTTTGGAAGCAATGGGTGCCAACGTGGCTGCCTTTGATATCTTTAGTGAACCTCATAAAGCCACCGAAGCCCTTCGTGGTGTAGCCAAGCTTTGTCTTTTGATTGATCCACTCAACGACCGTATGACTCGCAACAATGTGCTTCAGTTTGGGAAAACGTAAGTAGCTTTCAATTGATTGAATGCCCTCCATGTGAACTAAACGTGTGTATATCGTTAGGTTTATCGATGCTGCCAAGGAAGCCCAGGTGGATCACATTGTCTTCCTGACCCCCTTCTCACCCAAAGACCCCTTCTTGGTAACAAGCCCTTCCAACGAAGACCCTGCCTCGAATCGCTGCCTGTACCAGCCGTCCTTCCACTACCAATTCATGTGCATCGAATCCTATCTCTGCCAGCAACTCGACAAGGACCGCGTGACGATTCTGCGCTACCCAGGGATCCTGCACCAGCACTTGATGGTCCTTCGTCACTATGTCGCCGAACACAACGCTTTCCCCTTATTGGACTTGGACTATACAGTGGAATCATGCAACTTGGCGGACATTGCGCGTGCCACAGGTTACATTGCCCACTCCCCCACCATACGTCATGCAGGCGCTGTCTACAAGATCACCGGGCCCCAACTCTTAACCCTCCATGAAGTCAGCCAACGTATGTTCTCCGGGCTCCAGCGAGATCATGCTGTCAATCGCATGGATCTGTCTACTCTGCGCCAAATCCTCTACGACAGCGTGCGGAATGAAGATCATGTCGGCTTCCTCTTGGAAATGTGGGGTTTGCAGCAAAAGAAGAAACGCTCAGAAACCACCCGCGATTTGGAACTGCTCACTGGAAAAAGCGGGATTCTGCTGAATGAATTCTTCGACGATGATCAGGTCCGTGATTCCTTCAAGAAACCCACAACACATCCCTCTATCGCCTAGTACAATCCCCCCCTCTATGGCCCCTTCTCTTTACATATAGTATATACCTTCTCTGTACATAGATTCCTTCATCTCTTTTTTAAATAAACGTTCTCATATAGCTCAAACTAGACTGGGTATCGATTCTCTTCTAAAAAAGGATGTTTTGATCCCTGTTGGGGACACATACGATGTAGTTTTAGAAAGAACGGTTCATCAACTGATTGGTTTGTTTGATTCGGATGATGTAATAAAGTGGTCATATAAGGTTTTTACTGTATTTGGTTTATCTTTATTAGAAGAAAAGGGAGGCTATGTTTAATAAGCTATTTGTATATCTGTGCTATCATGTGGGGTAAGCTATTCTTCGGATCCAGCATCGGCTTGTTTCAAACCCCGCCCGCAGGGCAGTTTGCGTTTTGGGTGTACTAAGGTCCCATAAGAAGATAAGAATGAGGCGTTGATGTAAAAGCTATATCTTCCCTGTTGCTCTTTCTTACCCCTGATTGATCAAGACCTATTCGTTCCAAATAATCGGTATCATCCATGTCGAGTTTTGCGGTTCAAGTGAGTAAACGATGATCATTCTTGCTGGGAAAGTATGCCACCAAGGTAAAAGATCAGGTTATTTAGTTTTGCGAGAGTTAAGGTGGCCTTACCCTTCTATCACACAGCACCAGCTGACTTTGAGGTAGCTGAGAGGAAGGACAGGGGATCGTATATCAATGAGAAGGATGCCAAGGGTGAAGGTGCAGTTGGTTGACGGCAATGAAGGGCTGTCCAGGCCGTTGACGAAGAAATGCTTTCGGTTGACCATGACAACGGTAAGACGGCATGTAAGTTGACGAATGATAAAGGTGGGGCTGTAGTTGCCAAGCCGAATGCTGATCTGAGGGAAGGTAGATGTGTCTCGTCGAGATGAATTGTGGCGGTGGCGGCTACTGGAAGAGTCGTTTTCTGGTCAGTTCAGTGTCGTTGCATACTAGAGTCATAGTAGCGGTATAAGTGTCCCCATCAATTTCTACAGCATTCATTTACATCTTACCTTGGGTCCCGAGTGCAATCTTCTCGATCGACATGATTGACATGATCGACAGGGAAAGAGAGGTCTACGAATGAAAAGCCAGAGACATTGATAAGGAAATGAAAGCGGAGTTTATGTGTCGGCGTATGAAATATTTCAGCGTCGAATCCGAAAAACGAGGTCAAATACCCCGCCCGCTCTCTTTTTGTCTTTTGCCTCTTCTCTTTTCTTTTCTTTTTTCAGTCTAGGGTTTTACATTGAATCCTTTTTGTGCTATTAGACGACACTTTGTTCATGACGAACACAATCAACTACTTTAATGGATACTCAACTGCTATACACAGAAGCATCACAACTACTAGAAAATGGTCAAACAAAGGTAAGTGCACTTTATCTTCATTATGCTTGCTGCTATTACTGCTATTGCTTCTTTCCGTTCAGAACGATCCCTCTAACTCTTGTTGAATGATGCTTTTAGGATGCTTATATGAAGTTTATTACCACAGTTGAACTGTCAACTCAAAAGCTCTCTGGTGTCAAGTTTGTTCATCAAAGTAAGTGTGCGACTTAATAGAAGGGTTCGGGATCTTACTAATGATAACCCTTTGCAGCTATTGTATCTACACCAACCGAATACGACAAGTTGCTCTCCATCATACGATCTAGTTTGACACAACTGGAACAGATTGTGGTACAGACGTCGTTTATTAACAAGAACAACAGGCCTCCAGTCAACACACCACCTCCACCTCCGCTACCGCCTAAACCTCCAGTACCACCTAAACCACCTATCAGCTCGAAACGCCCTGTGCCCCCACTTCCGCCTTTGGCTATTGTCACTTCAGACTTCAGTCTACCAACAGTATCACACAGACGACCACGAGCAACCTCATCAGTCACCTTTACCGACCGACGACATACTATACCTTTTATGGATGATGATGAAGAAGAAGATGACGAAGAAGAGAAGATTATGAATGCACTGAAATCTATCGGTACTGAGACACCATCATGTAGGTATTCCAAAAATGGTATCTCGACTTCTTCTTTGTCACCTTGTCACTCACATCGTTTCCTTATAGACCCTCAACGAAGAATCATCCAACCGCCACCAGATCGCTTAACACCTATCGTTACAAACAACAGCAACAGCAACAGCAGTAGCAACAGCAGCAGTAATACGACGTTGGAAGATGCAACATGTTTGATGATCGACCCATATGACCTTGTGCCTGCTCAAACCCATACGGCTGAAAGTATGGCTTTACCGATCTCACCGACGTGTACCACAGATTTCTATGTACCCAACATTCCGGCTTCTCCTTTACTTGGTATGCACCGACAACTCCAACAGCAATTGGATCTTCTTTTGACACAGCAACAATCGCTATCTTTGACGGGAGAGCAGGAACAGCAAACAGCATCCATAGCAACAGTACGACGACTCCTGAACAATGTACGGACGGTTTATATGAGCGCTATGACGGTCCCGACTATGTTGGAATTCTCACCTCAACTCATGGCCTATCAACTTACCCTCATCGAATCCGCCATTTTCCGAGCCATCCCTCCCGAAGCCTTGCAACAACATCGAGCTGTGGCCAAACGACCTCACCCCAACATCGTCGCCTCTACTGACTTCTTCAACTACCTGACTCGCCTCATCGAACATGCCATTCTCCTTCCTCAAGAAGCTTCTCATCGCGCCGAGATTGTCCACAGGTGGATCAAGATCGCCACCCAGTGCCTTGCTCTCAACAACTACCAAACCCTCAAAGCCATAGTTTCCGCTCTCGGTACTCCCCCGGTCCAACGCCTGAAACGAACTTGGGAATGCATCCCGAAGAAACGAATGAATCGATTGGAAGTATTGACAGCTCTCATGTCGGAGGCCGATAACTATAGTCGATACCGCCAACACATCCGATCCTTGATACCTAATTGCCAGCCAGGCCGTACTCTGCATCATCCCATCGTGCCTTTCTTGGGTGTCCTGATACACGACATGACCTATGTGATGACAGCTAAAACATCAACCACACCAACCGCAACATCGACAACAACTAGCACAACACCACATGATGGCTCCATGGCTGCCGACGATCCTCGTGTAGTGGAAATCCTCAATTGGGTGCGCACTTTCCAACGATGTCCTCTTTACAGCCTCCGTCCGCCAGCCCATTACATCAAGAAGAAGAACGGGTTCTTTGTACGACAGGCACAGGCGCTACAGCAATACTACACACCCTCATCCAAAATACCCTCCTCGCCTACATTGTCCACACCTTCCACCACATTAGATCAGCAGCAACAACAAGGATACTTCAACATGGTGCCCCTCACGCTGGTCCCTACCCTTCAATCCACCACTTCTGATCCCATGAGCGATACCACCACCACTACCACCACTGCCGCTGCCGCCGCTACCTTTTTGGATACTGAAGACGGTGTACGTGTCGAACAGCAACGCATCACTCACTACCTCCTCATGCGCCCCTGGGTTAACGAAAAGATCATCGACGAACTCAGCCAGCTACGGGAAGCCCCGCCACAGCAACGATCATCGATAAATACAAACTCCTTGGTCCGCACCAATAGTTACAACAGCGCACTGAATCGACGACCCTATGATAGTATGCTCAGTATGACCACCGCCAGCACTGATCGCAGCAGTGCGTGGGACGACTCGATTTATACGCCGGAGGAACCTCAACCACGCCGGTCGTTTGGTTCTTTCTGGCCATGGCGCAAAAGTGGTGATTTGGCCAGGGAGCATCAGCAGCATCAGCAACAACAGCAGCAACAGCAACAGCAACAACTACAACAGCAACAACAACAGGAGACGATTACTAGGACGCCGCCACCTACACCTAGTCGAAACCTCTCTGTTTCTCATCAACGAAGTGCCTCGGTGCCTGGTGCAACGCCTCATTAATCTTTCCCTTTTATGCCCCTCTCCTCCTTTATGTATTTTTATGTGTATGATAGTCATTATTTATAGTACCCGCCCTATCGAAATGTTGTATTAGCTTTATCAAATAAATCAAAGACCCTTGAAAAAGTTGAACTTTTTAAAAAAAAATCATGCTTGACCGTCTCTTAGATTTGAACCTCCGCTCGCATGATTCGCACCAAGCCCTAAATTGGACCATCCCCCATGAAAAGTGTCACTTTTTGTTGGACATGGGTTGTCTCGTAAAAGAGATAACAAACCTTACCTCCTTACCTCAAAATTTACATGAACAAAGTCGCACTTCATATCTAGCGAGTGATGCCAAGGCTTTTGTGTTTTGCTAAAGTAATCCCTGTTTTTTAAGACGCTCCAATCTGCCGTTCTTTCGGGGTTTTGTGTAGTGTCCACGGACGTATACAACTTGGAAGTAGCTCGTTTCTTAACATGATTCGATAAGTATAAGCCGTGTACTGTTCCATGGGTTTTTGACGGTGGGTTATCTATCACGGTTTTGAGAAATAGAGCAACCAGGTTCATAAAAAGTGGGGTTCAAAACCGATGAGTTTTCAAAAAGTTCAAAATTACAAAAGCCTCTATCCGGAAATGCACCAAGATCACTCATTGAGCCCCTGAAACCTGCAGCTGGAGCTCATATTTAGACGGAGCCGGGTATGATGCGAGAAGAAATGACTTGGTTATGCCTCAATGACGACTTTTGATGGTGTGATGGTGGCTAGAAGGGATAATATAGCGGAGTAAGGCTACTGTAGCAGGAGAAAAGTAAAATTCGTATGGAGAACGAGTCAAGTATGCTTTATTGAGTGAGTGAGACTATAATTAAGCTATGTGTCTAAGTGTAGGGGCAGGAGTGGCTTGCCAAGGAGTAGCTAATGTAGTGTAATGGCGTTGGGAATGGAGGAGGGGAGAGCAGACTAACGGTTTCAAAAGCATCAGTTGTGATGGGCACAGGGATCAGGATAAAGGATAGTGCACTTCAGCAGTGCAGTGACTATGGAATCTACTATGGATGAGGTGAGTGCACGAAAAAAAAAATTTCAAGGGTTTCCCTCTGTTTTTCATATTTAAAATTTTAAAAAAGAGCCTTTTTGGGCGACATGAAGTAGTGGTGGAGTCGCCATTAGCATCGTCGTCGTCTTTATCGTCGTAATCATCGTCGTAGCCGATCTAAAGTCGAAAAAAAAGTTGGTCATGGTAAGCTAAAAGATTAGCAAGGTGCTGAGAGGAGGGGAGAGTAATCGCTCGTTCGTTCGCTCGTTCGCTCGTTCGTTCGTTCGTTCGGGAGGAGAAGAAGGAAGAGCAATGTAAATGACGAGGAAAAAATTGACGAGGGAAAAAAAAAGTGATGACGAGGGGAAGAAGAAGCAAACAAAAGGATTTGGTGGGGAAATTCATACTTATAGGCATTTTCAATCTCCGCCGTGCCTAGGTTAAGGCCTACGAATGAGCAATGGTTCACCATGCAGACAAGATTTCACCATTCGGATGATCCAATGGCAGGAATCTGATGGTACATGGCAGTAGAATCTGTACATAAGAAACTCATTAGAATTTAGAAGCTGAAAAGTAAATTAGTGAAGTCAAAAAGTGAGATACACTTTTGCACTGTTAGCCTTTTCAGTAAAGAGCGCATGTCTATAGCAATCATCACCTTACTTTGAATAATTATGACCGTCATACATACAGTCTCACATACAGCTCAAGTCTTTTTAGAAAAAAGGAGAGCGATTTGCCAACAAAAAGGGTCATCTTCTTCTCTTACGGTGGGTTCATTCTTACGTCGTATTTAGACTCCGACGCCGGAGTTGAAAGTATAAATGACAAAGCGTCCTCACCAACTTCCTCTCTTTCTCTTTCCATTTGTATACAAAACATGTCAACAAAAGATTCCGCTGTGCTCACACTTTTACAGTCCCTCAAAAAGTCTCAAGAGACTCGAATTGCCTTGTATCAAGAATTTGACGAGTAAGTAGAGCATGCATCATTCCCTCATCCTTTACTAAACCCATCCTTGAGGACAGTGCGTACCAAGACTACCTCAGCGGCAAGTGTCCACCCGAACAATACCACTCCATTTGTAGAATCGTGACCGAAGGGTTTAGTGAAGTATCTTTGGAAATCCAGGCGATAGAAAAGCAACTCTCGGAAACCCATGGTCGAACCGATCTCGCCAACATGATTAGACGATTGCAAGAAGCCGAAAGGGAGAAACTATCCAACGTAAGGTAGAAGGAGGAGGATACAGTAGAGGGAAACTGATCGACTTTTTTTTGTTTTTGAACAATAGACGGCGCAATTGCAGATCTACGTGATTGGACAGAAACAGGGGGACACCGATTATAGTCAAACCATTGAAGAAAAAAAGTTATGGTAAAAAAGCTTATCCTGCACAGTGTCATTCTACCACTAACGCTTGTTTTTTGGTCAATTCATGAAGGTTGCAAGGTAATATGGCTACGATTCAAGAAGTATGGGACGAATTGCGGCAAGAAACCACTGATCTGTCATATGCAGTCGACACAGCCAACTAGTTGTCATGCCAACACAAGGGCAGATCATGGATTGTTAGTGTTTGGAATCAACGTAGTAGTAGTAGTAGTCAAATGTACAAAAGTAGTTTTTTTATTCTTCACAGATACTATAGGTCAATAAAGCGGATGGAATGGGGGGCATTGAAGTCTATGTAAAAAAAAGTGGGAGGACGGTGTATGTGTATGTGTATGATGGTGGATAGAGAATGCTTCAGTTGTCGGTGTCGATAGATTTTACATGCCAGAGCCACGCATATCTTCCAGACGCTTGACAATAAACAGACTGGTGTCCAAGAATCGTTCCACACAGTTAGACAGACAGGCTTCTTCACTGCGATCCATCTTGTTGTTCACCTTGGCAATACACTTGTCCTATAACAAAAGTGTCAGTCTATGCCGTCTCTTCTCAAGGTTAGACATACCCAGCAGCTATCGGTCAAAGTGTGGACAGTTTGTTGAATACGGGCCTTGGCATTTTCAGCTTCAAGGAACTACATGGTATAAAGATTGCCGTCAGTTTATGCGTGTTGATAAAAGTGTGTATGCAATGCAGTCATGGCTTGTAGTGATACGCACACCACCATGTTATAACTCTTTCCGTTTCATTACCTGAGCAAGTTCACGTTGATCGTTTTCGCTGAATTGAGGTTGTTGAGACATTGTTGTTTGAGAAAAGGGAAGGAAAGAAAAACTTGTTTTGATCCAACCCCCCTCCATTTTAGTGTTTAGGTTTTCAAATGCCGCCCGTTAGTCTCTTCTTCTGAGGCTCAAGCCACCCCACCATAAAAGTCATGCCCAAGATGATCTTCGCCCACTATAAGCACTTTACGCTATTCTGTTCTACGAGAGTATCCGGATAATGACATTGTAGATATCTTGCTGGTGTATTAAATGACGATGGTGTTAGATGTGTGTCATTTTACAGTTTACGCTGAGGGTGGAGGGGCGGAGTCGGGGTTTGAATCACTTCTACTCCATCATGCAGTATCATATTTGGGGAAACATCATAGAGGTTCGTTTTATTATGGCAAAAGGATGTATAAAAAGATCTAAACTACATGGTAAAAGTATGAGAGAGGAGGGATGATACGATGTAGAAAGGAAGAAAAAGTATGGACGATGAATGAGAGTAAATGAAAGGGGATGAATGATTTATGAGTAAGTGTCGACCAAGGTATCACGGAGTTCGTTAACAATAGCAGTAGGTTGAGCATCTTGTAATCTGAAGATACTTTCCATCACGCTGAGTTCTGTAGACGTCGTATCCATACCAGCAAAAGCGCACCAGTCATTCACGACGGCACCGGCACCAATGACATCGGACCCTCTGTTGACAGTACCAGCCACCAAAGGAATTTGTAACAAGGAAGAGAGTTCGTCTTGATCTTGGATAGTTGTACGAGGATGGACCAACCCACCTTGGTTGCTCAAAGCACAATAGGCACCCACGAGGACATTATCCGCCACGGTTTGTCGGAATACTTCAACTTGAAGGGTGTCAGCAATGATTTCTTCGGTTTCCTATAAAGAAAGACTGTCAGTCCACATGGCGCATCTTTGGTTGGTCTGTACTTACTCTGTCGATATCAGGATGGACCAGGGCAACATAATCGTTACAAGCAATCACATTCCCCAAAGCAGACAAACGTTCTTCCACACGTTGTACATGGACAGCATCGGGTAAGGAGTTACGAAGGTGCTGAAGTTCTTGATCCGTGGTGGTGGAGGGCACGAGGAGACCGTTCTTGTTGCCTACAGTGAGACGTCCGATGATACGACACCCGGCAATTGAGGTGTGCACCACTGGAATGACATCACCCAATTCACCTTCAAAAACACTAAGAGAGGATGAGCCATGGGAAGCTATGCAGTTTCATTAATGTGCAAACGTACCTGTAAAAGTTTTCTGATCCTCCAAGAGCCACCAAACAGTAAGAGTTGGTCAGGCGAGAGAAGACACCGATTTCGTTGCTGTTTTCGAATTGAGCACCTGAGGATGAAAGGTATTAGTTCTATCTGCACGCCTTTTATCTTCTTGATAAAGTCACTTACGGACAGCCATTTGTAATCGGGAGGAAGGAAAGTAAAGAAAAAGTGGAAGAAAGAGAGAGAGAGAGGAAAAAGTTTTCAGTTTGGGAATCTGACTTATTTTCAAACTCCGTCTCGCGGCAGAGAGAAAAGGAAATAGGATTGCTTATTCAGCCACCCCCTTATTCCTGCTAGCCAAACATTTAAGCCCCGCTCCTGGCTCCAAAAAACGTCTGCTCTGACTAGACCTGTGTACAATAAAGATTTCGCCCCGTGTCAAGTGTATGAATGAATGAATCTCACTTTCTGATTTGACCACTTTGCCTTTTAAACTCTTATCTACACAGGCACCATGTGTTTCAAGACCGACCGTCCACTTTATTTCAAACCCCGCCCTTTTTCAAACACTGATGAATGTAGCATTCGGTCATGACTAGACGCAAGTCAGAGTTTCCTAAGATGACTGGGAACGTATTCAAAAGAGTAAAGTCATGCAGATGGTTTCATGTAGGTTTTATTAACTGCCTGAGATTATGATAAAACTACATTAGGACTTGTTATGGAATGGCTAATCTAGTGTAATAAGCTACGGAATGAAGGAGGGGAGAGCTGGTCAGCGGTGCATAAAGGATCAGCGGTAGTGTCCCAAGGGTGTGTGCTAAGGAATGGTGTTCTTTGAAAGGCTACAGAATCAACAATGGAATGAGTGAGTGCACCTAGAAAAAAAGTTATGAGCGTCCAATCCCTAATCTAGCCACATGTCCATCCATTCCTGCTGCCACAGAGCCTATATCCGTTGCCATGCTGTTGAATCTACTTGGAAACAAAAGAGTAATGGTGCAAAAGGCAAAAGTTAGTCGTGCAAGATGGACAAGATAGTGAGAAGGAGAGAGTTACCCTGTATGCGTCGTTCAAGATCACTGTATAGAGGGCGAGTCGTTCGTGGTGCGGCGTCAATGTCGATGGAAAGAAAAAAGTGATGAAGAAGCAAAGAAGAAAGAAAAAAAAAAGGTTGACGGAAAAAATGCATATTTGTAGCCCGGAGCGGAGTTTAAATGATTTGACTTGACAGTGATAAAAGAATGATTTTCCCTCATGCAACTTATTTCAAACGTCGACAAACACCCCGTCTGTCATGCAAAGGAGTTTATTCATCTAAGCTGAGCCAAACTTTCGATTTTTGTCTGTAATTCTTCTACACTAATGGGTATGGATAAGAGTTTAACTAATTTTTGTTGATGATGAGAAGAGAGAGCCAAGAACTTTTCCACAAGATCACCGTCGATATAGCCCCGAGCTTCACCCATTCGTATGCCATTGTCGAAGCTTCGCCAAGATGTGTGGTCCATGTTGCCTATCGGTGGAGACAGCTTGATCATGTTTTGTTGTACGTCCAGTAAGAGCATATAATCGTCTTCAGAGATCCCAGCCAAGGTGCCAATCGCCCCGTTCACAGTGACATAGACAATCGACCATCTATCCTTCTCACTTTGTCCCCCAGAGTCCACCTTATCTGCCAAAGAGCCTAGTAACAAACTCGTTAGCTTATTCACATATCTTTATACTTCTTCTTTTTTTTTTTTTTACCTT
>LT552109.1:181626-196388 GCA_900079185.1 Absidia glauca
GAATAGGTTGTGTGACATTTCCGCCCCGATAAACGTATCCTGATTCGCCATCTTGACCGCCGTCATCCAATTGGCATTGTAGTCCTTCGCCACCGAGGTCATCGACGCAGCATTCGCATCTTCCAATCGTAATAGTGACATCGACTGCATAAAGTCACCCACCAAAATCGAATCGTCGTTGGTATCCAAATCCAAAGCCAAGATATTAGACGCAGACTTTTGTGCCACCGTCAATCGCTCGCCTTCAGCAGCTTCAGGGCGGTAGGAGCAAAGATAGTAGAGCTGAAAAGAAAAGCATGAGTTCATTATCTGCTATCTTCATCAAAACACGCATGCATATCATATGACTTACAGATCCATTCACAGCAGCAGTGATACTGTTCTTGTAGGGTTTGATGCAATAGACCACACCAGGGACGTTGACAGCTTCTATCAATTGATACGTTCGACTAGATGTCACCTGGTACATGAGAATGCGGCCAATGCTTCGTTCGGGTTCGGAGGGCAGAGTGATCGCCGTGCCCACAAAGAGATACTGCTGCGTCTGGTCAAATATCCGGGCAATACACATCGATTCCACCAGTTCATGCTTGAGTAGTGCGTAATCACCGATTTCTACAGATGAGGCAAAGATAGTGTAAGTAGACAGGCAAGCGTTTCTTATTTCGGTAAAATCAGCCCAGCTTACCTTGGAAAGTCCGAGCGTCGTAAATGTAGATCCCACCCGTTTTTTCAGTAGACCCATTATCATAGTTTCTCTTGGTTTGAGAGGTGCCAACCGCAATTGTTTGAGTTTCATCGTGGTAAGCAATCCGCCGGCCCATTCGTTTATCCAAAGGCAGTTTTGAGAAATGTAGTTTTCGTACGGGGTCGATATCACCTAGCAGCATAGTTTGTTCCGTCATCACCAGCAATGCGTTCGGCCAGGCCGCATTATTGAAGACCGTAAAGCCTTTCACATCCTAAAACAAGAGTGAGTACCTCATTCAAGTCATCCCTTCTCCCCTTATTCTTTACCTTTAGGTTGACGGTAGAGTACACAAAGCGTTTTCTTACGCTGTTGATGATAGTAGGTCGATCGGATGCTGCAAATACTACGTTTTCCCCATGGTTGCAAAAGGAGTAAAGTGTCGCGGCTCGAGTACCCAGTGTGATCGTCTTTGGTCGGTGCAATTGCTTGTCATTGGACAGAGTATAATGGACCAGCTTGCCATCCCCTAACAGCAAAAGTAGTAGAAGCAGTAAGCACCAAATCCTCATACACTATCTTTGCTTACCTAGAGCCACAAAGAGATAGTCTTCCTCTTCCAATGTTTGCAAAAGGATAGTCCTAGGAACGGTATCAGGGATAGTGGCCGTGCTGACGATTTCCAAAGAAGGCAAACGGAGGAGCTGGACATTGGACCCACCCCATAGACCCACCGCGACATAGGCATTATTATCTGGTCCCCCATCCTTGATGTTCAAACAGGCGATTTCCATTTTTAGATCAACGTTACTATCAGAGAAAGGGTGAATAAAAGACGCTCTACAAATCTTTGTGCTCCTTTTCATGAGATCACTTACCTTGTTTCCAGCAGACGACCATTGTCATAGTCCACAGCAATGCAGATCAAACGCCCGAGACCGCACGAGACCACACAGTACCCTTGCCCAATAGCAGCGACGACAATGGTGACCTTGGGAGGAGGCGACCATCTAGCACTGGTTAGCGCTACCCCTTGAGGCCGCATGAGCTGTATTCCGCTTGCTGTGATTTGGATAATGTCGCCAGTGTCGAGAGTTTTAGTATTCAGGGTCGGTAGCTTCAGATCAAATGCCAAGAATTCATCGAGTTCCTTCAATTCTTTGCTGTGTCCGCCAGGGTGGAAGAGAAGACGGGTGGAGCGGATGGTGGAGAGGACGAGGATGTCATGCTGTGATTTGTCGGAAAGGGTCCCTGAATTCAACGACCACACCTGCTCCATATCGCCGATGGGAACGATAGCGCGCTCGACAAAACCAATACCGCTTTGCACAATACGTAGAGAAGCATCGTTGTTGGCGCCCGAGCAACAGACCAGCGTTTGCTATAAAAAGAAGAGGGGAAAATAGAGTCAGTAGGATGTCATTCCTCAGGGGGTGCCTTTGCTTACTCGTCCTTGCTTGTCCAGATCATAGAGGCAGAAATCGGTAATGGGAGCCAAGTTGGGGTATTCATCGACGATTTTCAACGGTGAAGCTGGATTTTGTAGATCGAGTCTGGCCAAATACGAATCGCCTTGAGATGAGCCGAGATAGAGCATATCAAACCCTAGATACACAGTAGAGGAGCATGCAGATACCTATAGAGCAAACAAACCGTGAGATGAGTGGGTCCCTTGCTTCTCTTCGATGATTACCTGACCGAGATAGGAGACATTAAGATCAGCCATTTGAGTCCTTGATGTGTTAAGTGTCAATATGTAAAGAGTGCCCATCGCATCACCCAGGACACACCTAGGATTAGATCCTCCGCCAATGAATTCGTATCTAACCCACAAATGTCAGGCAGTCAGTATACAGCTTTTCCAAATAGGTGTACTTACGTTGTGATCACGACAGAGTCAATACTGACAGCCACGCTATTGCCTTCCATATCATAGTAACAGATCGTGTATTCACCTATCACCAACACGCCGCCAAAAGGTGCAGGTACGGGGACAAGGAGATGACTTGTGGGTTCAAGAGGTTCCGGTACAGCATATTTCACTGAGACCCCCTTTCTTGATAGCTTGACTTGGTAAAACTTCAGACGCACCCCGTCCTCTTGTTCATAGATGATAGCAAAGGTAGGTGCTGAGACGCATTCCACCGCAGCCATAGACTTGATGTTGTATTCTTGTATCCTGCAAAACACACAGAATTAAATATGAGTATATCCCCCTTTTTTTTTGGCTGTTCTAATCCCTTACTTGTGTTCAAACGGTTCGAAATCAACAGTACCTGCCACATCCTTTCCTTTTCCTTTTGCTGTTTTCGCTGTGTCAGGGATGGGGATGCAAAATAAGAGACCAGTGAATGCGCTAATGATGATGGCTCGGTTTTCATGATCCTTCACCGTCATGATTTCGTCGTTCGGTCGTGCATTTTTCTGTTCGAGGGTGCCGGATGCTTCAGTAACGATCTTTTTGGTGAGGGGATCAAAGTGGATAACACAGAATGTCTGTCGTTCGCTGAGGACAAAGAGAGAGCAGGTCGATCGGTTCTAAAGAGACGAGTGTCAACATGTTAACAAAAAGAAGTGTCACTCCTCCTTTCTGGACTTACTGATACAGCATAGGTTTTGATAGCGGCAATACGACAATACAGGTCGAATTCCATGGCGGGAATGAGCATATCATTCGTGAAGGAGTAGATTTCAATCCTCGTGCCTTTACTATGGATGGAAGAAAGAGAGGCATGAGTGATTCGATTTCCACAGGGTCTTATTTCTCCATTCACAGTTTACTTTACCTGACGATCAAGTTGGTTTCATTGGGGCCCAAGAAGTTGCCTTTAATAGCATCATGTACAGCAGTGGGCTTTTGTAAGGTGGTGGCATAAGTGTACATGCTCATGATGTCAAAGCGTGGAAAAAAGTAAAAGAGAGAGAAAGAGAGAAGACAAAACCAGCGACATTAAAAGTCAAGATATACGCGCATTCAAACTCCGACATCCGTGATCGGGCCGCCAGATCAAGTACAGGCTAAATGTGTAGGTGTAAAAAAGTTGTATTATTATTCATCACTAGTTAACAAAAGGACATAACAAAGAGAGGAAACATATCTAGTCTAGAAGCTATAGAAAGAGGGAGGATATCTAGGCCTTGAGGGCACGGATGCCTTTAGCAGGACGCAAGTTCTTGGTCTTGACAGGTTGTTGAGCAGAGATAACAGCTGAGGCACGAGCAAGAGCAGCCTAAAAGAAGATTGCATTAGAACAAGAAACACTGAAAGTGTAAAGCCGAGTGGTGTGACTTACGGGGAGAAGGTCGGGTCTGTACTTGCTGCGAGCAATCAAGTTGGCTACAGACTTGGCGGTGTGGCGACGAGACTTGGCAATGACAGTGCTGTTGACAGACTTGGCAGGAGAGAAAGTCTTTTTGGTGTTCTTGGTGACCTTGACACCACGAGGAGCAGCTTGGATACCAACAGTCTAATGAATACAAACATCAGCAAGCTTCAACGAACGCTAACCAGGAATCCCGTTTACCTTGTCGTTAGCAACACCAGAGTACTTGAAAGAGTGGAGGTTGGTTAAGTTGTTGGATTCCGAAGAGAGTTGAAGACCTTCACGCTTCACAAGGAAGGAGTTGTTGTTCTTAATTAATTCCCAGACCAAAGCAGAGCTCATGTTCTAATTAGTGTCAAAGGTTATGAGAGGTCAGTTGGGTTCATATACGACACTACCATGCGCTAAGGGCCATCCAGTGACATTATACACACTTACATGAATAGATAAAAAGTGACAGAGAGAGAGAAAGGGGTGCAAAAAGTTTGAAAGGGGAACATTTATTTTTAAGCCACATGGGCTCTCAAATTTACAACTCCGCCATATGCACCCACAATAAGGATCGTCGCTCTTTTCAAGTGCATGAATGAACAAAGCTCCCCTTTTGGCTTTATTACTTTGACTTTTGAACTCTACCTACACAGTCACTATGTGTTTTTTGCGTTCCCATGTTGAGAAACCAAGAACCTTCATCGCCTTGAAAAAACTAGTGCTGGCATGATTTTTCAAACCCCGTCAATAAGAAAAGGACGGACCTTCACCTGTGAAAAGTGCCACTTTTTCTTGAACACACCTTTTAATGTGAGCTGGATAGACACTCCTACTTCAAATTTTACACAAAGAGCGTCGATCTTCTCATCTATCGATAGGAATCAAGGATGTTACATTTTCTTGGATTAATGCCCGTCTTTAGGGGTACTCGAATCAGTCGCTGTTTTGGGTCTTTATATAGCGTTCACAAACGTATGCGGCATCATCATACTTCAATTTTAATGTCTTTAGATAGATAAAGATTGCATCATGTTCCATATGAAATTTGAACATGAGTTATTCATCTTGGTTTTGAGAGATAGGTAAACTCGTTACAAAAATTTGGAGTTGGAAATAAAAAAGTTGGGAAAACCTAAACTGTTTTCAAAACTCCGCCACACCTAGATTTTTTCAAACGGCCTTTTCAGATCCTCTACATGCGTAGGCTTCGAAAGGTGGGATCTAAAGGAGGGATACGAGTTCATGCAAGATAGTTCAAGTCAAGAAAAGTGTTTTATTGATCGAGATAGCCTATACTAACTACTCTAGGTTCAAGTGGGGGACGGGGGGAGAGGTTCCATGGCATGACTAATCTAGTAATGACAAATGAAGGAGGCCAGACAAACAGCACCAGAAAGTGACAATGGTGATGGGCAAAGTGTGTGCTACAAGGGATGATGCGCTTTGGAAGTACAATGGTTAGAGAATCTACTATGGACAAGCAAGTACATTCGAAAAAAAATTCAAGGGTTTCCCCATGTTTTTTACATTTGAAAATTTTAAAAAGGGCCTTTTTGGGCGACATGAGGCAGTGGTGGAGTCGGTATTAGCATCGTCGTCGTCTCTATTGTTGTCGTCATCGTCGTAGTTAATCTAGAGTCAAAAGAAAGAGGAACGATGCAAAAGGCAAAAAGTTAGTAGTGGTAAGCAAAGGATGGTCAAGATACTGAGACGAGGAGAATTACCGTTCGTTCGTTCGTTCGTTATTCGTCGTCGTCGTTGTAAGTCGTGCGAAGGTCGATGGAAAATAAAAGTGATGAAGAAGCAAAGAAGAAGCAAAAGAAAAGAATGGGCGGGAGAGGTTGTATTTAATATTTTTCAAGCTCCGAACTGTCGATTTTATGCAATCCCACATATTGACTATACCGGGCAGTAGATAGTGATGGTACCATGCAGGACAATTCAGCGTCATCGTACTGAGCTTCCTGCAATGATACAAATGATGATACCAAGTATGGGGTCAGATGCTTATAACGACGAATCATACTACAAGGGCGGTTTTTTATTTACAAAGACTGCAGGATGCTATACAAAAAGAGAGTGCTGCTATTCTATTCTATTCTATTCTAATGTAATAACCCACTACCACCCTTTCATTTCATTAACCACCACCCGTTCGCGATCCTTGCTCATTTCGCCATAGCCAATGACACGCATGGAGAAGCTGCCACTACCACCGGTCAGACTGCGGAGAGCGCTTGAGTAGCCCAGCATGGAGGAGAGAGGGACCTCGGCCTTGATAACGTGCTTCGGTACATAGCCAGCCACGTCGCCTTGCACCATCACAGAATCCGGGGGTGCGTATATTTGAGTGGTTCCATTGTCGACGGCTGAAGGATCTGTGGATGCATCGGATTCCATGCCAAGGACATGGCCGCGGCGTGTACCTGATAAATCGCTGACGACTGTCCCAATATGGTGTTCGTTGACTTCGGTGTGGACTTGCATCATGGGCTCCAAAAGACAGGGGCTGGCTTGCTGGATGGCGTCCTGCACACCTTGGGCAACGCAGGCAGAGATCGCACCGGTGGTAGTGTCGGGGCCAAAGAGTTCCATATCGGTGACCTTGACCTGAAGCTTTGTCAAAGGAAAACCCAGTACCGCACCACGAGCAAGACCTGATAAAAGACCAGTATGGGCCGCTTGGTAAATGTCTTCCTTTTTCAATGTCGATCCACCACTAGGTGAGGAGCGGGTGTGGTGATGATGGTCGTTGTCGTTGTCGTCTTCAAAGGAGGAGCCATCCATCTGAATGCAGAGTCGATTCCCAGTATCCATAGTCCAATGATCGTCGTCGTCGTCTGCTGAGTCTTGATCCAACGCCATGAGTTCGACCTTGCATTTCGCCCTGGCCCGTTTCCCCATTAGTTCCTTGTCATACTCGGCCTTGGCAATCCCACTTCCTTGACAGGTTTCCCGGTAGCTGATCCGCATCTTGCCCATATCGGTCTTGCATTTAAAGTCGTTGATCAGCCTATCCTTGACGATTTCCAAATGTAGTTCCCCCATGCCACTGATCAGTCGTTGACCGCTTTCTTCGTCGGTCCATACCTTGAGAGAGGGGTCTTCACGCGTGAGGTGCACCAGAGCGTCTTCTACAGCTTGTTCATCAGAGACAGAGTGTGGTTCAATGGCAGAGAAAAAGGCTGGGCTGGGGATATCAATGTTGTCGAGCTGGAGATTGGCTTTGATGGCTTTGGTGTCGTTGGATTGGACGAGTGTATCACCTGTCCGGGTGCCTTTGAGCCCCACAATGACGCCAATGTTTCCTGCTTGCACCATTGGGATTTCTTCGACGTCTTTGGCGTACATCTGCAGTAATTTGTTGACCCGTTCTTTGGCTTTTGTCGTGGTGTTGAAGAGGGTCATGCGGTGGTTGAGTTTGCCGGAATAGACCTTGACATAGACCAAAGGGCCACGGCGTGGATCATGCGTCACTTTGAAGGCAAGGGCACATAGGTTGGCGGATTCCTTCAATGGGATAAGCTGAGTTTTGTTGTTGTTGATGGTGGCAATGGCGTCGGGACGATCCAAGGGACTGGGAAGATAATCAATCACGGCATCGAGTAAAGGCTGGACCCCAATGTTCTTGAATGCAGCACCACAGAGGACAGGTACCGCCTTGTTCGCCAGCGTCACCCGTCGCAGCGCATCCTTGATCGCTTGAGCAGGCACTTGCATATGGTCCCCATCGGCTTGTTCGAAAAACACATCCACGATTTCTTCGTCCAATTCAGCCAGCGTTTCCACCAACGCAGTTCGACCCCGCACCGCTTCTTCGTAGTAGGTTTTGTCGTCCGCCGAGGTAAAAGCCGTCCGAGTCAGTTGCATGCCATCACGATCCTCCCACGTCAAAAGGTTCATTTCCACCAGATCTACGATCGCCTTGAGTCGCCCACCACTCGCATTCTGTGGCAGTTCCGCATTGTCGTCATGATACCAAGGTAGTTGCACCACAAGAGGCCGGCTCTGGAGCTTCTTCCACATTTCTTGTACAGTCCGTCCAAAGGCACCACCCGTTCGGTCCAGTTTGTTCACAAAAGCAATGCGCGGGATGTTGTAGCGAGAGGCTTGTTTCCATACTGTTTCGGTCTGTGCTTCAACACCGGCCACACCGTCGAGGATCGTTACTGCACCGTCAAGGACTCGCACCGCTCGTTCTACTTCCATGGTAAAATCGACATGGCCAGGGGTATCGATGAGATTGATGCGGTGATTGGCCCAGGCAAAAGTGATGGCGGCGCTGTTGATGGTGATCCCTCGTTCCCGTTCTGCTTGGAGATAGTCCATGACCGTATCGCCGTCGTCAATGTCACCAATACGTTTCGTCACACCGGCATAAAAGAGCATGCGTTCAGAAGTCGTGGTTTTGCCTGAAAGAAAAAAATGTCGGTCGGTATGGGGTGAGTATGGTGGCTTGAGGTATGTGCGACATTTTACCTGCATCAATGTGTGCAATGATACCAATGTTTCTAGTCTTGGGGATTGAAAAAGCCGCTGTACCTATGACAAGAGTTGTGTCAGTTCCTTTTGCAATCATCAAGCCCTCCATGTTCGGTATACCTGTTGTTGTCGAATAAGATTGGTATTGTAAAGCGGTCTTTCGACAGCAATGTAAGGCCACAGAAACCTTGCGAGACGCCAATCGTAGAGGCATCGACCGGCCCGTGCAAGAGAAGAACCTTGGAAGCATGATGTGTCAAAAAGTCAAAACAGGAAGAAGAGCCAAAGAATGTTTTTTTTCCCGGCCCCGCCCTTAAGTAAAAAAAAAAAAAAAAATGCGGAGTTTTAAATAATTGTCGGCATATGCATATACAAGGTTGAAGAAGGTGGTTGGATTCATCTTTATTATCATCATCATCTATTAGTGAGAAAGGGGAGGGAAGATATTACATATAGTACATTATAGGACTGTGAGTATTGACAAAAGGAAGATTAACAAGTGGTACATTCACCATAAAAGTTAGCAGGAGCCATGGGACAGTTGTCAGGGGTTCCATTGACATCAACGCCGCCATTTCCAAACCACTCGGGCGAGTAGCCCGAACCAAATACAACACCGAAGATAATAAGAGTACAGATAGCACATGCTATAAAAAAGAGAGAGAAAGAATGACGACTGATTAGCAAAAATGTTTTGTAGTAGAGCAGTAATAGATTTTTCTTCCTTACCTGAGTCGAAGGCAGCGGATGTGATGTAATTGTACTTTACCCACCAGTCATGTCTATAACGTCTTAACCAGAACATAAAGATGAAGCCAACAGCGCACCACATGGAGAAGTTGACAGGGACAGCAGGAGGCATCATACCGGTGGCATTAAAGATCAAGGGAATATGGACATACTTGAACCAAGAGTTAGGATAGCGCTTGGATAAGAGATAGAAAGGAATAGGCAACAGGAAACCAATCAAAAAGAAGTAGAGAGTAGGAGAGTAAGGAGAGTCGCTAGCAAACATGCGACGAGGACCAATGACACCCCAGATAATAGATGCTGAGTAGAAGGTTTGAGCACTGGAGCAAGTGAAGGGATATCCAGCGGGAGTACAAATGTTGGGAATGGTTTCCATCAGCCAGCGAGCCACACCCAAGTTTATGACACCAGCAAGAGCGGTACCCACAATCTGTACATGGAACATAGCACGTGGAGGGATTTTGGTGTAATGGCCCAACTTGAGATCAGCAACAAAGACCAAAGCGTTGTACATGGAGATGTAGCCGTATGTCTTGAATGTCACATTAGCAATAGGGCGACCAGGCAATGCAAACCCGATCAAGAATTCAGTAAGCACATTGAGACCAGGTTGTTGATTAGTGATGGCTTGGATAATCCCCACCGGAAGCACAAAGATGGCAGCAAGGGCCACAGCGAAGAACATACCCCACCAAGGCAGTTCCACCTTGAAGCAATAGCACACGGCAAAGGAGACACCAAAGGAGATGACAAAGATGACATAATACCACCAGCCAGGGACTTCAGGGTACACACGCATTAACTTGTGATGGATATCTTCATTGTCTTCACGAGAGGCGCGGAATTGACGCATGATTTCCTTGCCATGGAAGAGGAAAGTGTGAGTCAGCACCGAGGTCACACCGGCAAAACCAATCCCGTAGGTGATCGCAAAGAAGGTCGACATTCGCATAGGACCATATTGGGCATAGGCGGCTTCGTCCAAGAATTTCTCGGGGGTGAGCACCAGGCTGTTGTTCCAAGGTTGGCCATCAGCAGTGAAGAGTTGTTGAGTGAGGATGGGGAATGTTTTGGCGTCCCAGACGTTGGTATAGTAGAGCGCTGGTGTGATGATCCAGGCAACAATGACAAATCCGACAGCGACGTTGGCAATGGCCCACCAGGGGACAATCAGGGGAGACTGGAGGAAGGAGACAATGGTTTCCCAGTCGAAGGAGATGGCGAGCATACCCAAGCCATTGGCACCGCCAGTAAGTTGACCAAGGACCACGTTGTTAGGGCTGATCCAGCATGCCCATGAGAAGAAGGTCAGTACCGTGAAGAAGTATCCAGGAAGCCAGTAGTACACGAACATGCCAGCAAACATGTACAGGAACCATTGGAAACGAGAAGGTCCAGTCCAATTCCTATCAAGGCAAAGATACAGAAATGAGTATGATGGAAGTGTTTTGCAATGTGCTATCAGAGTACTTACTTGTCTACAACGTGAAGAGATCTGAAGAGTGAGATTTGAGACAAGTTGGAGGGCCACACCATGGCAGCGGGATACACCAAGTAGGGGCGCAACACACCTGCCATCCCATAGCCTAAGAATTGAGTTGTCCAGATCAAAAGAATGCCACCACCCCATCCCATATCTTGAAGGTAAAAGAGCTTTTGAATGGTAAGTATATCAATGGCGTAGGCAGTTTGGGAAGCGCAGTTTGACATGGTCGTGATCAGGACATGTTCCTTCATGTTAAAAGGGCCAGGGTTGAAGAAGCGTGATGAAGGGATCGTCTTTTCCATAAGCTTGCCAAGAGGGAAAGAGAGTAATTGGACGACCAAGGTTGAAATAGTCATGGCGTTTTTACGGTACCAGAAGAATTGATTGACGAAGCCAAGGACACCGGTGAAGACGATACCGAGGAACCACATACGGAAGGTGTAGACGGGC
The DNA here is from genome assembly GCA_900079185.1 of Absidia glauca. Taxonomy (NCBI): domain Eukaryota; kingdom Fungi; phylum Mucoromycota; class Mucoromycetes; order Mucorales; family Cunninghamellaceae; genus Absidia; species Absidia glauca. Next base: position 192,797 of record LT552109.1, read on the forward strand.
AGAGTTGGGTCATCCGTGCTGTTTTGGGAGAAATAGAAAACAATGGTCAGATCATGCTTCTATGTGCATATTTGTTGTGTTCAACTTACTTTGGAACCACAGAGCGTACTTCTTCGATTGGGGAGTCTTCTTCTTCGTCGTTAGCATGAATACTAGCGGGTTCTAAATCCTTGCCACCGATGCTACTGCTGTAAAGGTCAGAGTCATGGAAGTCTTTCTCCTCTACTTTTTCAGTAGGATAGTCTTTGTCCATAGTTCTAGGGGTAAACTGTACTGAAGAGATAGTGTTGGTATTAAAGAGGAAGTGTGGTCAATGTAGGAATGGGGGAATGAATTGAGAAAGAAAAGAGAAAGAGAGACAGAGAATCGGAATTTTCATTCCTGTGTCCCTTTATAGAAGTGCCGATGTCGGAGTTTAAAATATCAGACCAGGTTGCCGTTGATCTCTTTGCCTGGAGGTTACAAAACCATCACTGATTCAACAAATCATCCAATTACTACCAAAACAGGTTCAAATGTCTAGTTTTGGGGAACCAATCTGATTTCCCATCAAATCTTAACATCAAAGTTCACAAGAAAGCCAAACTCGCAAGCATGCGACATGAATCACCCATCCCATAGTGAAGAAAAAGGGGTCGAAACTTCAATTTGATACATTTTGATAATCGACTGGTCTGAAACGCTAAAAGATACAGCAGATCAGGTTGAGAAATGCATAGAAACAGAATAGTGAAGACTGGTCTTATTAGTGGGGAGGTGAACTTTACCAAAACCAACATGATTATGCCCAATGCTTAAAAGGAAACATGTTCCCTTTATGGATTTCGACTCCACTTTATAAGACATGTCATCTTTGTACACACATACAGTCATCTAGTATACAACGATTGCTCTACTTTGACAGATGACAGCTTTGTACTATCCCCCATGACGCTCTTGCTTGTCGTACTGGTGATCATGGCGTGATTGTACGTTTTTAGAGAGACTTTAGCCATAAAGTGTCATTGAAAGAAGAAGAAAGATTATCCACTGTGTGTAACAGACATCGTTACGGAGTTGGATTGATAACACCCCATTTGTATAATCTTTGTTTCCTTGCTCCTGCGCAAACTCACATCATGCAATCACGTATTTCAAACCCCGATCGTTCCGCCCCGCCATCGCCAAGACAAGAAACCATGTCCGTGGAAAGCTTCTGTGTTAGCATCACTGGATCACAAGGTAAAAACATCTATATTTGGCTGATTCATACCCCGCACTAAGGAACTGGCGATAGCATTCATCCTTAAAGTTCTAATTGGTGCTTCCAAGCTAATTCCGAGGGCTGGGATTGTTTCATACGGCATCTTTCAGAGATTCCATGCAGGCACAGCGTATGAGTAGATGCTTATCTATTCGCTCGTTATTGATTCCATTGTAAGGCTCCCCTGAGGAGCTAAAATCGAAATAGAGAAGTCGCCGTAGATCGGGGTGGTCTTAGACGAGAAGACCAGGCGCTGCTGTCATACACGGCAGTTAAAACCACGATCTGCTCTCAATCACTTCACCCTGTCACAAGAGTTTGCACAATCATAGATCAGCATACAAATCCGGTGGCAGGCATTGTTGAGCCTATGGAGAGAACGCCCAAACTAAACGAAGAGTGGGCAGAAACAACAAAAACAATGCGTACAAAAAATGGGCTCTAAGGGGCATGAGCCCCTCCAGAAAAGGGTATTCTCCGCGCAGTGACAACTCGCAGGGGCAAATTGGAAAGACGGCGTTTAAAATAGGTTTGCGCAGGGCGAAGGGCTTAATTTTTCGTTGATTAGTTTGAAGAACGGACAGACCTTTGAAAACGTTTTACGTTTTTGGAGCTCATTTTTCTTGTGAACGGGATGGACGACCCAACTTCAAATTTGACATAGACTTAGAAGTGCTTTTTATCTATCGACTGATACCAAGAAGGTCTGATTTACTTGGATCACTTGTTATTATTGATACCACTCCAATTGGTCGCTTGTGGGGGGCTTCTCGTAGCGTTCACGGTCGCATACAGCATAAAGGTGCCTGTTTCTGGATATCAGTCGATAGATATGCTTTGTATCGTGTTGCCTGTGAAATTTGACGGTGGGTTGTTGACGTCCATTTTTTTTAAGAGTTGCTTATTTCTCAGAATCGAAATGAAAAGTTCACATTTTCAAAAACATTTTCCAACCCCGCCATTCGAAGAAAGGACAGACCTTCGGAAAAGTTTCCCTTTTTTGAAACCCATTTTTCTTGTCAACGGGATGGACGACCCAACTTCAAATTTGACATAGTCTTAGAAGTGCTTTTTATCGATCGATTGATACCAAGAAAGCCTGATTTCCTTCAATGGCGCCCCATTTTTGATATCGCTCCAATTGGTCGCTTTTTGGGGGCTTCTCAGAGCGTTCACGGCCGCACACAACGTAAAAGTACTTGTTTATGCATATCAGTCAATAGATATGCACTTTATAGTGGTGCCTATGAAATTTGACGGTGGGTTGTCTATGTCGATTCTGAGAAATAAGCAGCTCTTTTATAAATCATAACTTCATTGTTTCATGGAGAATTCTGCCTGCTATCTTAACCCTAACACTTAATTTTGCCCGGAAAATGCTACAGACAGAACCACTGGGACAGAATCAATTTGTGTATGCTGGATTCTGCGGACAATAAGGACTGATATGGCGGGGGACTCTCTGAGTTCCTGACTTGAGTCCCGTTCATAGCTGGGACTCAATTCGAAATGAAGATAAAACCGCCCCGCCAGGCATAGGAACGGTCTTACTCTTCACATCGGGAATCGATCGGCAAGACACTCTCTTTTCCTGGTATCAGGTCCAACAAAAAGACACATATCAATTGCGGCTCATCAGCTCGTATGGCGGGTAACGTGTGTACGAACGTGGATCAAATACGACGCCAAGGCCGATGGAACAACACAATGATAAACGGCGCATATCTCACCAACCTTCCAAGAGAATTGGTGCAATCAATGGCAGTCTTCCCTGCATATGGTCGATTCTTTTATCTTGCTCGTGCCGCCCTTAACCCACCTACCAGCCTCTGCACGAAGTTGTTCCTGGCGATCGACGAATGACATGACCGACTGGCGGCGAAAGAACTCAGTCCTGGCGATCCTATTCAACCTACCGTCGCTGGAAATGCATTTGTACAGGTGATCATGATGTTCAGGAAGACTTTTATACAAGACTTGGTGCTCATGATGGACCTCCACCCCTGCTACTGTATCCCATTTGGCATCATTCAATCTTCTCTGACCCTGCCTATTTGTCATTCAAAAGGTAAGTCCACATCATAGTATGAGAATGTAGTAGCATGCTCGCTCTGAATAGTTAGGGATATGCTGCAAATTGAAGCTCAGGAACACGATCCTGCCCCGCACACTCCTCCAACAATGTGTGTCTATGCACTCTAGATTTTAAACCCCGCTTGGCCATAAGTTTTACTTTTTTGCCCGTCCTATTATTTTGCTCCTTCTTCCCCTCGTCGTTACTTTTTTGCCTCCATTGTCATTCTCTTTACTCCACGACGTCAAACGAACGAACGAACGAGCAAACGAACG
>LT552109.1:201065-213302 GCA_900079185.1 Absidia glauca
CGGTTTCAAATAAGTTTTATTGACTGAATGAGAATAGTTAAGCTACATGTCTAAGTGGAGGGGGGCAGGTTATGAGCAGGACTTGTCATGGAATGACTATTCTAGGGTAATGTCACAAGGATTGCAGGAGGGAAGAGGTGTCCAGCGGTGGCATAAGCGTCAGTGATAGTGATGGAAGGAAGAGAGCTACATTTAGTGCTCTTTAAAAGTGCAATGGCTAGAGAATCTACATTGGAATGGGAGGGCACCTAAAAATGAATTGTGAGAATTTCCCCATGTTTTTCGTAATCACATGTTCATCTAGTCCTGCTGCCAGACAGCCTATATCCGTTGCCAACCTGTTGAATCTGCTAAGAAAAAGAAGAGTAATGATGGAAGATGTTAATGTTAGTACTGTAAGAGAGAGGTGGACAGGATGCTGAAAAGGAGACTTACTCTTGCTGTCATCGCTAAGAATCGTCATGCATAGTTCGTATCAGATTGGGTGTCGTGGCAAAGCCAATGGTAAGAAAAAAAGTGATGGGGAAGCAAAGAAGAAAGAAAGAAACGTGGTTGACAAAAGTCAATGTATAGCCCACTACCGGAGTTTGAAACTCCAATGAGGCTCCACAAATCACCCTGTGCGCTAATTACTTTTGCAATGACTACAGAAAGAGCAATACTATACAGACGCTCATAACATTTGACAAATAAAACTATAGCTACGGCTTGAAACGAGCAAGGGGATAATTCTGTGGGCAAATGGTGTGGTGAAAGCAGCTGGGGGACTTTTTGGTTGGCAGGTGGTATCGGCACCTGAAAATCTTGGGGCAACTTTGGGGCAATTGACTGCAGTGGAGATCCACGTCTGAACAAATGTATAATGATGGCATGGATCGACGGACACAAACATTGTGGTCGGAAAAAGATCAATCACTCTACTAAGGGACGGTACTAACCTGTTTGACTTTTGGGAAAAACGGATCAATGGTGAAGGTAAGTATCTTGTGGTACTCTTTATATGCCTTTAAAAGTACTAATGTTTGTATGTATGTAGTGGCTCTATAATGTGCATTGTGCATTGTGCAGTGTGTACCATTACGATTACAGTGGTTGATAGTTAGGCTTTAGGCGATAGTTGTTACCCCCTTCCTCCTACTTTAAAGGCACATCACACCTACGTATCCCGTTTTTGCTTTTTTGAAATAAGCTTCGGCAATTAGTCTGCTTTGCTCTTTCGGAAGCGACCCAATCATAATAGCACTATTGATCACTTCTATCCTTAGTTGATTTGCCTTAAATGTATGTATCGTTTAATTAGGTAAGATGGGTACTGTGACTTTTGGATGTTGTGCGAAGAAACGATAAGTGCATACCCACGAGGTCATAGAAAACGACTCTTTCTCGCCCGTCCAGATCACACACTTCAATGATAGTCGTCAGGGCAACAAGTCTCCTCAACTGAAGGTTGTTAAAAATAGCGTTTGTGTTTGAGAAGGTCTCTCCTTGATGGTCATGAACTTCTTTTGAGCCGGCCACACCCATTGATGAATTGGAGTTGGTGGGCGGGTCTTCTTTTTGCTATAATAGGGTCAATTTTTTAATAGGCGGAGTCGGAGTTTGGAGGCAGGATGTAAAAGTCGATCCTTTTCCTCCTGTCATTTTTCTTCCTCCCACAATGCCAAGGAGAAGGTGTAACCAACCAACCTCTATGGGATAAATGGAACTTTACCTTGTGATTAATAGGTCCTCACCATGTATTGAATGATATCTAACGATCCACACTTTCATTTTGAAAGATGTGCAGTTCTGCATAACCCTTCCTCCTAAGCAGGATGGTCTATCGACAGAATCGAAGCTAACGTACTGTATGTAATGAGGAAACACAAAATAAACGATGCAATAGAGGTTTGTGATATGAATCAGCCTTTTAGCATCGTTTCTCTATAAATAAGTTCTCAGGGCGAGAGGGTGATCTTTTTCGGAGTTTGAAACCCAACCCAGCATTTTCGTATAAAAGAGGCGGGACAGGTCGAGATTTTGAAAAACCTTCCTTCTTTCCCCTTTCTTTTACTTTTTTTGAACAATAACTTTCCTCTCCTCCTTTAGCGTAGTTGCCCCACATATACTTTCCTTGTTGTATAAAGAAGTCAATTAAAAGACAACCTCATACTTATGCACTCCATTAACATGCACTCCCTCATTGCCGCTCTGGGCACTGGTCTACTACTCTCAACGTCTTTTGTGACAGCTCAACAAGAAGGCAACAATGCAACTTCTTCCAACCCCCAAGTTCAACTGACAAATGCCAACGACTTTTGCCTCTTTTTACCTCCCCAACCTGGCCTTCAAGTGGCTATCAACGAAGACAACGGAGTCCCTTTTTGTTTGAACCCAAGCACCATACCTGGATCTCAAGCGTTTCCTGACGGCTTCATCACCACAGCACATTACCACCAAACCGACAGCTATACTCAAATTACTGGATTCTTCGATCGCTCCAAATACAACTTGAATGCAACAGACGAAGGTGGCCAGTATGATTCTCACGCAAACCACAAGCCTGTTGGCGGTTCCTGTCAAAACTTCCCCTTCTTTGTCAGTTTGATCGAGCCCACCAACAACCGATTCTGTATCCGCTGCTGCCAAAACACCGAAGACTGCAAGACTGGAATCTCACAACGTGGCTGTGCCCGTGTGATCAGCCCTGGTAACTACAACGATGACAATGCTTTTGATGGTGTGCCTCCCTCTGGTCCGTCCGCTACCTCTGGCACTGGCGCTGACACTGGCGCTGGCACTGGTCCTGGCACTGGCACTGGCACTGGCACTGGCACTGGCACTGGCACTGGCACTGGCACTGGCACTGGTACTGACACTGAAACTACTGATGGAGCTAACGATCACACCACTGATGGAACTACGGATAGCACCCCTGATAAAACTACGGATAATGGCACCACTGATGGAACTACCGATGGAACTACAAATACCACATCAAACGACACTAGCGATGACCCTTCTAACCCTGATGCCCAACAGCAAAAAGTCCCTAAAACGTCATACAACTCTGTTTTGGACGACATGAAGAGGGCCTCGTCCTCCTCCGACAGCGAAAACAGCGCCCACTCCTTGACTGACGAAGGCCGATACATCAACGACCAACTTGAAGATGCCGATGTAGATCTCGACGAACTAAAACAACATTTCGCCGACAACGCCAACTTGCTGATCAAGGAATACCCTGACAATGCTGACAAGATTCGAAAACTGATCTCGATCTCTTCAAGATACACCACGGTCGCTCAGTGGAAGCACCTTGCCTCCGTGTTGGTGCAAAATGCTGATCAATAGATGTATCCCTCCTCCCTATCACCTCCTTCAAACCCCTTTTAGTCTTCGTTTTAGTGATTCCTCTTCCTCACTGCCTTTTTTAGTGTATCAAACCGATGTTGTTATCCATTTAGTATTATTAATCTGTATGCCTCTCTCTCTCTCTCTCTCTCGTACCAGTAGCTATACCATTCTGTTTTGAATAAAATCACCCATGTGAACCTTTCTTTTGAATAGCATAGTGTCTTTTTTTAGCCCTATAAAAACACTTTCAATCCCCGCTTTGCTTGATTTGGTTGGCATAGTGAAATTAAGGTTTAGGACTTGGTGCCTGTGGACAGTCAGTGAAAAGGGGGAAAAACAAAAGTTTATGAAAAAAAGTCAGGCAATGGAGATGGTTTCAAGCAAGCTTTATTGGCACAATGAGACTGTAACCAAGATATGTATCTACTTGTGAGGGGAAAAAAGGCTGTAAAGATATGTACAAGACCTCCTATGAAGTCACTAATCTAGTGTGGTTGAACTGTGAACCAAGTCAAGTCAGAGCAACAGGTTCTTCCGATTCAAGTTTAGCCTTAGAAATCGAGACGGTAGCGATAGAGATGGTTTCAAATAAGTTTTATTGGACCCAGTCTCTAACGGGGAATGCTACAGACAAAACCACCGGGACAGAACCTATCTGTGTATGCTGAATTTTGCGGGAAATAAGGCTTGATATGGCAGGGGACTCTCTGAGTCCCTGACTTGAGTCCCGGGCATAGCTGGGACTCAATTCGACGCCCCGCCAGGCACAGGAATGGTCTTACTCTTCTCATCGGGAATCGATCAGCAAGGTCCTCTCTTCTCCTGGTATCAGGTCCAATAAAAAGACACATATCAGTTGCGGCTCATCAGCTCGTATGGCGGGTAACGTGTGTGCGAACGTGGATCAAATACGGCGCCAAGGCCGATGGAACAACATAACGATAAACAGCGCATATCTCACCAACCTTTCAAGAGAATAGGTGCGATCAATGGCAGGCTTCGCCACATATGGTCGATTCTTTTATCTTGCACGTGCCTCCCTCAAGCCACCTACCAGCCTCTGCAAGAAGTTGTTCCCGGCGATCGGCGAATGACATGACCGACTGGCGGCGAAAGAACTCGGTCCTGGCGATTTTATTCAATCTACCGTCGCTGAAAATGCACTTGTACAGGTGATCATGATGTTCAGGAAGACTTTTATACAAGACTCGGTGCATGATGGAACTCCACCCCTGCTATCCCATTTGGCAACATTCAATCTTCTCTGACCCAGCCTATTTGTCATTTAAAAGCCAAGTCCACATCATAGCATGAGAATGTAGTAGCATGCTCGCTCTGATATGTTAGGAATGTGCTGCAAATCGAAGCTCAGGAACACGATCCTGCCCACACACTCCTCCTACAATGTGTGCCTTTGCATTCTAGATTTCAAACCCCGATTGGCTATAAGATTATTTTTTTTGCCCGCCATATTATTTTGCTCCTTCTTCCCCTCGTCATTACTTTTTTGCCTCCATTGTCATTTCTCTTACTCCACAACGTCAAACGAACGAACGAACGAGCAAACGAACGAACGAACGGTAAGTCTCCTCTTCTCACGTCATATTCATCTTTTGCTTACCGTTACAAACTTTTTGCCTTTTGCATCGTTCCTCTTTCTTTTGACACTAGATCGGCTACGACGATGACGACGGCAATAGGGACGACGACGATGCTAATGACGACTCCACCACTGCTTCATGCCGCCCAAAAAGGCTCTTTTTAAAATTTTCAAATGTAAAAAACATGGGGAAACCCTCGCAATTTTTTTTTAGATGCACTCCCATTCCATTGTAGAATCTCGTAGTCCAAGTTACTAAGAAAAGTGTACCAATTCTTTGCCCATGCCCTTCCGCTACTATCACTGATACTTTTACACAGCTCGGCCGTCTTTGTCCGCCTCCATTTGCTTGATTTTTACAGTAGCTTAGTCATTCTCATTACAACCTGCCGCCATTTACACATTAGCTTAGCTCCGGCCTTAAACATAGTCTGTACCATGTCCATTAATCCTATTATACCAATAAAACTTTGTATGTATGCGAAGATAGGCCTTAAGATCATGTACTTGTCATTAGATTCATTACAACTAGTAAACCAATGGTGTTTTAGGAGTTATCAATGATGAGCTACTCATCTGTAGTTTGGTCTTTATAATGTACATGGTATTGTCATAGTTATAGATTTGAGAAAAGTCTTTCGTAGAATGATTCAAGTAGGCTTTATTGATGGGATAGGACTAAGGGCTATGGTACAGGCTATGTTTGGAGTCGTAGTTAAGCTAATGTCTAATGGTAACAAGCTGTTGTAATGGGAATGACTAAACTGCTGTAAAAAGTAAGCGAATGAAGGTGGACATAACTAGCCAAGCTGTGCAAAAGAATCAGTGATAGTAGCAGAAGGGTATGGGCAAAGAATTGGTATACTTTTATTACTAACTTGGACTACGAGATTCTACAATGGAATGGTAGTGCACCTAAAAAAAAATTGCGAGGGTTTCCCCATGTTTTTTACATTTGAAAATTTTAAAAAGAGCCTTTTTGGGCGGCATGAAGCAGTGGTGGAGTCGTCATTAGCATCGTCGTCGTCCCTATTGCCGTCGTCATCGTTGTAGCCGATCTAGTGTCAAAAGAAAGAGGAATGATGCAAAAGGCAAAAAGTTTGTAATGGTAAGCAAAAGATGAGCATGATGTGAGAAGGGAAGAGTTACCGTTCGTTCGTTCGTTTACTCGTTCGTTCGTTCGTTTGTCGTTGTGGGAAAAAGAGAATGACAATGTGGAGGCAAAAAAGTAATGACGAGGGGAAGAAGGAGCAAAAATGAAGGACGGGCATAAAAAAATTCTTGTAGTCAAATCGGGGTTTGAAATATAAAATGCATAGGCACACATTGTTGGAGGAGTGTGTGGGCAGGGGCGGTTTTATCTTCATTTCAAGTTGAGTCCCATCTATGACCGGAACTGAAATCAGGGACTCAGAGAGTCCCTTGCCATGTAAGTCCTTATTGTCAGCAAAATTCAGGATAAGCAGGTTGGTTCTGTCCGGATGGTTCTATCTGTAGCATTCCCCGTCTCTAACACACACACACACACACACACACACATTGATAACATCGGCTACAAAACAAAGCACATTACTATTATAAATCAAGTGTCATGTAAGAATGATAATAAAGGGATACTATAAGTACTAAAAAAAAAAGAGAATGATGATCTATTCTGGTAAGGTAAACCAAGGGAAACGAGGGGATTGTACACATGTAGGATTGGTGGATGGTAGATGGAGAGAATGGATGATTTAGGACTTGATACAAGTCCCAGGTTCCTTGCCATTCACAGGGGTAGATGCAGGAGTGGTGGCAGCAGCGGCAGATCGGTTGTGGGCCATATGGGCTTGCACCAAGTGACCAGCGGCCAAGGCAGCACACAGGGAAAGTTCACCAGCCATGACAGATGCACAAATAATGCGGGCCAAGCGTTGCGCATTCTTCCCGGGTTCAGTAGGATGAGGGCCACGTACACCAAGCATATCGAGCATGGATTGTTGAGGGGGTAAGATCGTGCCACCGCCAATAGTGCCGACTTCGATGCATGGCATGGTACATGAGATATGCAGGTCTTGATTCCCATTCACACCCTTCATCAAAGTGATACAGTTGGAGCTTTCGACGTTCTGAGCAGGATCTTGGCCGGTCGCCAGGTACACCGCCGTCAGGATATTAGCAGCATGAGCGTTGAATCCACCCACAGAGCCTGCCATGGCCGATCCGATGAGGTTCTTGCTGATATTCAGTTCCACGAGAGCATCCACGGTTGTCTTGAGCACCTTTTCCACCACCGCGCCAGGAATCACAGCTTCGGCGACGACTGACTTGCCACGGCCTTCGATCCAGTTGATGGCAGCAGGTTTCTTGTCGGTACAGTAGTTACCAGAGAGCGAGATGATTTGCATATCTTCGAAGGTTCCAGACAAAACACCCAATGCCTTTTCACAGCCCTTGGAAATCATGTTCATGCCCATGGCGTCACCGGTAGTTGTCGAGAATCGAATGAAGACGAGCTTGCCGGCCAAGGCCACCTTGAGTTTTCGGAGTCGGGCAAAGCGAGAGGTCGAGTTGAATGCGTCGGTCAAAATAGTGTTGCCTTCTTGTTCGATCCATCGTTTACATTCGGCCGCACGCAGCACAGTAGGGAATTCAACACAGGGTCCACGAGTCATACCATCCGCCGTCACCACAGTCCAGGCACCACCACCAGCATTGATCGCCTTGCAGCCGCGAGCAGCAGACGCCACCAGGCACCCTTCGGTCGTTGCCATGGGGATATGCACATTTACACCATCGATGTTCATAGGGCCAGCAATACCAACAGGAATCGGCATATACCCAATCACGTTTTCACAGCACGCACCCATCACCTTGTCATAATGATAGTTGGCCAAAGGAAGAGCACTGGTTTCTAAGGTTTTCGTCACAGAAGCACGGGAGATCAGAGCACGGCGGATACTAACAGCACGTTCCAAATCGCCAAGGATCTTTTCGAGAGCGTAGGAGGCCATTTTGCCGGCTTGCACCAAGGTAATCACTTCTTCGTCGGTCAGTTCTTCGGGAGTGCCCATCAAGCCCACGCATTCGTCTAAAGGTCGAGTGATGCTGGATGTGTTGTGCGCAGGACGCGGTGTGGTACGACGACTGGTAGTGTGAGAGCGAGGGCGGGTCACCACAGCACTGGGTTCGGCGACTAAGACCGAGGGTGCTACAGATGCAGGTTGAGAGGTGGTTTCCTTGGGTTGGCGAGCCATCTTGAATAGATAAGTGTTGAGGAAAAGGGAAACAAAGAGACCGAGAGTGAGCCATTTGCTGATGATAGGGTGTTGAAGATACCCGGCGGTCACCGAGAAGAGGATTTCCAAAGGTTCGACAATGAAGGCAGGGACAAAGTTGATAGAAGACATGGCAACTTGGAAAGACATGGGAGGGAAGACTTCCACCAAGATGGGACGACTGGCGGAGGAGGAAAGTCGGTGTTGCTTCAATAGTTGATTAAGGACACCAGCAACGTTAGGTTCATCAATGTTGACTTGAGGAGCTTGGAAGGTGGAGCATACATTGAAGATATGCATCATAACGAACCCCACGATCTAAATGACATGAAAGATGATGGATTAGAAAAAGAATTCCCCTACCCTTGCCTCTGCCCTGATTATCTCTTTGTTCTGGTTTTTTTTTTTTTTTACCATCATCAACTTGACACGACCAATAATGGGACCATCGGACTTTTGAGTATTGGCGGCAGGGTTGACACCCAAAGTAGAATCGTCGCTGAAGGCTTTGACGAATGCACTGCGAATGTAGCCTGTGGTAGGTGGTTTGGAAGTTCCATTCTTGACGGTTGTCTTGCCATTGATTTCACGGATACGGAGAAGCTACACATTCGGAATAAAGTGGATTAGGATATGATACTCTTCCATGTCTTGTTCACTTACCTCCAACTTTAAGGCGAGGACAGCAGTATACCAAGTGAATAAGAGTACAAAGTCAAAAGCGAGAAGAATGGCGCTGAGCAGACAGAATTCACGAAGACCAGCGACACCAGACTTGGCACCAAGCACCAGGACAGTGATTTCCATAAAGCAATCCCGAGCGATAGGCAAAACGACTGAGTCCACAGCACGCATGACGGTATTCCTGATTTCTTGCTTGGTCAACGGCGTTTCTTTGCTGTACTGAAGAACCCGTTTTGTCAGCTTGAAAGGACGTTCAAAGCCAATGGTGACAGCCAAAAAGGGGATCGCTTCACTAAAAGACAACAGAATAAGGTTATTACCTACAATGCATTGTTGTTGTAAGAGACTTACGCCAACACATCAGGGGAGACGTTGATGCCAAGGGAGCGGACAGTCAGCAGTGAAAGCATGAAGGCAAAGAATCCATTGACGATCACAGCCGTAGCTAAACAAAGAATGTGTGTGAGTTGAGAAAGATTGCATAACCTGATTTTCGCTTGATAACCTACCCAATGTGTAACGGGAGCCCAAAGTGCGCATATTGATGTAGAGAGATACGAAGGTCGCAATCATCATCAGATAACCAGTCAAGATAACATAGATATCCACCTTGTCAGCCACCTGAATGCCCACACAGAGAAAGAGTTAGTAAGAGATTTCCCCAATCACATGTCCATTTTTTCTACATACCTCTAAGAGCTCCTTGATGCGGAAGACAATGTTGCGGGAGAGAATGAAGAGCCAGACGAAAATGTTCTTTTGCGGTCCATTAGCAGAGTTGGATAAGGAGACCAGGTCACCAGGAGGTAAGGTCACGACCTTATGGGCCCAAAGATCAGTCAAGTATTGGTGGGTCTTGGATGAAGCGTTGAAAGCGTAAAACAAGGCCAAAGAGGAGGCACTGGAGGCTTGAAGATCACCAAAGAGATAATCCGCTTGCCCTTGGTGTTTGGCGACGGTTTGAAGGATGTTTTGGTCGTCTTTGAGCTGTTGTTCGTTGTGTTGCCAAAAGTCGGTAGCGGAGGGAGCGAAGCAGACGTTGGTGGCGGTTGTCTTGTAGCACAGATCCTTAGAGTAGACGAATTGCTTTCCATTGATGGCGTCGTCGGGTACAAAGATGTCGTTTTCAATCATGGTTTGGAATTGCAGCACGGAATTAAGAGTAGCCTTGTCCAGGACATTGCCACGTTGAGGGTCAGTGACCAAGATTTGCTTGAGTTGAACCATGATAGTGTTGTCGTCTACCGTGAAGGATCCATCGGAGGAGGCAGCAAGAGCAGTGAATTTCGACGATTCAGGCGAGGCATAAACCGTAGTTGGGTATAAACGAGTGACGGTACCAGAGAAGAGATCAGAGGATCTTGCCAGGTTGAATAAAGAGAAGTAGCAGAAAGATCCAAGTATCAAGATAACAACAATCATTTCAATGGGGCTACGAGATGACAGTTTGGCAGCTTGATGGACGCTTCTACCAAACAGCGAAGATGCCGATTGGAAAGCGGTTGTTCTGGATCGACTAGTAAGCATTAGGCCAGGTTGAGACAAAAAGCCCAGTTGACAGGTAAGTGTAAGGAAGAGTAAGGTAAAGCTGTTGTTGAAACAACTTTGAGGAGAGGAGAGGGGTGATAAAGTTAAAAAGCTAAAAAAGAGTGAAGGAGGAGGGAAAGAAGGGTAAGAAATAGGGATTTGTAAAAGAGAAGAAATAAATAATTGGTTGTACCACGCCAAGGGGTTGGGCCCAAAATTCAATAGCGGCGTTTCAAATTGATGTGCTACCCTTTAGCCTTTTTCTCCGTCCTATTGGTCATTGAGCTTTAATCGAAATCAGAGGAGCTTAGGAAGTTTTTTTTTATTCGATGGTCTACATACATTGATACTGATACTACATACAAGACCCAAGATCAAATAATCTAACTAGAGAGTAACAAAAGCCAAGGGTCCACCTGTCTGTTGTTGTCGGCCACTGTGGAAGTCCGACTCCAAGATACTTGTACCACCACCACCACTATCACTGCCAAAGTGTAAAGCATAGCATCCCTGAAGATAAAGTACAGGGAGGAACGGGAGGAGAAGAGATGAAAAAGTTAATAAAGGAGCCTAGATTGACCACGGGTAGCTCACCTGTTAGTCGTCCACCAAGCAAGCAATTCGAAGGATTAGGAATAGGCTGAGATTCGTTCGGTCGATCGATTCGGACGTTTTGTCGTTTTTGGAGCCTAGATACCGTTGCCATGTTGTCGTTCTCGAGGGAGAAGAGCCCATCAAGTCAAGTCTAGAAACATACAAAGACAGAGATCTATGCAGGTACAAAGTAGGAGTATATGATAGTCAGTCAGTATCTTCCACATCCACTTCTCATTCATGCCAACTTTCAAGTTACCTACTTTGCCCATTTCAGTGGCAGCCAGACCAAACCTAAAAAGGGTTCACAGCGGTGACGAAGACAGCTAGGCGGCGATACAGACAGCCGGACATTGTATATGGTTGATGATCATTCTTCCTCCATACACCGGTCGCCGTGTCAATGTTTAGACGGGTTTCTGAAGGATGCTGGAGGTACAGGCTGTACACCGAGCCAAGTGATCGATGGATGATAGATCTAAAAGGTACAATACATCAGATCCATAGTCCCCCTCCCTTTCCTTTTGCAATGAAAGGGGGTAGGCCCAGACCATGGCACCGAGCTTGTTGGAACCATATAAATTCAAAAGAAGTAAAACAAGCAGTTAGTTACCTTGGCATTGGTGATTCCGTACCTACCAAAGTTCAAGTTAGCAATCGACCCTGGAAACAAAGTACATCCATGAGCGCCACCAAGAGTCATTCATAACAGGTATAGGCTCTACAAAGGAGATTAGTGATCCCGATGATGCGCACGTTTAAAGGCGTATGACATTACCTTCGAGAGAGAGAGAGAGAGAGAGAGACAAAGAAAGGATCTAAAAGTCAAAAGCCCAGGGGCAGCACTTTTTATTTCAAACGCCGCCGACGCTCCTTTACTTTTTAGCCAATCGGAGTTGAAGAAAGCAATAGTGATAGACAGTTAGCATGAGTGATGGACGTCAACCTACCAAAGCTCTCTTATGAGTGTAGCTGATCTATGTTCAGCATACAGAAGCAAAGCACATCCTTCATACGAGATATCCGCCAAAGTGGGTTGAGTGTGAGGTTGTGTGTATGACCATATGCGTAAGTGTTTATGTGGGTATGGGTGTGCGTGTGAAGAGGAGAATGTGAGCGTGTTTAACCTTTTTTGCCCTAAAGTTAAGGAGAAAGAAAGGGGAGTAATGATTCAAGCCAAACTTGCGCCGATCCCTCACCCCTATTTCTTTTTTTTTTTTGATGAAGTATTTCGTTTCC
>LT552109.1:213511-235753 GCA_900079185.1 Absidia glauca
TCTTTTTATACCACCTATCCATCTCTTTTGTATTCTTACTCTTCTTCTATTCTTCTTCTTCTTCTTCTTCTTCTTCTTCTTCTTCTTCTTCTTCTTCGTACCTGCTAAAGATGGAAAGAGAGAATCTGTTTGAAGTGGACTCTTATGGCTTCATGTCGAGCAGGAACAACAGCACAACCACTAATAGCACCATTGGGAACAACAGCAGCAGCAACAATCAGAATAGCAACAATGTCAATGAAGGTCTTCATCGGGAGCATCCACTACTCTCTTCTTCCGATAGTCTACCCACCACAAGTCAGGCCTCCTACTCTGTACCTGGATCCCGCAGAAACTCCACTGATGCGGAAGACGCGGCCTTTGTAGAAGCCTTTGACTCCAAACTCAAGTTACACCAACAAGACTCTCTTGGCTTCCTGGCTTCTCCTCACCGATCTATGAGCATTGATGAAGCAGCATTGAAACAAAAGTTAACTGTCGGCTCAATAACGGCTGAAACGGCTGATCCTCACGGCACTCAACGACTCTTGTTTGACAGTGACACAGGTAAGGGCTACTACAATGCTACACACACACACATCGACTAACTCTACCTCCTTCAGATACGACAAGACTTCCTCAAGGTTATCCTTACTTACAATGCTACAATGGATCCACCGATACTTTAGGCTCACTTGTCCAACAAAATGAATCCTCCTATAACAGTCTAGTAAGTGAAATTAGGAAAACACCCCCCTTTCTCTTTCTCCTTCCCCGACCCCTGAACAGAAAATGTGCTTAATGACTTTTTATGCCTACATATTAGTTCTCTCCTGGTTCCAATAACTTGGATATGGTGTCTTCACTACGAAAGAGCTCCACTCGGCAAAACAAAAGCGTTGAATCATTAAGAAGCAAATCGTGGGCCCAGTGTATTGAAAACACTTCCTCTCCTTTAAGCGGTGGTGCCACTAGAGATATGGTGCATAATCAAGCTACTCTCTTTGGACAACAACAGCAACAACAGCAACAGCAGCAACAACAGCAGCAGCAACAGCAACAACAGCGCAGATTCTCTTATGGTTGGCCTCCTGCTACCCAGCAATCGAATACCCATATACCTGCCTCCCCTTCTATCATGGACGGTGGCTCTTATGACTACTTTATCAACGACAAGAACAGACTGACGACTTCTCATTCATACTCGGACTTGCATGCTGCTGCCAGATCTTACACCACCGCCTCGAAACATCCTCACCCTCCTCACCCTCATCACCAACAGCAACAACACTATCTCCGTCCTCGACAATCTCAGTATGATCTCAACGATGCTAAAGATATGATTCTTCCCTGCTCTCAGTACATGCAATATGGTATGTGTCCTCTGGATGACCAATGTCCTTATTCCCATCAGCCCACCACTTCTTCAGCGGCCACGCCCATGGCATTCAACCACACCATCGCACCCTCTCCTCACCCTCTGGCCGCCTATCAGCCCTACCCGCCTAATCAAACGACATCTTCCATTTTGGGTAACGCAGGTTTCGGGGGTGCTACAAACTTTGCCTACGATCCCAACTTTTTTCCTACAAGCAAACTCATGCCTCGGTATGGCTCCTTCTCTGCTGTCAGCAACACAAGCAACATGATGGACAACCTTGGCCTCTTTATGGACAATAACAACAACAGCCTCAGCAGCAGCAGCAGCAATAACAACAACAGCAGCAACAACAAGGAAATGATGATGGCAGATGTATCTCAACGCCGATCGATTGCTGATCCCGAAGCCAACCGATTCCTAGGTGCGAAACTAGAAGACTTCCATGGCAAGCTCTACGACCTCTGCAAAGACCACAACGGCTGCCGCTTTCTTCAAAAGAAGCTCGAAGATCCTAATGGCCAATACTTACAAACGATCTTTGATGAGATCCATCCTCACTTTGTGGAACTGATGACAGGTAAGTGAGCGGCTTTTAGGGAGGTGCCACAGCTAATATTAAACACACTGCATGATGCCTCTTTGTTTGTATGTAGATCCCTTTGGAAACTACCTTTGTCAGAAACTGGTGGAGCGCTGCAACGACACCCAACGAACTGCCATTGTGGATATCATCTCTCCTGACTTGTTGCAGATTTGCCTAAGCATGCATGGGACAAGGGCCATCCAACGACTCATCGAATACCTCTCTTCCAGCCATCAAATCAAGACTGTGACCAATGCATTGCGGCCCAAAGTGGTGACCCTCATCAAGGACCTAAATGGAAACCACGTCATCCAGAAATGCTTGCATCGCCTCTCTGCTGAACACAATCAATTCATCTACGACATCGTCAGCGAAAACTGCATTGAAGTCGCAACTCATCGTCACGGCTGCTGTGTGCTCCAACGCTGCATTGATCATGCCGTCGATACGCAAAAGGTAAATACACATTCAGGAACAGGCGGATCAGATTCTCATTTGCTTCGTCATGTATGTAGGCACAATTGGTCCAGGTGGTGATATGCAATGTACTGCCTTTGGTCCAGGATCCGTTTGGAAACTACGTGGTGCAATACGTCTTCGACTTGGGCGAAGTCCAATACTCTGATGCTCTGGTGCGTTGCTTGATTGAACGTGTGTGCGATCTCTCGGTGCAAAAGTTTAGCTCAAACGTCATTGAAAAGGTAAGGACGGCGACAAATGCGGGAAAGGCTTGACACTGATTCTCTTTCTCCACTACTAGTGCATCCGTGTGTCTGAACCTGATATCCGTCGAGCTTTGATAGCTGAATTAATCACCCAATCCAACATGGAAAAGCTCTTGCGGGACTCGTTTGCCAACTACGTGATCCAAACATGTTTAGATTACGCTGACCAAGACCAAAAAGTGCAGGTAAGACTAGACTAAATGAGAAGAATGAGCCCTACTGACCGCTTTTTTTTTTCTCTCCAGCTGGTTGAGCGCATCCGTCCTCATCTCGCCTCGATTCGTAGTACTCCCTATGGTAAACGCATCCACAGTAAGATCCAGCGCGAACAACAAGGCTCTAGGTATGGAAACAGACAACAATTGCATTACCAAAGCATGCCTTCGTTACGAGCATCGGCGTCAGCAACCACAACAAGCACAAAAACGACCCAACGTGATCCATCACCCCCTTACAACCCCAATGCGCCCTCTTACCTAGAATCGATGACGCCAATGGCCGGTCTTCCATTGAACTACAATATCGGCACCCTTGGTAACTCGCACGCCCTCTATCCCTTCCCTTGATGCCACTATTACTACTCTTCTTTTATTCTGAACTGTATCATTTGATTCATTTTACTATACTGTTACCATCAAAAAGATACCCTCCTTTCCCGATCCTCCCCCTTTTTTAGTCTTGTTTTGTTAATTGTTTTGATTCTCTTTACCCTTGTTGTTGTAAACAAACTTATAATCCTTCAAATAAAGCAGATTGTTTGTCTTTTTTGTCTTGATCATGCTGTCGGGGGTGGGAAATGGCCCGCATTCGAAATCAGGTACCAATACGAGCCCCTTGGATTCGCAATCCCATTGGGCTTCAAACTCCGCGTTGGCTACAAGTCCCACTTTTTTTCCGTCGATTCCTTTTCTTTGCGTCTTCTTTGCTTCTTCGTCACTTTTTTCTCTTTCCATCAACATTAGCACCGCACCACGAACGATTCGCCCTCTATACAACGGTCTACAATGACGAACGCAGAGTAACTCTCTCCCTCTCACCATCTTGTCCGTTTGCCTTACCATGACTAACATTTACCTTTTGCATCATTGCTCTTTTTTTTTCTTAGATGATCGAGTGGGATGGCAACGGATATAGGCTCTCTAGCATCACGACTGGTCGGACATGTACTTAGATTAGGAATTGGGCTAGTCGAAGCTACTGATAAAAGTGTGCCAATTCTTTGTCCATACCCTTCCGCAACTATCATTGATACTTTTACACAGCTTGGCCGTCTTTTGGCCGTCTCCATTTGCTTGATTTTTACAGCAGTTTAGTCATTCCCATTACAACTCGTCGCCATTAACACATTAGCTTAACTACGGCCTCAAACATAGTATCTACCATAGCTCACTAATCTATTGTATCAATAAAGTTTACTTGAATCATTCTCTGAAATACTTTTCTCTAGTCAAAGACCAAACTACAGATGAGTAGTTCATCCTTGACAAATCCTAAAACATCATTGGTGTACTAGTTGGAATGAATCTAACGACATGTACGTGATCGTAGGGTCTATCTGCGCATACCTACAAATTTCTACTATACCCCATCTGGTAAGCTAAAGATGTCTTGGGAATTGTCAACGCTGAGCCATTCATCTGTAGTTTGGTCTCATAATGAACATAGTTTTGTTATGGTTATGGATTGGGGCAAAGTCTTTCAAAGAATGGTTCAAGTAGATTTTATTGGTACAATAGAATTCAAAGGGATATGGTACAGTCTATGTTTGAGGCCGTAGTTAAGCTAATGTGTAGATGGCAACGAGTTGGTAATGGGAATGACTAAACTGCTGCAAAAACCAAGCAAATGGAGATGGACAAAGACGGCCAAGCTGTGTAAAAGTATCAGTGATAGTATCGGAAGGGTACGGGCAAAGAATTGGCACACTTTTATTAGTTACTTAGACCACGAGATTCTACAACGGAATGGGAGTGCACCTAATAAAAAATTGCGAGGGTTTCCCCATGTTTTTTACATTTTAAAATTTTAAAAGTGCCTTTACAGGCGATATGAAGCAATGGTGGAGTCGTCATTAGCATCGTCGTCGTCCCTATCGTCGTCGTCATCGTCGTAGCCGATCTAGCGTCAAAAGAAAGAGGAGCGATGCAAAAGGCAAAAAGTTAGTAATGGTAAGCAAAAGATGAACATGACGTGAGAAGCGGAGAGTTACCGTTCGTTCGTTCGTTTGCTCGTTTCGTTCGTTCGTTTGTCGTAGTGGAGTAAAAAAAGAATGACAATGCGGTAAAAAAGTGATGACGAGGGGAAGAAGGAGCAAAAAGTAAGGACGGGCAGAAAAAAAGTTCTTGTAGCCAAATCGGAGTTTGAATCTAGAGTGCACAGGCACACATTGTTGGAGAAGTGTGTGGGCAGATCGATCGTGTTCCTGAATTTGTAGCAGATCCCAAACATATCAGAGTGAGCATGCTACTACATTCTCATGCTATTATGTTGTCTTACCTATTGAATGACAAGTAGGTTGGGTCAGAGAAGGTTGAATGTTGCCAAATGGGATGGCAGGGGCGGAGTTCCATCATGAGCACCGAGTCATGTATAAACGTCCTCCTGAGCATCATGATCACCTGTAAAAGTGCATTGGCAGCGACGGTAGGTTGAATAGGATCGTTGTTGTCAGGGCAGAGTTTTTTTTTTTACCACCAGTCGGTCGTGCCATTCGTCGATCGCCGGGAATAACTTGTTGCAGAGGCCGGTAGGTGGGTCAAGGGCGGCGCGTACCAGATAAAAGGATCGACCATTGGTGGGGCAGCCTGCCATTGATGGCATCATCTCTCTTGGGAGGCTGGTGAGATATGCGGCGTTCATCGTTGTGTTGTTCCATCGGCCTTGGCTTCGTTTTTGATCCTCGTTCGCACACACGCCGCAATTGATATGCGTCTTTTTGTTGAACCTGATACCAGAAGAGAGGGCCTTGTCGATCGATTCCCGATGAGAAGAGTAAGACCATTCCTGTGCCTGGCGGTGTGCGGTTTTATCTTTATTTCAAATTGAGTCCCAGCTACGCCCAGGACTCAAGTCAGAGAGTCCCCCGCCATAAAAGTCCTTAGTGTCCGCAAAATTCATGATACTAGCGGCACTTTAAATCCGGTGGGGTGGAAATCACCAAATGAAGGGGCTATCGTTTTATTATCATCAACGCACCTTCTCTACAAACAAACATCATTCAGTTTAAACAAATCCATTTTATTGTGATTTAGGTACAATGTGTGTGTGTGTGTGTATATATGTATAAAAAGAGTGGGGTAGCACAGGGTTCTAATGATAATACTAGTAAGAGATAGGATGAGGACTAAACTACAGCTTGTTTGTCATTCTGACCCACTTCGCCTTCTTCCTTTTCATTGTCGTTGTCCTTTGGTTGGTCGTCCCGTACTTCACCTTCTTCCTCTTCATCATCATCCTCGTCCATCTTGTCGGGCGGTGTTAGTGAGGGTCCTGCGGGTTCTTCTTTTGTCGGTTCCTTGGGTGGTGATGAGGTACCATTGCTGCTGGGTTCTGTCTTGACGGCGGGCAAAGGCTGTGGTGGCGGTGGTGATACAGGCGTTGGTATCGAAGGTTCCTCGGTATCGTTGGATCGTGGCCGCTTCGCTTCTTCAAGAGGTCGAGCATCGTCTGTCGTACGCTTGTCGCCCCTAGACTGGCCGATACTTAACAACATATCCGCAGCACTGGCATCGTAATCATCGTCCGTGGCCCGGCCACGTGAGGAAGGCGATTCGAGTTGTTGTGGTGGACGATCATACCGTTCGGATTCCCGTCTTGGATAATGCGTTGTTGGAGAGTTGTAGTACTTTTGAGGCTTCGAATCTCTTGATGACGACGTTTGTATGGATGAGGTTGGTGGCGGTGTTTCTTGATGGCGAGAGGGTGATCGCATGGTTCGTTCGTCGACTAGATGATGATGTTGCTGCTGTCGAGGTACGTCTTCATTGGGGCCACCTCGGTTGTAAGGGTCGGGGTGATTGGGTCGAGCGTAGGCTGGAGAGGAGGATACTTCTTGACGAGCTGCTGCTGGGTAATGGGTTTCAATAGGTCGACTGGAAGGATGGCTAGGGGAATGATCATACTCGGCAGGGTGAGATGGCATTTCATACGAATGTTGTTGTTCTGAATGACTGGCTGCAGGAGAGCGGTTGCGATAATGGTGTTGAGGAGGGATCGATTCGTATTGCTTGGGGGACGAGCCATGAGGTACGGCAGCTCTGGAATGGGGAGATACGTGAGGCTTGTTGTTGTCACTGGCGGCATTCAGGCTGGGAGATCGATGATCGTCAGAAGGAGTGCTGTGTTTGCCATAGGGAGACTGATGTAAGGTAGATGGAGGACCTGCCGGATGTTGAGGATGAGATCGACTGTCTTGCATGATGGGGTTCATTTGAGAGCGATCTGAAGGAGTGGGTGCACGCCCACCACCATTGCCGATATCAGGAATACGCACATCGTCACGAGGTCCAGCTGGTGGAAGATAAGAGGCCGTGGGAGGAGGTGGGTAGGGCCCTGGCGATCTCTTTCCTGAAGTTGTTGAGGGAGATTGCTGTTGTTGAGGAGGTGGTGGCGGCGGTCCATTAGGCATCGGCAAATCCCGTCCTGGCCCCACATTGCCTTCATTATGCGGCAGAGTCTAGTATAGACAGTTTGTCAGTATGAGGGAAACAAAGTTCATTTGAATGATTGTGCTTACCATTGGTAAATGCGAGGGAGGGCCACGTTCTTCAGGTCGGTGTTGTTGTTGTGTATTTGGGCCAGTGTGATAAGCACTCATACCGCTGGGAGGCCCGCTCGGTGCTTGGCTCTGTGAATCCAACCAAGGTAACGTTAGGATGCTTTTTTTTTTGCCGAGACGAATTATTACCTGTCCATAAGAGGGTCCATTCAGTGGTTGGGCATTTGGACCACTTTGATACTGGCTAGGGTTACTGACATCTTGTGGTGTAGGAGCACTTCCGGGTCTATAGATGCAACAAGATAGGTCAGTAAAGATGAATAGCTACAGGGGAGAGACGAGACGTACGGTTGTGGAGTGTGGGATTGAGATTTGCGCAAGAGTTCCAATCGTTGTTTGATGTGGGGGTTGGAAGGATCGAGTTCAGCAGCACGTTGATAGGCATCGAGAGCATCCTGGATTTGGTTGTTGCAAGATTCATATAAAGTACCGAGATCATACCACACTTCGCTGATATAAGGATTGAGTCGGATGGCACGACTATATGCATCCAGAGCATCACGATACTAGACAAACAAAACACAGTTAGACCTTCATATGCTCTCCGTTCAACGTCACATACCTGATTGATTTGATAATACAGCACACCAATGGAGCACCAGAAGGTAGGGTTTCGAGCATCCCGATAGACAGCTTGTTGATAAGCTTCATAGGCCTTGTTGTAGTTCTGCTCGGCCATATAACACCGTCCAAGAAGATACCAAGATTGGGCGTCGTTGCTATCTGATTTCAAAGATCGAGTCAAGTATTGAATAGCCAGGGATTGATTACAGAATGACGTATTTTGTTGATGATAGAGCCATCCCAGTTGTTGAAGCACCTTTGCATGATCGGGATTTTCCGCCAAGACACGTTCATAGGCTTCCTTTGCTTTTTCATACTAGACGATTGTTTTCAGTTAGCCTGTTTGTTTCTTCAAAGTGTTTGTATTCTTTACCTCTTTTTGTTGTTCGTAGACATGACCTGTCTGAAACCAGATGTCAGATTCTGTCAAAGGTCGAGGAGGGGCTTGTAAAATGTAACGGAAGCACTAAAGGGAAGATCATACTTTTGTTACTACTTGTTCACCGCCATGTCCATCCACACGCTTCTTTTGACTTACCTGCAAAGAAAGATCAAACTTTTGTTGCTGCTTGTAGATGATCCCCAACCGAAAGTAGATTTCATTGGCCTTTTCAAACTTGGGATCCATTTTCATGACAGCAGAGAAGGCTTCTTCCGCGTGTTCCAAAGAGCCATAGCGATCGTAGAGGATACCAATGCCATACCAAAGTTTGGGATCCTTTGGATTAGAGAGATGATAGAGAGCTTGTTGATATGCATGATACGCTTCTTGAAGGTTATCCATCATAAGGTAACAGTGACCCAAGGCTGCCCACGTTTCGCCATTACTTTCTTGAATAGCTAGTATGCGTTTGAAGTATTCAACAGCCTATGATTTGACAACAGACAACAGGGGAAGGAAGAGTGAGTGGGTGGTATTCTAAAGACCGCCTCTTTTTGACTTACCCTTGCGAACTGTTCACGTCCGCGGCAAAGGGAGGCGATTTGAGTTAGCGCAACAACTGAATATGGATTGTGTCGTAAGGCGGATTCATAACAATTCATAGCTTTTTCATAGTCGGTCATCATTTCGGCAAGGTTTCCTAGACAAAAGATATAGTTCAAGTGGTTAATTATAGAACGCAAAGAGACGTTAAAGAGTGAGTGTCAGATGACTCTCACCCAGTTGTTATTCCTTACCCATCGAAAGCCAGGTTTGTTCATTGATAGCTGTGAGTTTCTGCGCCGTGGTTGCAGGTTGCTGTTGTTGTTGTTGTTGTTGTTGCTGTTGCTGCTGTTGCTGTTGCTGTTGCTGCTGTTGCTGTTGCTGCTGTAATGGTGGTCCGGTGGCAGCCATGATGTATGTTCAATCGTTCAAAGAGTCAACGGGTAGATTGTAGGCTTAAAGCAGAGGGAGTAGAGAAGGCGGTGTATAATAGATGTACCTAGTAAAAAGGGAGACGAGTGACAAGGAAAACAAGAGATACAATAAAAAAGAGGAGAAGAAGGAAGGAAAAGAAGTGAAGAGAAGAAAATAGGCCAAAGAAGAATTTTATACGTCACAGGCTGGTCTCCCTCTCCCCCCATTTTTTCGAACCCCGCCGAGCTCCGCCCCTCGATTAAGAAAACCCTGCTTGCCTCGATACTCAGATGACACCAAGACATAAGAATGGACTCGACTGTCCCAAAAAGAAGAATACGTGTTGTTCCAAAGTAAGGGAGGAGAGAGAGAAAAGAAGTGTGTGAGGGGGAAGTTGGGGGGAGTAGTCGATTTAGTACAACGCAAACTTTAAAAAAAAAAAAGGTGACCCCGAGTCAAGCAAAAGAAAATTCATCAACCTTAATCTTTTTGAGACCATTCTTTTTTTAGAGCACCGAAGATCAGTTTGTCTGAGGTCACCACCATCCGGAAGGACTGTCATACTCCTCCCGTCCCATGAGAAACATACAAACAGTGATAGATGGGGCTGAAACTAGCGAAGCACTTTCTTTTTTGAGCGAGGCATCTTTGAGACACCGAAACAGGAACAATCCAACCCTGTTTCTTTTCTCTCAAGTGGCTTGCTCCGTTCATTAGGTGAACACATCAATCAAACTTTTACTATATGGAACAACCGTCAGGGGCAAAGAGGTGATTTGGTTTTAAAACTCCGCTCGCATGAATCAACAAAAAATCGAGGGACCTCACCTTTTTGATGATTCCGTGGCATCTCGTCCAGCAAGGAGAAATAAACATGATAGCTTTGGTAAGCATTACAACGAGACCGGCAGAACATTCTGGTGGGATGTCAAAATCATGAGGTCATCTTAACGCTCCTTCTCGCTTGACATGACCAATGCACGCGGGATTGAAGCTCCGACTTTCAGCTATTTCCCTTTTGTGACATGGATCCACCTACATGATGTAACTTTTCGAGATAAGAATAAGTCGGAAAGTTCATCTACTTTAGAATGATTGATCTTACAGGGCTATTTCTACCAGAACGCCATTATATAGTGATCTCAAGATTAGTAGTTAGAATGCCATGAAGTCGACACACTAGGGATCATAAAAGTAGATGCATATGATAGGGAGATGGGCTGCGTGTAAAAGATGATTATTTATTAATGGCACTTTATTGAATTCATTGTTAGACATGATGGATGTTCAGGAGAAGGGGGGGTATTCAAAGGCTGATAGCCGAAACTAGACAAAGCGCATGCATGAATGACAGCGGAGCTGTAAATTAGCTGCTGCCTATAATTGGATGATTGACAAGTGATTAAGAATCTAACTAGTAATACTACATGCAAGGAAGAGAATCAAAGCCTTTTTGATGGCACCACACATAAGACTATAGACAACACTATGGCTAACGTTAGACTAATTGCCATCACCCAAACAGATCGAGACCAAAGAATACGTTTGACTTGGGATTGCTTGATCTTGTTGAAGCGGAATGGAGTTGTCTCACTACACACATAACCATGGTCAGCCTACTCTTTTTTTCTTTTGACATAGTAACCGTACCTGATATCAAACAGCAACACCCACAAAGGATCCAGTCCAGTCAAGAACACCGAAAGATTGAAGACACCGATCCAAAAAGGCAAAAAGACCCAGCATCGTACACCCCACGTCGGATACCCCAGGAAGATTAAGGACAGACCCGTTGCCAAGGCTACCAAGAGTGCCACCAGACCAACTGCCATACGACCCAGTTGTTGCCACAGGGTGACATTACCCCAGACCTTGACCCGCAGGAATTTGGGATAAGCTTGTCGTTGCATGAGTTCAAAGAGATAGTTCTTGGCTTGGTTAAAGACCGCGGGATCGACCCTGTGGTTTCGCTCCATGTCGGTTCGGATAGTGTGTTTGAGCGCCACAGGAAGTTGAGTGAGCTCCTTCGCCGCTGAGGGAGCCAAGTAGTGTTTGAGGAGGTGCTGAGCCGAATTGATCACGGCTTGTTGATTGTCGCCGCTTGGTGATCGTGTGTACCTGCGCCAGAGTTGTTCGTGGTGCTGGACGTCCAAGTAAAAGTCCAAAACCTCCTCCATGTAGAGCCGGTCCCGCATGACGACATAGTAGTTGTAGAGACAAAGAGGAGGCTGTGTTTTTCGTTCGAGTATTTGCTGCAACGTAGGTAGATTGTGGTCATTCATTGAAAAAGGGAAGAGAGAGAGAGAGAAAAGTGGAGAACTCCCGCCCTGCCTTTTAAAGAAAAAGAGAGTTTCAAACGCCGACAATGTTGAAGTCTGAGGAGTAAGGTGTGTGATGATGAGCAGCTGCATAAAAGACTTGATTTGATACCCAAGATGAGTTCTATCAACGTGCAACGTGACTTTGACCCTCCAGAAGGACCCTTTGTGTCAAACCCATTGGGGAGTTGTACCAAACCAACCAGCGTTAGTCGACATTGGCGGGTTTTGAATTTAAACCCAGCAGGAACTTCTTTGGCGGAAAAGGTCAAATTTTTTTATTTCTCCTCTTTCACTTTCTTTGTTCATCGATGGCTCACCCTCAGTCCATTATGAACGGTGGGCTTCGACCTTTAATCAAATGGATCCGGTTTTTGGCGTACTTTGTTGCTGTCCTTGTCATCTATCATCTCTACGTTGGGTTTGGACCACTGGGAACCAAGTTACCACAGCACTCCTTTGACTTTTCCTGGTACAAGACATGGCATCCACGATTACCCCCGACCGGCTCGATCAACACAACTGGATTGACATTGAACGAACGCACCAAGCTACTTGAACAGTGGGTGGATCGGGCGCATCGAAAAGCATCCTCGGCCTTTGCAAAGACATCATTTGGAGGTGACAACATTCCCGGCTCGCTTTTACGATCAGCATCCAAGGTTCGCCATGCACGGGCAACGATCGATTGTTGGACGCAAGGACGTTGGGTACCGGAGACGAGGGACGAGCTCATTCGGCATAAACAAGATCCGCTCTATGGCAGCTGCGACAAACGACGCTCGACACCTCGCCCTGAAACGCAATACCGATGGCAACCTTCGGGGGAGCTTTGTGGATCGCCATTACCTACGCCCACCCGCCAGCAATGGTGCCAAGTTTTGAATGGGCGACATATCTTGCTCGTCGGTGATCTAGTGCAGTATCAGCTCCATGAACTCTTTTTGGATTCTCTTCGAGACGGACCAACAGTATGCTATGGTGAACTCAATTGTAAAGGTAAATGGCATAGAAGAAGAAGAAAAAAAGGTACTGTCAATTTAACAAAGGGTTGATTTGTAGATCATACGATATGTACGCAAGTGGATACCAGACTTCGATACCTTCGCAACGACATTCTCGCCGATAATCGACAACATTTACATCTGGAACATCCCCTCGACGGTGTTTCCACGGTCACTTGGCCGTTTGTAACCACCAACGTCCTGAAGGAGTACCCTATCCTGCTCATGAACCGCTCCCCTGTCACTGAAGACGACGATACCTTCATCACCACCCTGATCCACACACTCTCTTCCATTCGACGCATCAGGCCTGATATCCTCATTCTGTATCGCTCCTCACCCGTGGGTCATCCTTACTGCGACGACGCCGATTCACCACTACCGACCTCTTTATCTGATACTGAAAAACGCCGATTGCCCTTTGGATGGGCCGAGATGGATCGACGCAATGCAATGGCCCGGGTGATTGTTGAAGCCGCCGGTGGGGTGTTTGTCGATTTGGCTGCGTTGGTGGAAACCCGCCCTGATGGTCATGTAGGTGGCAATGATTGCTTAAGGTACTGTATTCCCGGCCCTTTGGACGCCTGGCTAGACGTGCTTTATCAAGTCTTTACTGTTCTGCAAGATGATCCTTCTCCTCCTTAATTGCCTAGACATCCCCATCCATACCCCCTTACCATAGACTGCATCACATCGTTAAAACGCATCTTCCCTCCCTCCCTCTTCCCTTAGATTGGTAGACTATATCATCCTGTTTATTAAAAAAGTGTGTTTGTGTGTGTGTGTGTATATTGAATAAGCATGGATCATGCTCTATGTAATCATTGTTGCTTGACGGACTTTTTGTTGGAGTTGGGTGGGGCGCCTTTACGAGCAGCGGCGGCGGCCTTTTGCTTGTTGTAAGTGATGCGATAAAAGTTGATAAACAAGAATAAGTAAGAGGTAAGTAAGGCACATCCAAAGGAGGCAGAGAGCTCGGTCCCAGCACAAGACCCCATGTTGGGCAACGAGGGGTGATAGGTGTAGGCGAAGTAGGTGTAGCCACAAAAGTAGACGGCGAAGAGATCAATGACGAATTGCGTGATTTGCATTGTTGTCAAGTGCTTCTTCCACCAGATCTTGGCTCCAGAAGCAGTACGGAAGTAGTAATAGTACATCAGCACATGCACCGTCAAGTTCAGCGTGATGGGAACCCAGGACTGATGGGGTAAGAAAAGTGAGTATGTTGCATGAATTTAAACTCCGCGCCTCCTTTTTTTTTGCCCCTTCTCCACCGATTTTCCCCCTTCTCTGTCACTTACCACCGTTGTTTTCCCACCAAGTTGAGTGTAGCAAAGCACCATGGTCATACTGTGATGGAAGTAATGTAAAAATTCTAAGGAAAAAGTCAACGAAGGGCGTTAATGAGTGATCCCTTCATAATTTTTTTCAAATGCCGCCCACTTGCTCTGACATCTTACCTAGTTTCTTCTTCTTCAACACCAAAAAGACTGTATCCAAGAGTTCCCAGTATTTGACAAGGTAGTTCAAGTAGTAGAGCAGTTCAACCTTTTGATTCCAAGCCGAGGGTTCGCAGATTGAGTAAAACAAACCATGCTTGTGGTACATGGGGTAGATCTGTTCAATGAAGAGGGCGAGCAGGGCGCCTGATACGGCAGTCAACAAGACATTATGGATCTGGAAGGGGATTTTGAGGACTTGGGGTTTGAAGGAAGGAAGGTATCTCAGCAGGAACTGGCCACCAAAGATGACAGAGAAGTAGAGCACACAGCTGATCCATACTGATAAAGCAAAGGAGACAGTGAGCAGCAAGCCCTGATTTTGCATGATGCTGTTTTGCCCTTACCTTCATTGAAGCTTGCAAATGGGGTGATACCAGGGGTGAAAGCGAACGCACTGGCAGGTTGGCCGGTGGCCGCTTCATACACCTTTTCAAAGATCGGGTATAGCTTGATTCCAAAAGGCTGCTCGGCGGAGAATGAAATTGCCATGGCGAGAAATGTGAAAGAGAGAAGGAAGAGTGGATGGAAAGGGAAGGGTTGATGGATTTTATACTGTGAAGGGAGAACTTTTTTGTTGTCGAGAGGATGTAGAGAGAAAGAGGGGGGGACACGCATTAGAAAAAGGTCAGAAAGGGGCTACCTGTCACGTTGCTAGGATATCTTCCAGCAAAATGGAACAAAAAAGGGGAGGTGCCATAAGAAAAGGGGTGGGGCGAATGATGATTTGAAAGAAGTTGACTCCGTATATTTATTTGTTTGTTTGATAGAGGTTTCGCCCCCCATTCGATAAAAAAGACCAGTATTATCATATGATTTTGATAGTGATTTCATCTCTACTCGCCATGTCAACTTGTAAAGGTAAATGCGAAGGATCGTCCTCGCTCCCCTTTTCATCTCTTGTTCTCCTGACAAGTAATTTAATGATCCTCCATCAAAAAGAGAGTCCGCACATCTGATTTGATGTACCTCCTTTGAGTGTCACAAATGTCAAAAAAGGTACCTTATTATGGTCTCTCCTTTTTATGGGAGAGCATCGTCCACCCACAACCCTTGCCACACAAACAAATGTCATGCAAGCGGAGGCTACAATCGAACTCCGAAATTGGAAATTAAAACCCCGATATTTCGCTTATGGGTGTTTCGCTTTCTGCCTTTTTCTTTCCCTCCTTCTCTTCCGCTTTGATTACCCAATGTCATGATCAACTCTTCCACTCTCCCGACCAAAGCGAAAAAGAACCCACTCTACTACCTGTGGTCGAAATGGAGTCAGCCGTCCCATCAAGGTAAGTGACCTTACTCTCCTTGACTCTTTTGACTGATCGCCCTTTTCTCTCTTTTCAGGCAAGTATTTTGGACGACACCCTTCGAAAAACACAATACAGTATAATGAGGCCTTCATCCAATCGACGATCGAACAATGCTGCAACGAGATAATGAAAAGAGGTAGGTTATATCGACCCTGATCAAACACAAAGAGATCAGTTGTGCTAACGGTAACGTCATATCATAGGATTAGAAACAGAAGGTCTCTTTCGTCAATCAGGTGCCACTTTTGAGGTCCTCCAACTCCAACGGTCCTTTTCGCAGCACCAGCGCCGAACGACAACGACAACGACGACGATCGATCTATCCTGCTACGACATCCATACCATCACGAGCTTTCTCAAAAAATACCTGCAGCACCTTCCCATCATTCCTCCCGCCTACCACGATGCATTTTTGTCCAGCACCGATAGTCATCAACGGCTTGACCTCATCCGCAGGTGCCCGCTACTGGGTCCGATTCTGACCCTGGTTGGTGCGATCCAACAGCACGTCGATCGAAATCGCATGGACCCCGAAGCCCTGGCCGTGATCTTGGCGCCTGTCTGTGCCGGGCCACCACCGCTCATTGTGGATGCTGCGACATGGATCCAAACAAACGCTCGTTGGACTCATCTATGGGAATGGATCATTGAACACCATCACTTTATACTGGAATCGCTCAAAGAACACTTGCCTTTGGATCTATCGTTCTGGTATGCTTCTGATCAACTCGACTACACCATCACACCACCACCACATGAACAACACCCTTCCTATTTGTCTTCTGGGATTTCTCTCTCTTGTCGAAAATCATCACATGGTTTTCTTCGTCGCTTGACCTCGCTCTCTTCTCTACGATGATATGTCTTTTATGCCCTTGTCTATGTCTCTATGCTGTTTATTGCCCTTCCATATATGTCCTCATCTAGAACGCATGTTTCACTTTGTACTGATTCAGCCCCCTTGTTTACGCCCTTCCTATAGTATGTAATACCAATGAATAAAACATCTTGCCACTTTTTTTTATGTGTATGTGTTGTGTGTGTGTTGTGTCTGTGTGTGTTGTGTTGTGTTGTTTTGTGTTTTTTTGCATTAATCATGCACCAGGGGCGGCGTTTGAAAACTAATCATCATCATCATCATCATCATCGACACTAGCCTTGGACCTTTGTTACATCCGGTAAGGCGTCGCCCTATGAGCGCACTTTGTTCCAAAATCGTTAATCGACCATTTGAAACCCCGCCTATTTTTCCACAACTAAGAGAAGGAACCGAGATTACGCTGCTGTAGCTCAGGCTTGACTGTGTACGATGAGGATGTCACTCTGTGTCAAGTGTATGAATGAGCAACTCTCACTTTTTGACTTGGCTACTTTGCCTCTTGAATTCTATCTACGCAAGCACCATGTGTTCCTGGCAGTTCAGTAAATCAAAAAGCTCGACGATTTTTTCAAACGCCGCTCTTTAAAAAAAGCATGGACCATACCCCATGAAAAGTGTCAGTTTTTGTTGGAATTGCATTTTCTCGAAAAAGAGGTAAAATACCTCACCTCAAATTTTACATGGCAAAAGTAGTGCTCCGTATCTACCGAATGATACAAAAGATGTTGGGTTGAGTGAGCGAATGACCGATTTTGGGGCCACCGGAATCAGTCGCTGTTTTGGGGCTTAATGTACTGTTTGGAGAAGCACACGACACAGATATACTTCAAGTTTAATATCTTTTGATAGATATACATTCCATCTTGTTCCATGTGAAATTTGAAGACGAGTTATCCACCTCGATTTTGAAAAACAGGGCAACGTTTCACAAAAATCTACAACTGGAAATCGTAAAGTGTCTAAAAAAGTCAAAGCCGCCTGCCAACTTTTTTTCACACTCCGCCTTTTTTTTTTTTCTAAGGACGAATTATCCCCATTAAAAAGGGGAATGCTACAGACAGAACCACCGAGACAGAACCAATCTGTGTATGCTGAATCTTGCTCTCTGGGTCCCTGACTTGAGTCCCGGGCGCAGCCGGGATTCAATTCGAAATGAAGATAAAAACCGTCCCGCCAGGCACAGGAATAGTCTTACTCCTCTCATCGGGAATCGATCAGCAAGGCACTCTCTTCTCCTGGTATCAGGTCCAACAAAAAGACGCATATCAATTGCGGCTCATCAGCTCGTATGGCGGGTAACGTGTGTGCGAACGTGGATTAAACACGATGCCAAGGCCGATGGAACAACGATAAACGACGCGTATCTCACCAACCTTCCAAGAAAATTGGTGCGATCAATGGCAGGCTTCCCCACATATGGTCGATTCTTTTATCTTGCACGTACCGCCCTTTACCCACCTACCAGCCTCTGCGAGAAGTTGTTCCCGGCGATCGACGAATGACTTGACCGACTGGCGGCGAAAGAACTCAGTCCTGGCGATGCTATTCAATCTACCTTTGCTGAAAATGCATTTGTACAGGTGATCATGATGCTCAGGAAACCTTTTATACAAGAATCGGTGCTCATAATGGAACTCCACCCCTGCTTTCCCATTCGGCAACATTCAATCTTCTCTGATCCAGCCTATTTGTCATTCAAAAGCCAAGTCCACATCATAGCATGAGAATGTATTAGCATGCTCGCTCTGATATGTTAGGGATATACTGGAAATTGAAGCTCAGGAACACGATCCTGCCCACACACTCCTCCAACAATGTGTGCCTATGCACTCTAGATTTCCAACCCCGACTGGCTATAAGATTATTTCTTTTGCCCGTCCTATCATTTTGCTCCTTCTTCCCCTCGTCATTACTTTTTTGCCTCCATTGTCATTCTCTTTACTCCACAACGTCAAACAAACGAACGAACGAGTAAACGAACGAACGAACGGTAACTCTCCTCTCCTCACGTCATGTTCATCTTTTGCTTATACCATTACTAACTTTTTGCCTTTTGCATCGTTCCTCTTTCTTTTGACACTAGATCGGCTACAATGATGACGACGGCAATAGGGACGACGACGATGCTAATGACGACTCCACCACTGCTTCATGCCGCCCAAAAAGGCTCTTTTTGAAATTTTCAAATGTAAAAAACATGGGGAAACCCTCGCAATTTTTTTTTAGGCACACTCACAATCCATTGTAGAATCTCGTAGTCCAAGTTACTAATAAAAGTATACCAATTCTTTGCCCATACCCTTCTGTAACTATCTCTGATACTTTTACACAGTTTGGCCGCCTTTGTCCGTCTCCATTTACTGGGTTTTTACAGTAGCTTAGCCATTCCCATTACAATAGCTTGTTGACATTAGACATTAGCTTAACTACGACCACAAACATAGCCTGTACCATATCCCATTAATCCTATCCCATCAATAAAGCCTACTTGAATTATCCTACGAAAGACGTTTCTCTAATCCATAACCATGACAATACCATGTACATCATAAAGACCAAACAACAGATGAGTAGCTCATCATTGACAACTCCTAAAACACCATTGGTTTACTAGTTGTAATAAATCTAATGACATGAACATGATCATAAGGTCTATCTTCGCATACATACAAAGTTTTATTGGTACAGACTATGTTTGAGGCCGGAGTTAAGCTAATGTGTAAATGGAGACGGGTTGTAATGAGAATGACTAAGCTACTGTAAAAATCAAGCAAATAGAGGCGGACAAAGACGGCCATGCTGTGTAAAAGTATCAAAGATAGTAGCAGAAGGGTATGGGCAAAGGATTGGTACACTTTTATTAGTAACTTGGACTACGAGATTCTACAATGGAATGGGAGTGCACCTAAAAAAAATTGCGAGGGTTTCCCCATGTTTTTTACATTTGAAAATTTTAAAAAGAGCCTTTTTGGGCGGCATGAAGCAGTGGTGGAGTCGTCATTAGCATCGTCGTCGTCCCTATTGCTGTCGTCATCGTCGTAGCCGATCTAGTGTCAAAAGAAAGAGGAACGATGCAAAAGGCACAAAGTTAGTAATGGTAAGCAAAAGATGAACATGACGTGAGAAGAGAAGAGTTACCGTTCGTTCGTTCGTTTGCTCGTTCGTTCGTTCGTTTGAAGTTGTGGAGTAAAGAGAATGACAATGGAGGCAAAAAAGTAATGACGAGGGGAAGAAGGAGCAAAAATGAAGGACGGGCAGAAAAATAATCTTATAGCCGATCGGGGTTTGAAATTTAGAGTGCATAGGCCCACATTGCTGGAGGAGTGTGTGGGCAGGTGCGGTTTTATCTTTATTTGAAATCGAGTCCCAGCTATGACCGGGACTCTAGTCAGGGACTCTAGTCAGGGACTCAGAGAGTCCCCCGCCATGTTAGTCCTTATTGTCAGCAAAATTCAGGGTACGCAGGTTGGTTCTGTCCGGATGGTTCTGTCTGTAGCATTCCCCCATGAAAAGGTGCCGCTTTTCTTGGACATGAGATTTCTTGTAAATGGAATGGACAACTCTACTTTAAACTTTACATACAAAAAGATGTGCCTTTCATCTATCGAATGATGCCAAACATGGTGGAGTTTCTTGAATCAATCATAAACTTTAGGGGGTACTTCAATCATTCGCTCTTTGGGGACTTCGCGTAGTGTTCACAGACGCATAAAATATACGAGTGCTCCGCTCTTGATGGCATTTGATAGATTTGGATGGCATCTTGTTCCATATGAAATTTGAAGCTGGGTTATCTATCACAGTTTTGAGAAAAAAGGCAATTCTTTTCGAAAAATTGGGGTTCAAAACCGATGAGTTTTTCAAAAAAGATAAATTTTCCAAAGAGCCGCTTCTCACCCACTTGGTGCTCCTAGCCCACAAAGCGACACTTAATTTGCCTGCATTGTAAGTGCCCGCCCCATAGATCCACAGTGAATGCCGGTTCCTTCTACCCGCCTCTACGCTTTAATCAGGCTCCCCGCAGATAACGACAGCCTTATCAAAGGAAGCGCAATCATAACCTTTAAAAGACATATAGTTCCTCAGGTACCATAAAAAAGCTTTTTCGCTAGCAACCACGTCATTTACAACCCGTCATTTTTATTTAGGTGCGCCTACATTATTATATCTAAACAAACCAACTATTACTATGCTACATTAAAACAAGCCAATGACCTTTCCATCTTCGTCGCAATCGACATCGTAGAAGCAAGGACGAGTGGGCAGACCAGGCATGGTTTGCATAGCACCACAAAGAGGATACAAAAAGCCCGCACCGACGGAGGCACGGATGTCACGAATAGGCACGGTAAATCCAGTGGGCGCACCCTTGAGTTCGGGATCATGGGAGAAGGAGTACTGAGTCTTGGCCATGCAGATAGGGAGATTTCCAAAGCCTTGACGAGTGTACACCGCGATCTTTTCCTTGGCCAAATCACTGAGTTCGATTCCATCAGCACGGTAGATTTCTTTACAGATAGCTTCGATCTTGGCTTCAATAGGCTGGTTGACGTCGTACAAAAACTTGAATTCCTTGTCCTTGGCACACGCATCGACGACAGCTTTACCGAGATCCAAGGCACCGAGACCACCACGAGCCCAGTGATCGCAGCCCACCGCATCGTCGGCACCTGCAGCAATGGACGCTTTACGGATCAGGTCCAATTCGGCATCAGTGTCAGAAGAGAAGCGGTTGACGGCGACGACGACAGAGACACCAAACTTTTTGGCGTTTTCGATATGGCGGGCCAAGTTGGTGCACCCCTTTTCCAAAAAGTCGAGGTTTTCTTCGGTGTATGCGTCGGGTAAAGGCTTGCCGGCAACAACGTCAGGAGCGCCACCATGCATCTTCAAGGCGCGCACCGTGGCGACAAGAACCACACAGTCGGGGATCAATCCAGAGGCACGACACTTCATATCAAAGAATTTCTCCATGCCCATCTAGAAAGAGAGAGAGAGAGAGAGAGAGTGAATACATTGTCCTTGGGGATGGATCATCATTCTATTGACTTACATCAGCACCAAAACCAGCTTCGGTCAAGCAGTAGCCGGGTTCCATGGAGCTATCGCCTTCATCAGTACCAGCCAACTTGAGAGCAATCTTGTCCGCCAAAATAGAAGAGTTGCCAGAAGCTAAGAGACAAACGAAAAGAGCAGGATTAGTGAGGAGGAAGGGGGTCTATCTCTAATACTTACCGATATTGGCGAAAGGACCAGCATGGACCAAGACAGGGGTACCTTCCAAAGTCTGCATCAAGTTGGGTTTGATAGCGTCCTTCATCAACACAGTAAGAGCACCGCCGATGCCGATATCATCAGCAGTAACGGGATCACCAGATTTGGAGCTGGCCACCACCATGTTGCCAAGACGTTGGCGCATATCTTGTAAATCTGTGGTCAAGGCAAGCACCGCCATCACTTCACTGGCCACGGCGATATCGAAACCGGTTTCCCGCACTTGTCCTTTTTCGGTAGGGTTTTGTCCAACAGTGATCTTGCGCAAGAATCGGTCGTTGGTGTCCATCACACGTTGCCAGGTAATGGTAGCAGGGTCGATATCTAAACGAGCGAATTTGGCGATCTCTTCTTCCGTCAAGTCGTTGGGCTCGGTCTTGTTGATACCAAGTTTCTATATGGAGAATCTAATGAGTACCCCTGTACATCTTTCCTATTTGTTCTCCCGCCATATACTTACTTCAAGGCGTTTGATCATAACAGGGGAGAATTTGCGTACACCCTTTTTGGCAGGACACAAGCGATTGAAGAGCCCCTTGTCAGATTGAGTGTTTTCATGGAACATACGGGCATCAATGGCAGCAGCTAAACCCCCGAAAAAAAAAAAAA
>LT552109.1:256888-271315 GCA_900079185.1 Absidia glauca
CCTTCTTTCGCCAGAACTGTTCAGAGTTCATAGGGATGCTATTAGGATCCATACCAGCAGCACCTTTGGTCAAGAGTACACCGCCGTCCCGACGGTTCGCAAGAGGTTGCATGATCGAGCTACCCTTTGTTGAGGCATTCTTCTTGGCATTGCGGTAAACGAATCGATCCAAAAAGTGCATCAAGGTGTGGTGATGGAGATCAGGGTTGGCTTCGATGGATTCACCCTTGAATAAGCTTTCGGCATACTTTACTACAGAGGGATGATAGTGATCTTTGAATGGAATCTACGTTGTCATGGAGGCGGTTAGTGATTGGTTGATCTACATACGACCGAATTTTCTATTTACCAGTTCCCATAGACAAGTTTGCTCGGCATTACTGTATTGGGGATCCCGTTTTCGTCCATCGTACAGGGTGACAGGTGGTTGCTGTTGCGTTGTTGCAGGGGCTGCTTGATCTTTACTGCTGTTTTCGTCGTCGTTGTCCTCATCATCATCGTCGGGAGCGTCTACATATCGTTCTTCGTCGTCATCTTCTTCGGGTGTCGTCAACATGGCTCGCAATACAGGTTTCTTGTCCATGATCTATGAATGATATAAAGTTAGGTCAAGTTGGCTTGGTTGGTTGTGGCGATCGAGATATTTACCTGGCTAAGAGTATAAAACAGACCACAAATGAAGGGAGGTTGATGGTAACCAGCAATTTGCACCGTTCGCTTGACAAAGGCCTTCACACGACGTAAATCATCATCGGCGCTGATGGCTTTGTAAAGTAGGTTGAGATACATGGCTTGTTTGGAGCTGGTCAATAAGCGAGGATCGAACATGGATTCGTACAATGTGCGGTAGAAGCGATCAGATTGGGTGTGTTTGGCGAGAGAGATCGAGAAGATTAATGTCAAGGCTTGGATCGCTGTGTTGAAGGTGCCGGCGTGAGTGATCTTGAATAAGACTTGCATATGCTTTTCGAACCTACAGAATATCAAAAGAAAGATTAGCTGATGGACGAAGACCATATTGACTGGAGTGTCAAAACTTACAATTCGTCGGGAAGGGTGGTAAAATGGAAAGCACGGTTCACACCAGTGAGAATGGCAGCGATCATTTTAGAGTTGTATTCATCGACTTCCAATTGGCGTTGAGCCTCCTTCTTTTCCCGGTCCAGTTGTTTCTTGTTCTTGCGCGCCTTTGGATCGCCCTTTTTGTCGTCACCATCTTCAGGTTCAGCAGCATCTTGATTTTCCCGGGAAGCATCTTCATCTTCAGTCAATTTCATCAAGCGTCGGAAGAAGGAGAAATACAGTTCCACCAGCTTGTTCGCCACCGCACTGTCCTTGCCGGTCAAGATGGTTTGATTGAGAGTGATGACAGCATAGTATTGTGTGCGTTGAGTGTTGTTGGGTCGTAATAACAGTTGTTCGATTTCACGCACCACGTACATCTTCATACCAGGGTGTTGGACCATGAGTTCGTTCAGTTTCTGGGATGATTTCGCCGCCACCTTGTTTTCAGCATCGCCAAGCTTGTTCACCATCAGTTTGAGCAGATTTTGTTCTTGTTCAGGTTTGCCAGCCAAAAGGTCATGCAGACAGTTCACCATGCTGTAACGGATATGCATCAAAGTATCATGAGAAAGGGCCTATAGGTAACACAAAAGTAGGTTAATAAAAAAGTTCTTCTCCACCCGTCGAGACCCACTTACTTCAATCTGTTGGATATATTCGAAATAGTACTTCTTCATAAAGTCTTCAAAGACCCATAATAGTAGGTGCTTGTTGGTGACATCGTGGTGGTGGAGAGGTTGATCTGCAAAATAGCGGAGTTTGCGATCAGGTAAAGCCGAGCCAACAAACAGATCCTTCAAACTGAGCACCGCCATATTAGCTTCCTTGCGGCCCTTCTTCTTGGTCATAGACATGATGGTATCCATAGCCTTGAGTGCATGAAGAGGAGATTCTTGAATCAACAGCGTGAGAGCAGACACTTTATCGTTGAGGGTACCAGATTGCATAATGTTGGACATAAAGTTGCGGTCGGATGAGCTGAGGCTGGAGCTTTTCAATGCATCTTCGTTTTCCTTGTCCAAAAGACCACGGGCGAGTTCGTATTTGCTGTCAATTTGCGCTTGTGTGAGCTTGTCCTTTGAAGAAGTGGTTGTTG
Organism: Absidia glauca; assembly: GCA_900079185.1. NCBI lineage: Eukaryota > Fungi > Mucoromycota > Mucoromycetes > Mucorales > Cunninghamellaceae > Absidia > Absidia glauca. The sequence goes on from LT552109.1 coordinate 259,050, forward strand.
AAGGGATGGCTGGTAATTCCGTATTGTACCAGTATGGGGAAGGTTCCACGACCTACAAGTGTTTCACGTAATCATTCTCGTTAGTTACTACAGTCGATTCACACACCAGGTTTCCGTATCTCTTTTATAGTTACCAAGTTAGCATTCTTGTCCTTGATCACTTTTTCACTGGGAGCCGCTTGTTTGGTGACAACAGAAGGTTCGGGAGCATCGTCAGAGTCGGCTTCTTCGTCGTCGTCTTCGTCTTCGTCAGAGTCACTGCCATTGGTATCGTTGCTGTCATCGCTATCGCCAGTTTCTTCTTCTTCTTCCTCGGCGTCGTCTGACAATTCCACTTCAGTGTCCACCTGCTTGTCTTCTTGTTCACCAAACTGATCATAAATGGCAGACGAGAATCCAATGTTCTTGATAAAGTTCTTCAGTTCATCTTGAAGGGTTGCCGCCTAACCATAGTACAATGGAAGAAAAGGAATGATCGTCTGTCAGTCGACTTTATACAAGAGAATGTCAAATCCGTCAACTGTACTTACCGCTGATTGATCATCAGTGCTAGTGATCATGTCTGCACTGTCGTCAACGTCGATATCTTGTAAAAAGGTGACATCGCCTCGAGTACCACCAAGGGACAAGATCTGTTCACGAAGTTTATCAGTCTCTTCCGTTGCTGCAAGCGATTCGGGTTGTTGCGAAGATTTCGATGCCTTGTTGCCACCGTTGTTGTTATTGTTGTTGTTGTTGGGCTTGGTGTGTTTCTTGTTCGACTTTTGCGCAAACGTTGTTTCCGCCTTATCCTTGTTGTGTTTCGTATCGTTCTTGCCCATGATCAAAAAAGAATAGATAAAAGAGTGGAAGAGAAAGAAAGAAAGAGGGGAAGAAAAAAATTGAGCACCCACTTCTTTTTACCCCAAGCCACTTTTCATGCCAGTCGGAGTTTCAAAACATTTAACTTTTTTTAGAAACTTGTCAGATTCAAACTTCAATTTTATGTAAAGGGCAGCCGTATTTCTCATAACCGAAATGGACAATCCTACCTCAAATTTTACATGGAATAAGGAGCAATTTATATCTATTGAATGGTACCAAAAAATAGGTAATCCATTATTTTACTCGTCTTTTAGCGCTACATAAAGCTCCAAAACAGCGACCGATTTGAGAGGACCAAAAGTCGGTGATTCGTTCAAGAAAACACAGCATTCTCGGTATCATTCGATAGGTAGGAAGCACATCTTTCTTCATGTTAAATTTAAAGTAGGGTTGTTTATCTCGTTTACAAGTAAATCGGTGTACAATAAAAAGTGGCACTTTTCATGGATGATGGTCCATCCTTTTTCCACAACCGGAGTTTGAAAATTCCAGCCAACACTCTTTTTTTCATAACTACTCAGGTCCTTGCTTTTACGAATTGGAGGACGCTAGGGTCACATAAAGTAATCAGTAAATGTCAAAAGGCAAAGTAGCAGAGCCAAAAAGTTAGGTTGGGGTCATTCATACACGAGAGGCAATCATTTATAAAGAGTGGGTCACTAGTAAAATTTTCATGCATTCATATTTTTATTAGGGAGGGGGAGGGGGAAAGAGAGATTCTGTACAAAGTAAAACATAAAGCAGGGATAAAATCAATAGCCATCAGCATCCACAAACATTCTAGGGGCAATGTTCATCGCCATCAGTTCCTGGAAGAGGAGTTTGCAAGCATAGGGAATATGGACCTGGGAGATTCGTGTCTTGTTTCGGCAGGAGCGGCATTCAAAGTTGCTCTTTTTCAGATTGGCGATGGCCATCAGACCACAGATATCACACACATGGACACGGTAAGCATCGGAGGCATCGAACAACCTTTCCTTCAAGAATTGGGCTACACCATGACTGATCATACTATAGATATACAACGCAAAAGAGGGTCAACAAACAAAAAGAAAAGTACCTCTTTCATACGCTTACCAATCCCGCTCCATTTCACCGAATCGCAGCCCACCATCCCGGGACCGACCTTCCACCGGCTGCCTTGTCAAGATTTGCACCGGTCCTCTTGCTCGACTATGGATTTTGTCGTCCACCATATGTTTCAAACGTTGATAGTAAGTCGGCCCCAAGAAGATCTGTGCGTTTAATTTGCGCCCCGTAAACCCATTGTACATGACTTCAAAGCCCCGAGATTGGTACCCCTGAGCAGCCAAGGCGTGTGAGATGGCTTCGACCGTGACGTCCGTGAATGGGGTAGCATCGCCTTCGTTTCCAGTAAGCGTCGACACCTTTCCAAGCAAACATTCAATCATATGGCCGATCGTCATACGAGAGGGAATGGCGTGCGGGTTGATGATCAAGTCGGGGGTGATGCCTTGTGCGGTGAATGGGAAGTCTTCTTGTCGATAGGTGATTCCAATAGTGCCTTTTTGACCATGGCGAGAGGCAAACTTGTCGCCCATCTGGGGGACCCGTGTGGAGCGGACCCGGACCTTGACGAATTTGAGCCCATCTTGGTTGGTGGTGAGCATCACTTGGTCGACAATACCGGTTTCCGTGCTGCGTAGTGGGGTCGAGGCATCACGTTTGTTGTGTGTTTGCGTCCGTTGTCCTAGTTCTTCGGAGTCTTGAGGAATCGGTGCGGTTTTGCCAATGATGATATCGTCGCCTGAGACCCGGGTGCCTGGGGCAATCAAGCCGTCGTCCTCGAGCTTTTCGTAGGTGCCATGTTTCAGTCGCAAAGTGTTGTCCCGTGTTGGTTTTTCGAATTCCTCCATAAACATCATCCCAGATTTCTTTTCGGCGTCCATGTATGTGCGTAGGAAGAGACTGCGGAAAAGGCCACGGTCGATGCTGCTTTGGTTCATGATCACCGAATCTTCTTGGTTGTAACCGGAGTAGCAAAGAATGGCGACAATGGCGTTTTGACCAGCTGGGAGTTCACGGAAACGCAAAAATTCCATGGAGCGAGTTGTTGTCAAGGGCTTCTGGGGGTAGTATAGAATGTTGGCCAAGGTATCCATGCGAGTTTGGAAGTTGGTGAGGTAGACGCCCATGGCTTGCTTCCCCATAGCTGACTGGTAGGTGTTACGAGGCGACTATACAAGATGAAAGAAAACATCAAATAAGCATTTTGTGTTACCAGGCATGCATCCTTTGTTTCATTACCTGATTGTGATCGGGGAATGGAATGATGCTTGCACAAATACCAAGAATCATGCTTGGATGGATTTCGCAGTGGGTCCATGTATGAGAGTAGTTTCCAGTTTGACTCTTGACACGGCTCGCCAGATCACGGGCTTGTTCCAGTGGAGCACCATACTGAGCCGCCATATGTGCTTCATTGAGATCTTCAGGGGTCATGCAAATCATAGCGGTTTCTTCTTCATCAGCATCCACATATTCCACGATGCCATCCGACACCAGATTCTGCCATTGATAATCATCTTCTGTGTCTTGTAGTCGCACCAATGTATCCCTTGTCATCCGGAGTTGTTGATTTTCCACCAAAAAGAGAGGACGACAGCACCGCCCCGCATCCGTATACATACGCAGTTCCTTTTCACGAATGTCACGCACAATACTGACTTCAGGAGAGATATCCACCGACCGACGCATTTGTTTCAGAGCGTTCACCAGCTCACCAGGATCACGATGGACACCGATCCATACACCATTGACAAACACCTTGGTGGCATCGGCGATAGTACTTGGGTTTAGTTCTTCGAGGTTTTCCATAGCCCATTCTTCTAAAAACATGACGACAGGTTTGGCAGAGGAGCCCACCGAGATATAGGACATGAGAGCTAGGTTCTTGACGAGACCACATGCTTGACCTTCAGGGGTTTCGGCAGGACAGACAAGGCCCCAGTGTGTGTTGTGGAGTTGACGAGGTTTAGCGATCTTGCCATCACGGCCGATGGGTGTGTTGCAGCGACGTAGATGAGATAAGGTAGAGGCAAAGGTATATCGGTTCAGCACTTGAGAGACACCGGCACGAGCTTGCATAGCCTTCTTTTGGTCGCCCCAGTTCCCGGTGGCCAAGGAGTATTTTAGGCCATTGGTGATTGTGTTTGATTTGACGGCCAGAGTCAGGTTGAATTCACGGCTGGATTCGATACACTGCCATTTAAAGAAGAAGAGAGACGGATTAGCTTTCTCAACCTAGCCTGTTCTTTTTCTTCGATGATTTACCTTTTGCAAGTATCTAGCCACATCCTTTGTGAGTTTTCTAAAGAGCAGTCTAAACAGTCCAGCCATCAACGGTCCAGCCAGATCCATGCGTTTCTTGCCATAATGATCACGATCGTCCAATTCCCGCCGTTCTAATGCCGCCAATAAAAGTCGATGGATCATATACCCGAAAAAGTAAGATTTCCTGGTTTCGGTCTTGTAAGCGGTCCCAACATGCGGCAGCAGCTCCTTTTGCAAGATCTCGGAGGCATATTTGACACGGCGTTCACGAGTAGCACCCACTGTTGTCCCCCGTTTCCCGATATAATCCAAGGCCACATCTTGATCTTGAATGACAAAGGCTTCTTCAATCGATGGTTTCAGCATCTCCAGCATTTCATAGTCAGAGCCATCATAGCAGATATGTTCAAGGACATCACGGTCAGAGACTTGACCCAAAGCACGAAAGACAACCACGATAGGCACATCTGAGCGGATATAAGGTAGAGTGGCACGGATGCATTGACCACTGGAGCCACGTTCGCCAGCAGCTGAGGAGCGCATCATCTTGATGGAGAGAGGAGAGGCATTCTTCGACCCCTTTTCCGCTTGTGATCGAATTTCTGCTGTGTATTGGATGTTGGAAGGCGGTGCTTTGGAGAAGACATACACTGTGTTGGTGGCCATGCGTTCCTGAGCGATGAGGACTTTTTCCGAGCCGTTGATGACAAAATAGCCGCCCATGTCGAAGGAGCATTCGTTGAGTTCGTGCATTTCAGTTTCAGGCATGTCGTGTAAGATACAATAGGTCGATCGGAGCATGATGGGAACCTAATATATTGTGATAGATAGAGATAATCTGAGTTAGCTTCCACATTTTTGCATCTCCCCTTGGATTTACCTTGCCAATAAAGACTTTGATCCAGGGCGCACCTTCAGGGCCATTCTCGTCCACAAATAGATCGTTAGGGTTGCGGATAGGATTGTTTGGGTCTTGAGGAATAGCGATCTGAGTTCGTTTCTTCATGTCAACGTAGAGAGGCGAAGCGTACCTGAAAGTGAAGATAATGATGGATTAGTAAGCCGATCAGGGCGTGCTCTGGTGGAACTTACGTCAGATTTCTAATACGTGCTTCTTGGGGAAACATGGGCTGGGTGCTGCCATCAGCTTCCGTCATAGTAGGCTTGGAGAGATAGATTTGACCAAATTCAATGATGTATCGTTTCTATGAAGCAAAACAACAAAGCTGTGAGTCAAGGACACTTTTATATTTTACCAACACAAGTGGTCTTACCGTCACATCCCCATCGCCGCCCACATGCTGTAAGACGAGGTTAGAGTTTTCGTCCACCAGTTCTTGCATTGTGTTCTGTACAAATTCGTCAAAGGAATCCAATTGCTGCCGCACCAACCCCTTTTCATCAAAGAATGAGGAAATGACAGACCAACAATCCTCTTGCCTAGTAAACGGTACAATAAAAGAATATGCCAATGAGATGATTCCCCCTCCTGCTGTCGTTTCCAGTGCTGCTTTATTACGTGATAGGTTCTTCGTAGTCAGCTTCACCTTCAGGTAAAAAGTATCCTGTAAAACACAAAGGTCAGTCAGTCAATAACACACCCATCGCAGTAGACCCACACAAACCACTACCCATCCTCTCTACCCCTACATAGTAGTATCCCTTCACACTAACCAGTTTCAGTAAAGTTGTAGTTTTCATCCGTCATGTTCGGTTCGGTCTACTTTATTAATGAGGAAGGTAAAAAAAGGACAGATCAACAAAGGTCAGTCAGCTATACGTGAGATGATAAAAGAAGAAGACAAAGGGAGGGGAAGGGGAGTACAAATAATGGTTCACTTGATTGCTCTAAAAAAGAGGATAAACGAAGAAGAAGAAGAGGCGAATTGAAGGGAGGCCACACTTTATAGCCAAAAGTGGCCCAGCCACTATTCCCACCCCGACGTGTCGGGGGTTCAAACATTTAGTCCGGGTGAATATGACGCCGGCAAGGGAGCGGAGTTTGATAATAAATGTCTGTGTGCCACAATTCGACAATCCCCCATTACCCTTTTCCCTTTCTCTTCTTCCCTCTTTTCTTGTTGTTACCCGTTTTGTATCCCTAGCACACTCTATTTATCTCTCCATCACATCATCATATAACTACCAACAATGAAGTACTTGCAAGTGTGTCTTGCCTTGTACGACTATGAAGCAAGGACGCCTGATGAAATCACCATTACCGAAAACGACATTCTCTATATTATTGACAAAGAAGATGCCGACTGGTGGAAAGCTGAACTAAAGCAAGTATCTACGGAAGAACCTGGTCCTGTTGGTCTTGTACCCGCCTCTTACATGGAAGAAGTAAGTTTAATGGAAGGGTCATCTTGGTGATGAAACTTGTATCAATGACTCATCTCTTTACTGCCTTTGTATAGGTGGCCCCTATCGGAAAGGTGAGGGCCGAGTATGACTATGATGCCCAGCAGGAAGAAGAACTCACATTTGCCGAAGGTCAAGATATGTGGCTGCTCGAACGTGATGACCCCGATTGGTATCTTGTCAAACTGGAGAATGGCACTATTGGACTGGCGCCTGCGAACTATGTGCAAGATATTGAAAATGCTGCCCAAGTCACCGCCCCTCCTCCCGTACCCGTCACTGCTCCCGTACAAGCTCCTGCCCCTGCACCTGTACCTGCGCCTGCCCCTGCACCTGTAGAAACCCCTCTCAATCCGACACCTTCGCTACCACCGAATCTACAAGTAAGAACAGGAAAAAGGACCTTGGCACTATGTGTAATGATTAATCTAACCTATCCCTTTTTCTACCTAGGTAAAAACTTCTGGACTCAACTCCACCAGCACTAAAGAAATCGACGACGAAGCTCAATCCTGGACTGTCCACGACTACGATCCCATCAAGAAGAAAAAGAAGAAATCCAAAGGCAATCTATTGGTAGGCAACGCCATGTTATGTTATGGCAGCGAAACCGACAAAACCAGCCCCGTACAGCAATATCCCATCTTGGATGTAGTCAAGTATCTCTTTGATGGCAAGAACCTGCATATCGAAATCGAGGACGGTGGCTCCCCCAAGGTATTGGATTTACAAGCATCTTCAAAATCAGAAGCCAAGGCTATTTTGGTCAAGATCACCGACTCTAGAAAAGTTGCTCAAGTAGCTGGAACCCAGGTGTCTCATAAAATCTTGGCAGGCGCTTCAGGAACAGCCTCACCACAACCTCAACAACAAGCGACTCCATCTCCCTTGGTGGCTGCTCTTGCTACTGCGACTACTCCTCGTCATGCGATCCCACCTCCTTCGACAACCACGACGACAACGACGACGACGAATGAACCACGATGGGCTATCTCGCTATATGAATTTACTGCTGAAGGTGGCGAAGAAATCTCCATTGCCGAAAACCAGCAAATCTTGGTCACCGACTACGATCGCGATGATGGGTGGTGGCGTGTAGAAACGATTGACGGCAAATCCGGTATCCTACCTACCTCCTATGTCGAATTCCATGAAGACGACAACAACCACACCGCTGCACCTGTTGCCATGACGACGGACGATGTAGATCGGGAAGCGCACGACGAAGTAGAAGCATATATGCGGGCCAAGGAACAACGTGAACGTGAAGAACAGGCGGAAATGCAACTTCATATCGATCGGACAGAACAATTGGAACAACAACGTCGACGACAAGCTGAAGCGGCGGCGGCGGCAGAAGAGGCGGAACGCAAGGCTGAACAACAACGGCGGGATGAAGAAGAACGAGAACGGCGTCGAAAGGTGCAAGAGGCTCATCAACGACAAGAAGTGGCTCGACAACGACAAATGGAAGAAGAACGGAAACGTCGGGAATCTGCAGTGGTAAGTCGAATTCGCTTTTTTACAGTACATAGATATATACTAACCACTGTCTTTATAGTCACCTTCTTCTTCAAGCAGTGGTCTCTCACGCTCTATGTCTACACGCCAAGATTTGCCAAGTAAGATGATTATTTTAAGTTGTCCAGTAAACTCTGATGCTAACATTCATCCTCTCTTTTTTTTAGAGCCTGACCCTGATCGGTTACGTACATGGACGGATCGCAGTGGATCATTCAAGGTGGAAGCTCAGTTCTTGGGCTATTCAGGCGGTAAACTCCGACTTCACAAGTCCAATGGTGTCAAGATCGATGTGCCTTTGGAACGTATGTCTGCTGAAGATATTCGATGGGTGGAACGACGTACAAATCAACCTGTTGGAAGCACCAGCTCGTCTTCATCTACGACATCTGCGAAAAAGACAACAACGGACGATGGAGACAAGACCCCTGAAATGCCTACTCGACCTCTTGCGCCTGCTGCTGCTGCTGCTGTTGTATCGCCTCCCGCCAAAAAAGTCAACTCAAGCTGGGACTGGTTCGACTGGCTTATGATGATCGGGATCCCTATGCAAGAAGCCCTCGTTTACTCCTCAGCATTCAAGGCGGACAATCTGGACGACAGCGACCTCGACAAACTGACACACAAGCAAATGAAGATGCTGGGGATGAAGGAAAGCCACGTACAGCGTATGGAACGGTATATCGATACTGGCAAGGTGGAACCGTCGTCGGATAATGAAGGCGAGGCTTCAGGTGCCACTGACAAGGACCAAGAAGAACGCAAGAAACAAATCGAAGCGGATGAACAAATGGCAAGGCGACTCCAGAGTACCTGGGAAGAAGGCACTGGGAAAAAAGGTAAGACTCCAATGAAAAAAAAAAAAGACGCAAGTGGACTAAGTCTCTTCTTTTTGGTTTGGTGATAAGCTTCGTCAAGACCAAAGCCTGCTGTATCGGCGCCCAAAGATATCCATCCAGATCTTCTTGATCTTCTTGGCCCTTCTACACCGGCGGTGGTCACTGAAACAACAAAAAATGATCTCGGTGGATTTAGCGATGATGCTTGGGCCCCTCGACCTACAAAGGATATTATTGAGCCGCAACAACCACCAGCACCTCAGGTACAACAACAGCAACCTATTGTAGCATCACCTGCGCCTATCGCTCCTGTGGCTCCTCCCGCTCCTGTACAAGAATCGGCCCCAATGCAGCCAACTCCCCCTCCCCCTCCTCCTCCAGAACAACAGCAGCAACAACAGCAACAATCAAAAACTATCGACCCAAGTCTTCTTCAACAATGGCAAAACACTTCCTCCTCCAATACGTCTTCACCCTCACGTGCAAACCAGCTCTCTTTGAATCAAATGAGCCAACAAGAACAGCTTTTGAAATATCAACAACAACAGCGCCAACAGGCCCTTTTGGAACAACAGCAACAGATCATCATGCAACAACAACACCATATCCAACAACAGCAGCTTCAGCAACAGCAACAACAGATCCAGCAGTTGCAACAACAGGCGACCGGGTTCCAGGGCAACAACACGGGGATGGTCCTTTATAATCAGCCTCAACAGCCTCAAATGACCGGGTATCCAGCGATGCAGCCTCAACCTACAGGCATGATGCCATCCATGATGCAACAACCCACCGGCATGATGCAACAACAACCCACCAGCATGATGCAACAACAGCCTACTGGTATGATGACAGGTCAAGCTATATACCAACAACAACAGCAACAACAATTACAACCCCAAGCGACCGGACGTAACTGGAGCATCTCGACCCCTGACAACCCCTTTGGCTCCTCCTCCCCCACGCCCCTGAACACCCAAGTCACCGGCGTCCAATTCTCCACCCCGAACGCCAATGTCTTCACCCAAAGCCCTCAATCCTCGCCGGCCTACTTACAACAACTCCAGCCCCAAATGACAGGCATTCAACAGACCGAGTTGTCAGGGGCCCGTGATAAATATGCAGCTTTCCGGACACCCAACGCAGATGTCTTCACTCCCTCTGGATCCATGCAACGTAAGTCCCTCTTCTCTGCATCATCGATGACTGACCCTCACTTTTCTTCTTTCTTAGACGGCCAAGCTGGGTTCCCTCAACAACAAGGCTATCGTGGCTGGTAGTCCCCTCCCCTCCCCTCTTTTTGATCTATACTGTATTCTCTCTCTATTTTAAATAAAAAGCCCGGTTGCTCTCTTAGTAGATAAAAGTTATTGATAAGGGAGTGGTAGTTAGTAAAGGTGCCAGGTGTAAAAAATATAGCCCCTCCAGAAAATTCCCCCTCATTGTCCCTGCCAGCTAAATATTCAAACCCCGCTTAGGCTACAAAGGTCCATTTTTCCAGCAATCCCTCCTCATTGCTTCTTCTTTGCTTCTTGATCCCTTTTTTTTTTTTTTTTTTCCATTGACATTGGCACCGCACCACGGACGACATAGCCTCTATGCAACGGCCCTGAATGACGAACCTAAGGTAACTCTCTCCTTCTCACCATCTTGTCCATCTTTGTCTGACCACGACTAACAATGGCCGTTTGCTTTATTGCTCTTCTTTTTCTTAGTTGACCGAATGGGATGGCAACAGATATAGGCTCTCTGCCAGCAGGACTGGTTTGACATGTGGTTAGATTAGGGACAGGACGCAAAGTTTTTTTAGGTGCACTCCCATTCCTTTGTAGATTCCGTAGCCATTTGCTTTACTGAAGAGCGCCGCTTTATCGCTCACTCTCTTGGGCCACTACCGCCGACCATCTTCCATCCGTTGGTCATTACACTAGAATAGCAAATGATGCACTTACCCTTCCCCTGCTAAAACCTATAGCTTAGTCAAAGCTCTACATAAAACGCCCCCAAATACACTGTTTTAGACGTCTTCAAAAGTGGTTGCAAATATAAAAAGTATGTGTTTTATTGATTGATATAAGAATGTGTGTCCCAGACTAGATATATACATGGAGGGGAAGGTGATTAGGTCTTCTTGTCCTTCATAAAGTTTGACAGTTTGATAGCGTCCCTATTTTGTTTGCGGTGGAATTGACGATGGACGGGCTTGGTTGTTTTCTGCTTTTGTTTCTTTTCATCGAGGAGATCCCACAACCACATTGGGTAGGCGGTATCTTCCAGGGCCACTGGGTCAGTCCCATCCTTGAGGAAATTGATGCCTTTCAGGGTCACACCGGCAGGGACTGATGACGGTTTGCGAGGGACTAAACATGGGAGGGGGTTAGTAAAACGGCAGGTATGGCATGGCATGAATTTACCTTCAGGGACAGATTGAGAAACCCATGATGATGCATGGATGAATGAGCGTTGGGAATGTCGACGAAGGGAAGGGCGTGCCAAAGTAATGATCATGGTGTCGAGAAAAAGGGCCACTTGTTTTATTTTTCAGTCCCCCCCCCTTGAACCAAATCGCTCAAAAGTTTTCAAACGCCGATCGTCGCTGAGAGTTTCGGTCAAACTTGATACATCGATACAAAAGACCAAAGTCATGGGAATGGCTTGAAGAAGATTTTATTAACTGAGGGAGACTATGGTTAAACTATATGTAAAGGTGGGGGCGGGGAAGGCGTGTCAGGACTTGCCATGCCTTGGAGTGACTTATCCAGTGTAATGAGCCAGGGAATCAAGAAGGGAAAATCAGGTCAGCAGTGCTAAAAGTTCAAGTGGTAATGGGTTAAAAAAAGAGGGTAAAGGATCCGTGCTCTTTAGGAAGGCAATGGCTAAAGAATCTACTATGGATGTTAGTGCATGAAGAAAAAAAATTCAAGGGTTTCCCCATGTTTTTCACATTTGAAAATTTTAAAACGGCCTTAATGGGCGATATAAGGCTTTGGTCGAATCGTCATTATCGTCATCGTTATCGTCGTCATCGTCGTAGCCGATCTAATGTCGAAAAGAATATAGTACAATGGAAAAGTCAAAATGTTAGTCCTCGTAAGCAAAAGGCTAACATGCTGAGAAGGAGGGAGTTACCGTTCGTTCGTCGTTAAAGATGGTCGTCGTCGTTATTCGTCTGTCGTCTCCGTGAATGTCGTCGTGCAGTCATGTTAATGTCGATGGAAGATTGAAAAGTGAGGAAGAAGCAAAGAAGAAGTAAAAAATAGGATTGACGAAAAAGAGAATCTTTATAGCCAAATCGGAGTTTAAAAATATGTGATACTGCAAATCACTCGGTCCACCCAATCCTAAGGTTTATTTATGACGACTAAAGCCGCTGGAGGGGGGGGG
>LT552109.1:275875-287375 GCA_900079185.1 Absidia glauca
CGGCTCTTCATATGTTGGGGGGCGTTCTTCCTGCGAAAGCCGTGAGGTCCTATCTATGGTGGGATGATAGGAAAAGGGCGATGTGGACAGTCGTTTGGTCGTTGTCGGCGGGGGAGGTGGGGGCTGTTGCTGATGTTGTTTTCTGAGCGGTTGGGTATGATCCTGTCGACCCATGCTGCCGTCGCTGACCCGTCGTGAAGGGCTCATGAGCAAAGAGAAGCTGGAGGTGGATGAGCGTAAGTTGGAGAAGGATGCTTTACGTCGTCCCACGCCATCGCCCGTATAACTGCTGTTGTTACTGGTGGTGGTGCTAGGGTTGCTGCTTGTGGTGTAATGAGTAGGGCCGTTAGATGATTCACGGAGAAGCGTCGACCATGAGCGAGACGACAGGTAGTCTTGTGTGCAAACATCTCGTAATTTGTGATCTGAGCCCATGCGTAGAGCGTGCTGATGATTGTTCTTGATTTTGCCGATCATGGTGAGTGAGAGTTGACTGGAGGAGGTGGACATGAGATCGACGGATTGACGGCGACGAGTGGTAGGATCAATCAAGTTGGGTGGTTTGATGTACATTTCTGAATGGATCCGTGTTTTCAGTTGATCCCTGCGTTTAGTTCTTGGCGAGAAATCTGCAGAGTGGCGTTTGGTGGTAGTGGTGGTGGTGGTGGTTGGTGTTGGAAGTGGTGGGATAAGGGTAGGTAGTTTTGGTGATGCAGGAGAAGGAGGATTGCTGGATGATTGATAATAGGATACAAGTTGTAGGCTGAGAGATTTGGACCTTTTGATAGTAGAGTCGCTGTGCTGAAGCCATGTGGAGGTAGAGTAAGGTGAAGAGCAAGAGGACGATGAGGAGGAGGATGTTGAAGATGTCGCAGTGAGGGTAGTTGCATTGGATGAAGCCGAAGAAGAAGTAGAATCCCGACCACTGAAATCAAGTAGATTGGTTACCGAGCGAGAGGTACGTATCTTGGCTGGTTTTGCCACCCCATGAAGAGACGAGACCATAAAATTATCGGCAGATCGAGGCTGGGACTTTGCAGTAGCGATTGCTTGAGACAATTTGGCCAACCATAACTTCTTTTCCCGTTGGCAAGAGGCGGTAAAAGCAAAGCAGTGTTTCTTGCATCGCACCACAAACGCATATTCCCGTTGATCTAAAGAGGTCATGAGATAAGCTTTCTACCTGTTTGTTTATTTGTTGTTTTCATCTTACCTTGAATGTCTTGCAAATCTTCTACTTCCACCAACCGTAAGGGAAACCAATGCTTGGGGGTATAACTTGTGACCTTTTTGGCTCGTACCATGATCAGGTAAGTAGGGAAGATAAAGCAGCCTAGATATTTGGATCTTGACGAGGAGATGGTGGTTTGACCAAGAGAAGTGTAGGTGACATCGATGACACCGGCCATAACGAGATTCCCCAGCAAGTAGAGTGAGTCTTTATCAAGCCGACCATCACAAGAAGTATCCAACCGGTCAATAAACAGTCGAGTCCGTTCAGTTGTGTCACGATGGTACTTGCGTCGATCTATACCAGCCACCACCGCATGCATCATCCCCAGAGCACAGTCCAATCTTCTGTATTCAGTGGTACCACGAGGAGTATAGTGCAAGATTTCCTTGAGTAAGAGTTGGTAACGGCACACTCGTTGCACAGGCTGAATAAATAAGAGAGAAGAAGAGTTAGCCAGGTGCTGTATTCATTTTGTTTCTTACCTTTATCAAGTAATCTTCAAAGTGCAATGGCTTCGTCATTTGATCCGAGCCAGAAGAGCCAGCCGAAGTATTGCCAGTACGAGGAGCAGCATCTGTCGAATCTGTCGGAGTAGCACATTCCCTCGTAAACCCCACCCATTCAGGCTTCGATCTATATTCGTTACACAGAGCAATCGCCGCATCATGTTTATCGCAATAAGTATCATACAGTGTAAAATTCGATCCCTACACGATAGTAAAACATTTTCAATCAAACCAGGAGCACATCATTTTCTTTTTAGTTTACTCATACCATATCCAAAAACACCGTAGCGATGTGGCCACAGCGAGCCAGTACGTCCTTCGATGTTGAGCCACCACCTATCATCGTCGTGTGTTCCAACGCAAGCAAGAGTGATTTGTGGAAGTGCAAAAGCACATTGGCATTCCGCACGATCGTAGTCTTATGTTTATCCAGGATCCATTTTTGTCGTGCTAGGATTTGATCAAAACAGACCTGCAGATAGAGATGTATTAAAAGACTAAACAAGAGCAGTACGTTGCATGCACAGTATAGTACAGCACAGAGCCTCATTTCACTTACCTCTACCAAATGAGTCAAGTGGTTGGTGTAATCCCGCTCCGTTTGCAAAAGTTCGTCAATGGCGTGTCGACAACGAAGGCTCTGTTTCTGTCGTTTGGCGGCATTTTCGTTTTCCGTACCGTTCGTTTTGGTGACAAGAGGTTGTTGTACAGCATAGATATCGGATGGCCAATCGTAAAAAGAGCAATCCAAAGGTTCAAACTGTAGTGATACGTTCATCACTGGAAGTGCTGTTGTGGTTGCTTTCTTTATCTGCAAAGTGTGTACGTAGGTTGATAAGAGATAAAAAAGAAAAAAAGGGAGGAGGGGAAAAAGGGAGAGAAAGAAAAGCGAAAGAGAAGAGGAGAAATAGCAAATTCAAGGAGGTGGGCCTTTTATAGTGTGGATTTCGTTTCCCGCCCTGAGGTGGACAACCACCTAAACGGTAAAACAATAAAAACAGATGTATGTAGTCTATCGCTTTATTAAAGTGCAACAATAATGGATGGGATATGCTGAAGAAGTGCTATCTACTATGGTTGATCATGGCCAAACTACTGTAGCAAAGGGTGAATCATAAAGTCCAAGGTCCTACAATCAAGTTTAAAGGAACATTAGCTCATTCTTTCACTAATACACTACCCTCGCTCTTACCTGTAGCCATATATCAGCTCTTTGTTGAAAAAGTCAATACTAGGAGCAAAGAGACTGTCGATGAGTATTATTAAGATTAGCACACTTGAGATGAACGGGCTTACCCTTGGCCCGCCGTTCATTCTGTACCAATGGAAGGCTCCAATACATCATGTCCAAAGTTCTAGTGTTGAGGGAGTGTTGCCAAAAGAACCATCTTCCATGCCGGGTATCATTAAAAGAGAGAAAGGAAGAGATGAAGAAAAAGGGAGAACAAGGAAATGACGGGATACATATGGCCCTATGCGGAGTTTGAAATGTAACACCTGCAAAAGTCAAGCTCTGATTTTTGGCATGATAGCAACGTCCTCATTCCAACAAAGAGATGATACTGAATGCATTAGTTGAATAAAAAGAGTGCCACCTGACACGTTTCTGCTTGGCCAACGTTCCTTGAAGGGGCTATAGACGTCATTTTTCAAGGGTGCTGCTCGGACCATCCGCTTCATGCGAGGCGACATCCCTGATGAAAAGTTTTGGGCGGCGTTTCAATTGTGAACATTTTGCATGTGGCGTACAAGTACATACTGATTCTCTCCCCGGGCCCAATCTTATCCCATTCAATAGCATGGTGCCACCTTTAACCTTACCTCTAACGTTGAGCATCCTATATCGACTGGCACAGGATAAGACTACCCCTTATAAAAAGTCGTCTTTATCTCTTCCTCATCATGACTAACATCTGCCTTTTACGTAGTAGATCTATGGCCGTTGCATTGCTAAAGTAGCACCATCTCACTGTTCGCCCCTGTGCCCACTATCACTGGCACTTTTAATGCAGCCAATCAGATCGCTTCCTTTGTCAATACAAAGATTCGTCTTACCGCGGATCCCCTGTCCCTTGAAAACTATAGCTTACCCGTAGGTACCCTTTGTATCAAATGCATCTATCAATAAAATTCGATTTGCGGCTTTGACTCTTTTGCTTTCAAAGTTCTATGGGCATGAATACTATGTTTTTCTGACATCCCCTTTATCGGATGATTTACAGCCCCTCTATATTTCAAACTCCGATTTGGCTACAAAGGGTCCAAAACTTGAACCAAGAAGTCGAGATTCCACTGCCGTTGCTCTTGCTTGACTTGAATTTTAGCGTACAATATGAATTTTATCCTGTGTAAAGTGTATAAATGAATGAATCCCGCTTTTTTACTTGCCTTCTTTGCCTTTGGAACTCTGCCTACACAAGAACGAGGTGTTCCTGGTATCCCCCAGTTCGAAAAATTAAAAAGCCGCCGAGTTTTTCGAACGCTAAATGAAACGCATAGTGTCGCCCACCTATCGATCCTTCATATCTTACCTCATCACCTATGTCTCTAGTCTCTTATCCCAAACCACTACCTATCTATTGTCACTTATTCTATCCCATCGTTTTAATACCCTAGCGGTCTGCCCTATCAGGCACTAGTCAGGCCAAAAGGTGCCAACACCATAGTTTGAACACCGCCAAGCGACGAGTAGACAAAAAATTGATGGAGATGGGTTCAGGTAAGTTTTTTATTGACCGAATGAGGCTATGCTAAAACTACATGTCCTAGTGGATGGCAGTGAATACAAGGCTTGTCATGGAGTGACTAATCTAGTGTAATGAGCTAAGGAAAAGGGGGGAGGAGAGCAGACCAGTGTTATCCAAAGCATCAGTAGTAATAGGCGCTGGGATTGGGTCAAGGGATAGTGCACTTTATCGGCACAATGGTTAGAGAATCTACAATGGAAAGGAGTGCACCTTAAAAAAAAAATTGCGAGGGTTTCCCCATGTTTTTTACATTTGAAAATTTTAAAAGGGCCTTTTTGGGCGACATGAAGCAGTGGTGGAGTCGTCATTAGCATCGTCGTCGTCTTTATCGTCGTCGTCATCGTTGTAGCCGATCTAGAGTCAAAAGAAAAAGGAAAGATGCAAAAGGCAAAAAGTTAGTAATGGTAACCAAAAGATGGACATGACGTGGGAAGGGGAGAATTACCGTTCTCGTTCGTTCGTTCGTATATGTTTTTCGTCGAGGAGTAAATAAAATGACAATGGAGGCAAAAAAGTGTTGACGAGGGGAAGAAGGAGCAAAAATACAGGACGGGCAACAAAAGACTTCTTTGTAGCCAGAGGCGGAGTTCGAATGTTTGGCAGACAGGGGAAATGGAAGGGGAATGTTCTGGAGGGGCTATGGTTTGTGTCTGCATATTCGAGATGGAACCGTTTATTTTGTTTTGGAGACGACTACATGATCAACTATTTTACCAAGAGAGCCATCTGTATTTACAGACAGATGAGTGAGCTCGAGTTCTGAAAGGGAAACCTTGAATTCAGTGAATCCGTACCCAGAGAACCGATTGGCGGACCATGGGGGTGGATCTCCTGGAAGGAAATCAGACGGACCTTCGGGTTGCCCTGCGTTACCAATAACGAGCTGAAAAAAAGTCGGGGCATTTTCGTACGATTTGGTTTGAAGAGAGCTGTTGTACATGGGATACGTCCGCTCATAGTTATGAACATGGCCCGCTAGCCTCCCAGAAAGTGTCTAGGTAAGTAAACTGTTTTTTTCAAGAGGACAAGAACTTACACATGTATATATCGACCTTGTGTTTCAATAAAATTGGCTCAAGGGAAGAAAGTACAGAAGGCATGTGGCAGCTTGAGGAGTTGCCCGAGCAGTAAAGTGGGCGATGAGTCATGAAAACGATCCAGGGCTGTAGATGACGGCGACGATTTGCCAAATCCAGATCAGCCTCCAACCAATCCAACGGATACTTTGTTTGTGCATTCGGATCAAAGTAGAACTCACTTGAAAAAGAGATAAGATGCAATGATTTGTAGCTGATGGAGTAAAAGAGTGGATCAATCGAGTTGGATTCTTGATAAGGGACGATGTTGAACCTACGCAGGAAAACAAAAATATTAAAACACCGCTTCGTTTGATTGGTTCGATTTTTTTTCATGCAAACCTGTTTTTGTAGTGGGAATAGTTGAAGGCCGTTTCATGATTACCAACGACACCAAGATAAGGCAAAGATGCAAATAATGGCTGGACAAAGTTCATGTACTGGTCACCCTTGGTTCCATCGAAATCGGACAGGTCATATGCCTGATCCCCTGTGAGCGCAAAAAAGTCGTAGTGAGATGCTCGTTTGACCAGTTGCTCCATCGTGACAGCATTGTTCACACCCTATATGAGCACAAAAAGGGTCCATCAGTGAGTGTCATGAAAAATAGACAGTGAAAAGGCTCTTACAAGATCGCCGATGGCGAGGAACTTGAAGTCATCCTGGGAAGAAGGGGTGTGAAATTCAAACTCCGCCGACCATAAAGTGAGCGAATTGGCGACAGATCCCACTTGATATCGATACCCCGTATCCGGGGTTAAGGACTGAGTCTGTACATTATGAAGATAAGTGGCCCTTTTGGCGTTTCCGTCATCTACGAATATCCAATCCTATTGGACCTCCCTAATTAGCCAACCAAACGAATGACACGCATTCCCTCGAGTCTCCTTACATGACTGGTGTTCAACAGTATACTGCTATCTTTGGACCAGTACTTTAGAAATGCTGTTTGAATCGGTTGATGAGTAGCGAATTGGATTTTGGCCGACTCGCCCTGAGCTGTTATACTGAGATGGATTTGCTGAGGCTCTGTGGGTAGGTAAGTGCGGTTCCAAGGGAAACCGTAGGAGTTGTAACGATCGGGCACTACTGGCATGCCAGGAAGACCTAGCTGTGCTGTCACTGTGAGCAACCAGCAGCATCCTAAAAGATATAAGGCAAGCATGTGTGAAGAAAGGAAGAAGAAGAAGGAGGAGGAAGACAAAGAAGGACGGAGAAGAGATCAATATAGAGTTAGTTCTCGGGGGCTATCATAGTACGACCTTCGGCGTTTAAATTCAGATAACTTTGCATACAGTTTATTGAGAAAACCCAACTGCTGTCACTACCAACAAATCTATTGCTACTCTATTCTAAGGGGAAATCTAAAGTGGAAAAGCATCAATGTGGAATCGTCGTCTACTTCAAAAATAAGGTCTGTCTGTCAGTGTACTGGTCTTTTGCCCCGTCGTTCGCCTTTTGCTTCAATCTTACCTTGTTTACTTTGGTTTCCAAGGACAATTACTCCTTCCAAGTCGGTCATCTATTCCTATGTTGGCTGTATATGTGGCTTTCCTTGGATAAGACTGGCCCCAGAGCTTCAAATCCACCAGCATATCGACAGGAAGAAGGTTATCATACTTACATATCGCCTTGGCAACGTCAAAGTTCAAGAAGGATGGTGACCTGCTTAATATCAACAAAATAGGTTACGTACCAAGAGCAATTTTTTTCTTCGGTGGAAACGTTGCAACCAACGAATTACCATGGAGACAAACCAGTTGAACGAATGGAGAGAAAGAAAAGGGAGGCCTGGCGTCCTTCCCCCAACCTTTTTATTAAAGCGGCGATTTGAAACTCCGGTCACGTGTGAGTGGCCCAGCCATTAGCAATGCAAATGCAGCCGCCGCCTCTTTTTTTCTCTTTTCCTCTTCTTCCCTCTTTCATCTCCTTTTTCAATCGAACGCTCTGTACTACTATTGCTACTATTCATTGATGGATTCTACCAACCATAGTGTACTACAATTTGTATCCGCCGCGGCTTTAGCAGTAAAGAATGGACCCCTCCCCTCTCCTTAACTACTGACTCACACACTCTTTCTTTCTCTTTCTCTCCAGTTAGAAACACAAGATGAAGATGGTACTAGACTAGGTAAGACCAAGGGACTGGGTAGGTCATGATAACAAGGGCTAACGTTATCTTTTACTCTGTTGACAGGATCTTCTACAGGTAAATACGATAGCTTTTCTTTCTCACTGGAAAGATAGACACAATGCTAACACTGTTGTCGTTGTTGTTGTTGTATCAATTTTGGAATACGTAGATCTGGGCCGATCCATAGAAGCCATTTACAGTACGAATACCTGGTCAGATGTTGATTCCACCTCGAACCCTGATGAGCCTACCATCGATGTCACTGATAGCAAAGACACCAAATCACAACACATTCAAGACCTCCTCGCCGAAGCAACCGGGTCCATATCACAAAGCTCTCAACAGAATCGACAAGACGAGCATCCAACTGCAACAGAGAATGAGGCCGATGACGATGACGACGACGACGACGACGACCAAAGCGATATGGAAGGCAGCGAAATGAAACAAAGTATCGACAAGACGGTGCAGCTCATATTCAACCTTCCTCAAATGGAGAAACTAGAATCTGGTATGTTTGCGGTGGACGAGGAGTTTTGATATACTGACGGTCAATTATGTTGCGTATGTAATAGAATGGCCCTGCTACATTGTCCGATCTGCTATTGTCCCGGGATTCCTCTACCTCACTGAACAACATATATGCTTCTATGCTCCTTTACCAAATAATCAGGTAAGAAGAAGAGGAGAGAAAGTGTGTGTGTGTAGCGGTAGTAATACATGTAGACTCTAACTCATCTCTTTATCCTCTATCTATCTATCTACCTATCTATCTATCTATCTGACATCGTCACATGAACTACAGCAAGGATATCACAAGACTGGGTATATGTTGGTCAAGACCTCCAGTAAAATAGGGCAACAGCAATATCGACGGTGTTATTTTGATCTCAAAGATGACGTGCTTGCATGGTACGAAAGTGCCACCGATACATACTCTCCTCTTGGCAAAATCGATCTCAAATACACATTATCCGTTCGCCCCTCGAAGAAACGACAACATGGCTTCCGAATCGTGACGATGAACAAGACATGGCATTTACAAACCGACACAGATACAGCTATGACGGAATGGTAAAGGATGAAAGAGAAAAGGAAAGATAATGTGATGATGAACTGACTTTTTTCTTGGGGGTCATATGATATATAGGCTGATGGTATTCCAAAAGGCGATCTTCAAGGCAAAGAATGCAGGCTCCAGTCTTAAAATGGCATTTCCGTTTGGTAACATTCTGGACATCGAATACACCGACGCATTTGAATTCCAGCAGTTCCTCAAAATCCGGGTGGTGGGTATCGAGGATAGCTTTGTCATGGACGAAGTAAGTGGCTGCATGATTTAATCCAATTGAACTCCGCTCACTCTGCCCTTTTTTCCTAGTACTACTTTGCCTATTTCCCAGATATCAAGTCAACCTTTGATCGATTAAAAAGTGCTTGGGCTGCATCACAAAAGGATCATCACATCACCGACACACTGGATCCTAACGACTACGCCAACTCTGTGCCTACAAGTGGTGGTGGCTCGCCTTCCTTGTCCATCTCAGATATGTACGATGCCAATTCCCAGCCAATCATCATTCAATCCTTAACCACCGAACACTCCGATCACAGCACCACCTCTTCTCAAAAGCAACAAGCACCAAAGTTACCACGTACGTCTAGTGTAGGCTCAGTCGTCGCCAATGCGCTTGCCGTCCCGGGGGCATTGAAAGAATTGATCTATCCCTCGACTTCTGAAACCACAGCCACAAGCAGTAACACCAAAGGACTTGACGACCGCCCTCTCGAACGCCACGGCACTCCCTGTGATGTCCAATCACCCGCTGAAGAAAACGACTCATCAAGCTCCGAGGAAGAAGAAAAGGCTATGGTGGATTGGCTGGCTGAAAAACGCAAATCTGGCATGAAGATGTTTTATGGCTTTTTGGCAGGTGGTGGAGGTGGCAGCACAGCAACGGTCTATCGTGTCCCCGACGATGATGATGATATGGACCCGGATGATCTGCTATTGGAAGACACGGCCTCGGTGGAATCCAAACGGTCTTTCTCTACCATTCATGGCGAACCTATTGATGATCGGACCTTGGCGAACTTCCAAAAGTACTTTGTCTTGCCCGAATCCGAAAAACTATTGGCAGGTAAGAGGGGGGGGTAAAGCAATTTACCACTATTTTGTACTGATTGATCTCTTTTTGTGTGTATAGTCTTTCGTTGCTCTCTACTCAAAACCCTTCCTTGTTACGGCAAACTGTATATCTCGTCCAATCATGTCTCTTTCAACTCAAAAGGATTTGCAAGCAAAGCAAAGGTAAGCGAAGAAAGGAAGGGAAAAGATTCTTGATGTTCTACTGACGCTTGATATTGATAGATGATCATCCCATTTGACGATATCCTCCGTATTCAGAAGATGCAAAGCAAAGGCTATATCTTCCACTCCCTCAGCATACTCACTCAGAAAAAGACCGAGGTACAAAGGAAAAGCGTGCATACCACTTTTGATTAGGATCTCATCAAGCTCTTTTGTAGATCTTTTTGGAATTCTCCTCCTTGCCAAGACGGAACAGCTGTTTTGCTCAACTCTTCCTACAACATAAACGCACATTCGATAGCCAGCTCTCACCCACTCAAGAAACCGAACAGTAAGTCACCTCACCCATACCTCAATCATCAGTTGACTCATATACTTGTTTTGAATACGTAGAACATTGAAGGAATGGGAGGATCGGCTTCTAGGAACAGATCGGCAACAGGAAGGGCCCTCCCATGTGGTCCCACCCTTGAAGCAAGGTAAGAAATGTCATACCCAGAGAAAGATGCTTGACCTGACTTTTGCATGAATTGGAAAATAGGTCGGCCGATCTTATCCAAAGTAGCCAATGTCGAGCCTCACTACAGCAAACCCGACAAACCGTTACATTTTACTTGCATTACCATTGGAACTCGAGGTGATGTCCAGCCCTATATCGCCCTATGTAAAGCACTGATGAAGGATGGCCATACCTGTCGGATCGCAACGCATGAAGAATTCAAGGACTGGATCGAGGAACATGGAATCGAATTCAGGTGCATTGGTGGCGACCCCGGTGAACTGATGGTAAGCCCCTCCTTCTCCCTCTTTTCTTTTATCCAGCAGTGACTTAACTCTATGATTGAACGAATAGAGAATCTGTGTGGAAAACAACTTTTTTAGCGTCAACTTTGTGGTGGAAGGTCTGCGATTGGTAAGTCTTTTAAAACATGAGGCGTAGAACTAACTCTTTTGTGCCTTGATGATACTAGTTCAAGGTATGGATAGATGAACTCTTGGAACTCTCCTGGATTGCTTGTCAAGGAACCGACGTACTGATCGAAAGTCCAAGTGCGATGATTGGTATTCATATGGCCGAAAAACTACGTAAGTATCGAATAGAACAAACTCATACTTTGACTCTTGATCAAGCTAACACACACACACACAATAGGCGTCCCTTACTTCAGATCCTTCCCCATGCCAATGACTCGTACCAGATCTTTCCCACATCCATTTGCGACACCCAACAATCCCAAAGGACGACTTTATAACGACATGACCTATGTACTCTTTGATCACGCAGTATGGCGGGCGATCTCTACTCGAACAAATGCCTTTCGGGAAAAGGTCCTCGGCTTGCCTCCAACAACCTACGAAAAACTGGAGGTCTGGAAGATCCCGTACCTGTATTCATTCAGTACGAGCATTGTGCCTAGTCCTTTAGATTGGATGGATTGGGTGCATTGTACTGGTTACTGGTTTTTGGATAACCCTCAGGTAAAAGTGCATG
>LT552199.1:16723-30382 GCA_900079185.1 Absidia glauca
AAACGATCTCTGGAGCACAATTGGACCAAACGACTATGATGATCGTGCAATACGTCATCTCGACCATGTTGCCGAATCACTTACCAATGACTGGTCGGTTTTGACCCAAAACAAAAGGTCACGGTTTTAGTTTTAGACTACAAATTTATAGCTACCTCTTGAAAAAATAAAACCTGATCTTCAATGATTGCATTCTTTTACCTTCACTTGAACTGATGAATGGATGGATGGATGTAAAGAAAGAAAGAAAGGAAAGAATGGAGCTGTCAGAATTTGGGTACTTACTCCTACCAAAACATTTCAAACTCCGGAATAAAATACATACTATTCAAATCTTGCGGCTGGCAAGCTGCGGGCTACAAAAAGTCACCATTTTCACGGCATGAATACGATAAAAGCCATGCAAACGGCTATTTTTATTTGAATGGGGGGGTCGATTACATGACAAGTCTTAAGAGTCGTTGAGAGATGGGTGGATTCATGGTTTTGATGATATTTCGAAGCTGAGTGGTGAGTTCTGGCGATTTGACAAACCGGGCACGGATATGATGTAAAAAGTCAAACACTTGTTCCAAGGCCTGGGTGACCCAGCCATCCTTCATATCCATATGTGCGGTGACCTGTTTCACAATATGCATCAGCTCGATCATAAACTAAAAAAGGAAAGAGTAAGTAAGGATTTTGCGTTCCGGAGAAGAAAAGAGAATTTTTTTTTTTTTTTTTTTTACCTCTGCATCAGTAGTTTCTAATTTCTCGATCCGATGTAAAGCTGGGCCCAGTAAGAAACAGACATACAACAATTGCACATCGGTTTGGAGTTTGCCAGAAAGCCGTAGAGAGCGCAAGTAGTCAAGGAACAGAGTGAAGCCATCGAGGCTAGAGTAATGCAAGATACTATGGAACAAGGTGAGGAACGTATTGGGGACGTTTGTGCTGTAGTTGTGTAGGTTGAAGGTATAGTCGTTGAAGATATAAGGGAACATCATGGCTTTGCGGAACCGTGCGCTCATTGAGTCCTTGAGCACCGCCGTGGTAGTGAGGTCGGGTAGGGATTGCGACATGACGTACTTGCCATTGGCACGTTTTGGGACACTACATCGGATCTATGAAAAGCAAGAATGAGAATGAGAATGAGAGAGAAAAAGAGAGAGAGAGAGAGAGCTTACCAGGCGGCAGGGTTCAGAGACTTCGAGTAAAGAGGGATCCATCATGATGATCCGGTTCAATTCTTCGAATACTGGACGTAAGAAGGCCTCTGGTGGAAGGGATGAGATCAACAAGCCGACAGCATGGATGGTCATGGCGGAAACACCCACATAGTGTGATTCTCGAAGGAGAGTGAGGTCCAGGATGGACCGGATCACGGTCTCTGGGGCATTTGGAGTAAGCATGATTTCCAATATGGCGGTGGATATTCCTTCAATGGCCGGACTGCCGATTTCTCTGAAATGTCGTTCTGGAAGATTGTGTTTGGTTCTTGGGGCACATTTCTGCGGATTCACATCTAGGAAAAAGTGGTGGTGTGGTTAAAGAGGGGGCCAAGCTTGAATGAATGTGGGGGTTTAGGCTTACTTCCAGAGAGTTTATAGATGGTGCGATCAAAATAGGTCGAGTCAAAGGCACTCGCATTCACAGTATCATCAGTAGCATAAGCGACGGCTTCAGGGGCAATGTCGTACTGGTCGAAATCTAAGGAGAGAGCGTGAAGGGGTTGAGTTGATCTATCTATATCAAAAGATGATATCCGCTTACCTAGCAATCGAGCGATCCGTTTGACAATCAAAGGATGGTCCCTTAGGGTGGGGGCTTCATGATAATACAGCAAGGTATTACAGACAAAAGACAAGGGGTATTGGTGATAACGGAACAAGTGGCCATACTTATCCAGCAGTTCCGCCAGCAGAGCGTGTTGATGTTCATGTTCGATCAGATGGGCAAGGATGGACTCCATGCACGTGACGAAATCCACGATCAGATTGGTATGATAAGTCGGCATGGGAGTCTGTAATGGTGGTGACAAGGGTGTGGTGCTGTTGCCTTCGGTGAAGGCTTGGAATTCGTAGTATTCGGGATAGGCTTGATGGTACGCCATGAGTTTATCATGACTGTCTTCCTCTGTCCATGACCGTGGGCTAAATTGGAGCGAATCCCATTTGGCCACCCGCTGGCTGAACTCAGGGGCGTCAACGAGAAGATGTCGGATAAATTCAAATGACCGGTTTGCACGCTCGCCTCTGCTGTTCCCATTCGTCAGGGCAAGTAACACATCGTTCAGATTTACCCATTGATGTTTCCAAATCATTGTGTCGAGAAGTTTGAAAGCCTAAAAGAAGAAGAAGAAAGGGAGGGATTTAGGCATAAAGGTATTCAACCTCAGATAGGAGTTCGTTTCTTACCAAGCGGATGGGAGAAGCTGCATAGTCCATCGAGAGCACGAAATCAATGAAATCAATGACACATGTGGCCATACGTGAAGGCGGAATGACGAGAAGAAGTTTGCGAATACCTTAAGCCACACAAAAAAGAAGAAAAAAAAAAGGTTACCACAGGCGATCCCTTTTGTCGTTTTTTTTTTTGTTTTTTGTTTTTTGTTTTTTGTTTTTTTTTGACTTACTGGGCATATGAAAGACTTCCGCGGACGATCGCATGACGGCAAAGAGCCATAAGGAAGGCAAGATCAAAGGTTGATGTTCTAAGGTCGAGAAATATTGCAATAGGCCCCGCTCATTTTCGGTAACGCCTTGTTGAATGAAACTGATGAATGCCTGATTGGAGGAGACAAAAGGATGAATGGTAGCCATAGCAACGGCGGGACGCACCCGAGCTGCTTTTGACGAGGCCGAGTCAGTAGAATCCATTGCTGATTCTGATGCTTTATAGAATGCCTGCACTACAGGCGGGAAGTACTTTAGGGTTTCTGGCGACCATTGTAATTGGTATTCGTAAAGGTGGGCAAGGACACGATGGATTTGTTCGGTTTTGATATCAGCTTGACCGCGGGTTTTGATGAGCCGCGCTATATGATACACCATGGCACGGGCTAGTTTCTCTGACTCGGCAAACCAGACGGGTTTGTCTCTGTTAGGATCGTCTAACGATCGGAGCAACTTGACATCGACTTGGGAACGCTGAAAACAAAGGGGGGAATGAATTTTTCAAACCCCGTTTGCATGAATGTCAAAACTTACTGTTGTGTTGAGGACAAAGGATTCCAACACTTGGTAGACCTGGCGATGTTCGAGGTAGGAGATGGAGTACCGGACATAATGGAACATGCCTGCAGATAAGGGCGAGTACTTTAACAGCCGGATGAACCTGTAATTGATCAGCTGGAGCACGGTGTGCATCCAACGCATCGTCTGATCAGGTAAGGGTGTGTCACTGGCGTTGGTTTGCATAGCTGAGGGATTTGGATCATGGCGTTTCAACTTGATTAGTTTATCGCATCGGCGTAACTTGTCAAAGATCTCCTTGATCATCAGCTCAGCCCTTGAAAGGTGAGGGTAAGTGTATGTGTGCGGGTGAATAAAAAGCAAAAAACTTACGAGCACGGGGCACTATACAATAATTTGTACACTACATCTAAGACATAAGGCGGCACACAAGTGATCGTAGGTGAGGCTGCTGTATTTTTCTGCTGAGGAGGAGGAGGTGAGGGGATTATGGAGGTGGATGGCGTGGTGGGAGCGTTTGCTTGATACCTAGGTCCCAATTCGCTATCTAACATCATCTTATAGATCACTTGCAGCAAGCGATGTTTTGCATTGATACTGAGTAAATCCAAAAGTTTGTAACTCAGCGATCCTCCTTTTACAAACGTGGCGGCAGGGTGGCCGAGAGTGCCAATGTCGAGTTTTGTCGGGACCAAGTAGACGTACAGCGCGTACGGCACAATGTCTTGACGCAACTGGCATTCCAAACCCACCACCGTCATTTCTTGAAGATTCATGTTTTGGAAGAGGGTCGAGTTGGTGGGTACATTGCCTAAAGCGAGAGTATTAAGAAGGGTATCAGGCATTCTCTGGCTCTGACTTACTGTGGTAGTGGTTACTGAAGTAGGTTTGAATTTGATAGCAAAGGCCAGCATAGCGTAAAGAGGCAGCTACCCCAGGATGACGTTGTTTGATATTGGTGACGTCCTTGATATGATCCTTTTTATAGTTGATCTAATAACCAAGAAGGATGCTTTAGCCTTGGGTGCATCCCTTGTTTCTCGTACTTACTGCACATTGGAGAGAAAGATCACGTAAAGAAAAACCATCCTTGGTCATCATTTGATCTTCATTATACAGTTTTACGAGCTTTTCAAAAAGTCGTTCATCCTTTTCAAAATCCTTTTCGATCACATTGGTGGAGACTCGATCAATATCTAACACAAAGGAAGGCGAGGGTGAGACGAGTCTCATAGAGAAGCAAAGTGGACTTACAAAACAGCTGTAATAGTAGCCACACCAGCGCATTGTCCTTGTTGATATGGTTCTTTGTGCCTGCAGGGTAGGGTTCATTGTCGTCGTTGTAGATGAGTTTGTAAAAATCATGCAAAATGTCTTCGTAAGAAAAGAAACTAGCCAATCAAAGATTAGCGGAGTTTCGAATAACTTAATTTTGGGGGGCGGGGGGCGGAACATTGACACTTACTCTGCTGCCACAAAACTATACAGTTGATCGGCTGTCTCAGTCATGAGCTCCCAGATGTTGATGTTATTTGGAATCACCATTTTTATATCTTCTCCACGGACTTGATTGGCCGATGTCAAGTTGAATGGAGTCCGATCCTCCTCTGTCACTTGATTAAAAAAGGGGAAGAGAAGAGGTTAGAAACAAAAGGTCGGACAGAGAGCGGACAGGAAGGACTTACTATCACGTTTCTCGGAAGAGCTGTAGTGTTGAATACATTGAATGACATCGCGTACTTTGGAGACCATTGCTTTTCGAATAAGGGTGGTATCTAATCCCGTCTGAGTCAGCGACATCGCCAATTGCCGAAACTCATCCATCGATGCCCGTTGGAAAAGCATGTCCCTGAAATGAGTTTCGATGTTAGTCGAGTTCCCTTCCTTGACAAATTCAATCTATCAAGCAGAGTGAGTGAAAGCCTGAACCTCCTTTCTCTTCTTTTTCTTTACCAGATCCCCTTCAAACATGTGATAACTTGTGCGGGTAGTCAGATCATTGAATTCATGGCGCCGGCTCAATTGCGAAATCAAGGGCCAAGAAGCATCTATTACAAAGTACGAAAAGTGATGAATACCACACAGTGTCCCTTCTTTTCTTTTCGTTTTTTTTTTGTCCTTACCTGGTGGCATCATCAAAAAGGCCAAATGACGTCTTCGTTTCCCCAGCTCATTGACGAACTTTTCCATGGTCCAATGCACACTCTGGGCAAATGTGCCGTGTAAGAAATGGCCGTAGACGTCAGGTAAGGCAAGGATGATATCATAGTACTCGACGACCCCGACACCATCACCCGAAGGTCCAATCAGCAACAGGTTGATTAACTCTTTGCCCTTATTCAGACACTGTGCCTGGAGAGTGTCCAAGTTGGGTGGTAAGGTGTTGATCTCACGCAGGATATGCTTGATCACATTGATGGCGATCACAGTTGGAATACGGTCGAGGAGCCGAGGGTCTTGCTGGATCGATAGGATCATATACCGTAACGTCATCTTCCAGATCGATGGGTGAGTGATGGAGGGTTGAGGCGATGATGCTGAAGAAGAAGAAGAAGAGGTTGTGGTGGTCGGTGCCGTGTTTAGGAAATGGCCGTAGAGCTCAGGGAACTTTTTTTTTTTTTCGCATGACAAAAATACGTGAGTATGTACGCAAACTATAAAGGAGGACATGCTTACCGAGTAAATCACATCGTAGTAAGAAATGGATCCAATCGGTGTGGTGGATAATGCATCAGGATCAGGGCGGACCAGGAATAACTCGAGCAGTTCTTTGCCAGTATCGAAACATGTTTGCTGAAGCACCTTGTGTGGTTGGTTCGGTCCTGTTGAGCTGTTGCTGTTCAAACGGGTCAGTTCCAGCAAGACATGTTTGATCGTCCCTAGGATCACCGGTGTCGTCACGCCGGCGTTATACAAGTACTGTGGGCTATTGTTCCTTAAGCACGAGAGCATGAATTGAAGGGTGAGGATCCATGACGAGTAGACAGCCACATCGTTTCGTCCTTGCTGTTGTTGTAAAGGCGGGAGGGTGCGAAGAGAGAGGGTCAAGGTGAGGTCTTCCAACACGAGGCCGAGCGGGAACGGCTTGTGTCCGGTTGTCATGGTGACCGGGGTGATCGGCACCAAGCACAAAAGTTGATGCAGGAATTTGAGTAATCGTATGGTTTTGGATAATAAAAACGGTGGTTCTCGGTATTTCAGTAGTATTACTTTGAGCGGTTCAGTCTAAAAGGAATGAAAGAAAAGAGGAGGAGGGAGTGAGTGGGCCAGAGAAGGATAGAAAGGGGAGGGGGAGTTACAATGTTGCCGTATTGAGTCGCACGCATAAAATCATTCACAAGGGCATCATAATCCAAGTGGCTGGTATGAAGCGGCACAGGAATCATCGAGTGGTCGTAAAGAGCAGGATCTTGTCTGATTTCTGGGTGCAAGAGGTGGAAACGTCGACGTTTGGGCGATTTTCGACTGAAAAGGCTATTAATATCGTCAAAAAAAGGCGGAGGGTGAGTGATTGACTAGGATGACTTTTTTCGGTTTTACCCTTGGTATGCTTGGTTATGGCTTTCAAACGTATGTGTGTTCTATTAAAGTAGTAATATCATTATTAAAAAGTGGTGTGAATCTTTGTGATGGACTACAACAACATGATAATGAAAACGTACCATGGGGACGTTGTCATGGCAATCAGCAAAAAGCCGAGTAATGACTGTGCGTAAGGATTCCATAGGTGATGCGTCCTCGTCAGGGTCAAAAGGGAGCCGAAGAAAAAGGAAAGAGTGGTCAGGTCCGCTGCGTATCTATGGTGGTGTAGTGTGTAATAAGAAAATGGGAAACGCTCACTTTCTCAGCGATCTCTTCCGTCTCCCCCCTTTTATTTTCTAAACGGCGACCCTGAGCGTGGGGCTTAGCAGTTTAGCGGTCTGTGAAATTGTTTTCCGGAGAGAGAGGGACAGATGATATGCAGTGTCTTGGATAAGATGATTCCTCACCCGTTCAGATCCTAAGGCTGGAACTTCATTCACCAATTATGGAAGTACAAGTCTTCTTCTTTTTGAAATTATTTGATTCTGTTTTGGTCGAGATGCTGCCTCTCTCTCTCTTTCTCCGGGAGCAAGCATAATAAGAGAGCAAGATCCAAAGAGAACAGTAAACTCCGCCATTATTTCCAACTCCGCCCATCCATTTCGTTTTATGGCTCTTTTTTTCCTCCCTCTTTCCTTCTTTCCACTATTCCCTCCTCACACTTATGCCGTCTGATTATAAAAGAGAAAGATCACTCTCGCCATATTCGAAAAGGCACCAAGCGGATCAACACCATAGACAACGACGAGATTACGATGACCGACGTCACCGAAACGTTGATGACAATGACAGGCGACGCAGCCGCGAAGATAACCACCACTCAAGATCAGAATATCCTCGACGTGAACACGATGATGATAGGCGACGACGACGTCATGATGATGAAGGCGGCTGGAGTGGACATCAACGTATGGCTGTTGCCATTGAAGGTGGTCCTAGCATCTTGCCCGGTGAAAGCAACATGGATTAGTAAGTAGACCGTCATGTGGTTTGTCTTTTTTTCTTTGAAGCTTACCATCTTTTGGCATTGTATAGTCGACGACGTGTGCGTGAATCAAGCGACAAGACAATCTGGGTAGATTATCCCCCCAAGAAGGAAAGCACAGAAGCAACAGCATCAAAGAAGCGACGAACCCATGATAGTGACTCGGACAGCGATAGCGATAGCGATAGCAGCAGCAGCGGAAGTGATGACAGTGATAACGATCGACGCCGACGTCGACACAGAAGCAGCCGAAAGAAACGGTCCTCTAAGAAGCACCACCGCTCATCGAAAAAACACAGCCGCCGACGACGACGACGATCGCCTTCACCCTCTTCTTCTTCTTCTTCTTCTGGATCGGACCGTGATGATGGTGGAAAAGACGATCGTGCTACTAGCAAAGTGTCTCCCCTTCCCTCAGCACAACAACAGTTACAACCGACGGATGCCCAGGTGAATTTGGATTCACCAGATTTGTGGGTTGTCAAGCAAGGTAATGCCAAAAAAGAAGAGGACGATGGATTCTCCCACGTTACTGACTGCGTTGATTTCATATAGTGGACTTGCCAGATGATTTAGCGCCTGTGGGACCTGTACCATTATCAAAGGATGAGAAAGACGACGAAAGAGCGTAAGTAACTTTACATCCTCAGTGTGGACACCACTCCTTCTGTTTGCTAAATCTAATTTTTCTGTAGATATGGCTCGGCCTTGCTTCCTGGTGAAGGGTCTGCGATGGCCGCTTATGTCAAGGAAGGCAAGCGTATCCCTCGTCGTGGTGAAATCGGGCTTTCTGGTGATCAAATTGCTGATTTCGAAACGGCAGGTTATGTGATGAGTGGTAGCCGGTAAGAACTCTCCCTCTCTCTCTCTCTCTCATTGAAGACTCTAGGCAGAAACTGATCTCTCTCACTTTTTTTCCTCAGACATCGTCGCATGAATGCCGTCCGCCTTCGAAAGGAAAATCAAGTCATATCAGCTGAAGAAAAACGGTTGTTGTTACAACATGCCCAAGATGAACGTATGCGCCGCGAAAATGATATCATCTCTGAATTCCGAGAAGTGGTTAGCGACAAGTTTAAAAAAGTCTAGTGTAGTTAGTAATCTCTAGTTGTCAATGCATATGGATGATGTGGCTGAGGCTGACGGTAATAAATAACACAACCGACTACAAGTGTCCAAGATTTTTATTATGGTGCCGTTCTATACTGGTAGCTGACTATGTTAATGGGGACCATGTACTGAGCTTCTTTTGTTTTATATCAAGCACCATCCGTCTTCTGATGGAAACCATATCATTTTGACTAAAGTCAAAGCTTTGGTTCCGCGCCAGCCTTTCTGCAAAGGTACATGCAAAGACGCCACAGTCAGAAGAGTTGTTTTGTTGAGGGATGGAGGAGGGCATGATACCTTGCCAATCCGACGTATCTAAAGGTGTCTTCTTCTTATCGAGGTGCTCCAATTCAAGGTACTTCAAAAGAAGCTTGAAGATAAATCAAAGTCAACGTCAGTCATAGCACTCTATTCTCTCTAGCCTTTTTCATTTACCTTGATAACTCCTGAATGATGTTTTCCGTTCATAGAATCGTAAATAGAGACCTGTTTCTTCTTGAGATCAATCACGCCGAGGGTCCAATGATACGATTGGTTGATGGGGATTAAAAGCAGGTCTTTGGCAAAAATGTCGACTTTTTTCGTCCATCGTTTGACTTTGTCGTATCCCTGTTCCCGCAAAGTCGAGCAAAAGAAGGTGTTGAAGCAGTGGATGGCGGGGAAGATGTTACTGTTGCTGTTGGTGGCTGCTCGATCCATCAAAAGCACCATATAAAAATTGATGATTTCGTCATTGAGCCAGGTTTCCGGGTAAAGCTTGTACATATCCTTGAATTCCACCACGGCTGTTTTGAATTGGGACACCATACCGTGTTGTGGTTTCCGTAAAATACTGTCGACCTAGAAAGAGAGAGAGAGAGAGTTGAGTTGGTAATCAATGGCAAACAGAGAAAAAGATCGTTCTTGGGTCTTGGTCCTACCAATCTGTTTTCGTCGTCAGTCAGTGCTAATACTCCTTTGGGTATAGGGATGGCGATACGGTCATATAAGGCGCCAATGTCTCCAAAGTACTGTGTATCGTCAAGTGTCTACAAAAGTTACAAGGTCAAAACACACCACTATTGCTATCTTTCTACACTCTCTCTTACGTCCCGCACTTGGAAGGCTGCGCGTTTGGTTTCTATAATCTATCGCAAGTCGGTGAGTAACACGTTTCTTCTCTTTTCAGAGGTTTGTTTGATTCTGTACCTGGTTTCGAAGTTTGAAGGTCGGTGAAGGTTCGACATTGCGAGGCGAGAAATCAGAGAGATCAAGCGCTTCTAATTGGCCCAAAAGATCATCTAATGATGTAGGAGCTTGGGACACATTCGTTGGCGATGTTTGGGGTGATCTGTTTTTGTTGGTATCTGGTAAATCCAGCTGTTTGTTATGCGAGGTCGTTGATGATGAGCTGGTAGATGATTCAGGTTTGCAGGTTGATGACTGTGATGATGGGAACAAAGTGGTCGTATTATTGCTGTGGGAGAGTTGAAAAGACAGTCGTTTCGGTGGAAAATCAAAAGTGCGCTGATACATGTTGCTAATCAAGACTGACACATCGTAAGGGTCAGCTGTAGGACCTATACAGGTGGAGTGAAAGAAGTCTACCGTTAATGAGTGTACTGAGATGGATGAGAATATTCGAGCGTACCAGCACAGCCTACATAAAATGAAGAAGACCGGTTAGCTTGAAATCCGATAGTATATCTTTAAAGTTGTAATTACATTGTCTTTTGATGCTTCGTTCTACATTTATTGTTGTGTGTCGTGTTGTCATTGTCATAATCGGCCTGTTGGAGGAGTTGGAGAAGAAGAAAGAAAGAACGCACTCATTGTTCAAACCCGCACTTGAGCAAAACAAATTGTTAACTCCGATACACTTGATTTCAAACGGCGCTTCTTCTCCACTTCTCTTTCATATGTATCATATGATAGCACTTTTATATTTCTTTCATGTCCACCTTTTTTTCGGACGCCATTATAACCAAAGATTTTCTTACCTAATACATTGAAAATTGGCGCTTTTTTGAAAAAATGATGGACTACCCCCCATGAAAATTGTCACTTGTGTTGGACGTGAATTTTTTCGTAAAAGAGATAACAAACCTCACCTCAAATTTCATATGAAGATAGTAGTGTTTCGTATCTACCGAATGATACCAAAAATGTTAGTTTTGGTGGATGCATTCACCGACTTTGAGGGCGCTGGAAAAGTCGCTGTTTTAGGACTTGGTGTAGTATTCAGCGAGGCACACAACATATTGATACTTCAAGTTTGGTATCCCCCTTTCAAACATCGGAGTTTTAAACACTTTGACCA
This sequence comes from Absidia glauca, assembly GCA_900079185.1. NCBI lineage: Eukaryota > Fungi > Mucoromycota > Mucoromycetes > Mucorales > Cunninghamellaceae > Absidia > Absidia glauca. Next base: position 27,873 of record LT552199.1, read on the forward strand.
GCACTTTGATACTCTTATGTTTAGTTGTGTGTTTCGTCTTTAAAAGGTAGAATGGTCAAGAAGTGAGCTTTGGTTTATTATGTATTTGACACACAGGGAAATCCTTGCTGTCTACAAACTGCAACTCTGTGCTGGACAGCATATCGGAGCTTGCTCGACAAACTGAAGCTCCATAAGTGATACCTACAAATACCTTCTGTTTGCATGAATAGTTCTCTTTGGAATATATCCGGCTTAGGCGCTGAGAATGTATCCAGTTATCAGTGATAGCAGCAGGCACGTGGCTAGGGTGTTTTCTATATCGTTGTTTTTGTTTAGGGCAAAAGTGGCTCAGATCCACAAACTTTCACTGTTTCACTTTTAGGATGGCTTGAGATACAGGTACACTCAGGTTCATATACACACTTCCTTTGCTTACTTTTTCAAACAACACTCACTCTACCACACAGGAGTTGAAGATGAGATGATGACGCTGGAAAGGGTCAAATGATACCTTTGAGTTCTACATACAGTAGAGCATCTGATCGGGGAAAGAAAGGAAGTACGTGTAACAAAGCGAGCGATAAAAATAAAGCGCCACTACGGTTTGGAACAAACATTGACCCTTTTTTAGGACGATTGTTTTATCTTGCACCAGAGGGACGTCTATTTGTTTGGCTTTGCTTGGTCAGGAATGATCACGATAACAACCTATTGTGGTGAAATAAACCAGTTGTGTCCAAGACAAAGATGTTTTATATCTGCGCCTTGTTTTTCAAATCATCGGGGCAAGTTATCTGGCTTCGACCGCAAAAAGAGACTGAGCCCTCTTTCAAGGGACGGAGGTGGAGCAAAGGCAGAGAGAGAAAAAAAAAAATCTTTGAACCTCCGCTTCTATTTATATCACCAAGGAACACTCCAAAGACAGAAAACAAAGCCCAAAATAAAGACTTTATCTTTCAACTCTTTTCTTTTTTCTCTCTTTCTTCTTGATTGATATAGCATTCGCATTGACTTCTCTTTCTCGCACATATACACCATGATCGCTTCCTTAAAACACATTTGGATGGTATGTCTCACCGGTCTAGGCTGCCTTGTCCTGCTAGTGATCAAAATGCAATGGCAAAGCGACATTGTCATCCAAATCAGCCGACTACACAGCAGTACATCATACCCAGCTTCTGGCGAAAAGTTTATCACCTATCTCCCACACTCTGGTCTCCACAACCAACGCATCGCTCTGATCAATGCTATGGTGCTTGCCAAACAGCTCAACCGAACATTGATTATGCCTGAACTCAACCTGGGACGAGCAAACTACTGGCGGGAATCGAGGAAGCTTGAACGGCAGCTCAGCGAATGCCCTCTGCGGGCGACCATCAACAAGGCGGAGGTGGGGCACGGCACATCATGCTATGGCTATGCACGGTATGTCCCCAGCACGGTGTCGAGCGTCTTTGATCTGTCTGCGGTAGCATCACTCGGGATCCGGGTGACACAACGGCTAGATATGGGCTTGGACTATTTTCAGCGGCAGTACGGGATCTCAGCCAACCAGATGCACTACATCCGTGACGCCAGTAGATTCTCATACCGCATCTTCGACCACCGCAACAACCAGATGGACATGAAGAATTATGAACAACGTATCGACATAGAAGACTTGCAGGCTCGACAGGAACAGGTGCTGGTCTTTGGCTCTCTCTTTAGCTCCAACCGTTTGGCCCTGGAACAACCCGACTTGGTGTGGCTTTGGGATTATCTATTTACCGAGGTCGCCTTCCATCACCCCACCGTCATGCAACAAGCTCTGGACATTGTCGGTCGCTTAGGAGGACCTGGCCAATTCGTTAGTCTACATCTTCGTACCGGTGATGGAGTCTTCAAGGCCGTCATGGACCAGACGTTCCAAAAAGTCCAACTGCAGCTATACTCCAGCCAACAGCAGCAAGAACACAGCTTTGAAGATGGTGCCCTTCTCACTGACGATGATGTACTCATCTTGAGCGCATTGAATGAAATCCAGGATCCTACTGACCGACTTGATGCTTGCTTGAAACTCCAGCCCTCCAACCCATTTGTCACCGGTCCCGCTGTAGCATTGAACCCTCGCCTGCGACTGATTTACATGGCCACCGATGCACCTGATCCTCGACGCACCCTGCACCACCTGTACGCCGAGTTCCCATGCCTGTTCTCGCTCTCTGATTTCCCCGATGTCATCACGGCGACATTGACAGCCCATGCCCTGAGTCCCTTCACCGAAGATCAACAGCCAAGTCGCCTGGGTCCCTTGCTCTTCCCTCTGATCGATGCTGAAATCGCCTCCCATGGCTCTCTCTTTGTCGGCACTGCCAAGTCTACCTTTAGTAAATATATCATGTATAGAAACAATCGCTTTTTGACGTACTACCCCCAACACAAACCAGTCATTGCTTAGATCCCTCCTCCACCCTCTTTCTTCATTGTATATACACGCACAATCTTTATTCTCTCTCTCTCTCTCTCTCTCTCTCTCTCTCTCTCTCTCT
>LT552199.1:30640-45208 GCA_900079185.1 Absidia glauca
GTTTGTGCTTACCTTTTTGCCTACCTAAATAATTGCTATGTGTCCCTACAACGGAAGGATATGTATGGACAGTTTGCATGAATAAACTTTGAAAGGGTGGTGAGAAGGATCATGTTATCGTTAGGAGACGGGCTACTAGACTACAAACACACAAACAAAAGAATGTTTAAATCATCAAAGCGTCAAAAAGAGCAATCTTTATTAAAGCTGGTATGATAAAAGTATAAAACTACAAGGACTACAGAGCCATTTGTTTTTTGACAGCCTTGAGAGTGGAGTTGACATAAGCATCGAGACCCTTTTCCCATCGTTTAAACACACCAGCGCGCAACGAGTAGATTTCGTTCTTAACTTGTCGTTCCAATGCCGCGGCTTCGTCGTAGTCGTCGTCGTCGTCGTCGCCTGGTTGGGGCTCCATGAGTTGCTTCAAGAACCAAAAGTCGTGACTGACAAGGACCAGACAACCAGCGAATGCAGCGAGAGATTCCACCAAGAGATCGATGGTGCCCATATCCAAGTGATTTGTGATTTCATCGAGGATGAGTACATGTGGTTCGTCGTACAGGATCATGGCCAGGACCACACGGCTACGCTGCCCCCCGCTCAGGTACTTGATGGGCCGGGTGCCAATAGCGCCGATGCCAACGGACCCCAGCTGGGCACGGCACGCTTGTTCAGATGAGAGTGCGGGGTACTTTTCCTTGAGCAGCTCGACAGGCGTCTTGTCCATATCCAAAGAGTCCACCACGTTCTGCGTAAAGTAGCCCACACGAAGTAACGGGTTGCGCTGCACATGACCCACGACCGGTTGAAGCTTGCCTGTGATTAGATCCAATAGTGTGGACTGGGAGAGAGAGAAAGTAAGTGGACAGCTTAACTCTTCCCTTTCGCTTCTTCTTACCTTTCCTGATCCATTCACACCTAGCAGGGCAATGCGGGAGGTCGCTTCCAAATTGAGGGTGATATTCTGTACAATCATCGGGCCAGTGCTGGAATACCGGAAGCTGACATTGTCCAGAGCCAAGAAGGGACCATGGGTACGTAAAGGCTGAGGGTCGGGGATATAGATATCATGGGTCTTGGTTTTCTGTTCGACGACGACCTGTACTCGTTGGTCAAAGTGGTAACCTGCACGGTAGCTCTGTTTGAAGCGTTTGCCATCTTCGGTCTTCTCCATCCCCAGTCGATCGAGCTTCTTGGTGCGTGAGACGACCTGTCCCAGTCGCTTATCGTCCCCTGTGGCCTTGGCACGCTTCAGATCTTGCTGTATGCTTGACATGATCTTCTTTTTCCGACTTTCTTGTTTCTATTGTTGTGTAGAGAAGGTTAGTCTATCTCGAGCTTCGAACACGGGGGAACTTGACTTACATCCAATAAAGCTTGTTTCCGGACCCTTTGTTCTTCAGTATTCCGCTCGTAGTCTTGGAAATCGCCATTGTGGTAGACCAGTTTCTTGTCCTTGAGAATGATGGTTTCCTCAGTGACCTTGTTCAGGAATTCGCGGTTGTGGGAGACAATAACGACGGTCATATCGTCTGTTTGTTCGATCAAGTACTCTTGTAGCCAGAGAATCGCAGGGAGATCGAGATGGTTGGTGGGTTCATCGAGCAGGAGAATGTTGGGTTCCCGGAACAAGGCCTTTCCCAGGGCAATCCGCATCCGCCAGCCTCCAGAGAATGTCGATACCTTTGCATGGATTTGTTGATCAGAGAAGCCCAGGCCACGGAGAATCTTGGCGGCCTTTGCCTTGAGGACTTGGTAATCAGTGAGCATTGCTTTGGCCATGATGTCGCTCACCATATCGCCAGCCATGGTAGCGGTGATGTAGGTGGAGGGGTTCTTTTTGACCAGGGCGGCATGATCGGCTTCTACCACGATGAGTTCCTTGCGTGCATCCCACCCACGTGCGCCGGATCGTTTGGTGGCAATGGCATTGACTTGACGCAGGTGTTCCTTGGATCGGTTGACCATGATTTGATGGAGGATCGCATTCAGTTCAGTATCTTTGGGCGGCACCCCTTTCACACCCGTCACCACTATAAATCCAAGTGGCGGATAAGTATACACACACAAACACAGGCACTCAAAGTAAAAGCAATATGTCTATCACTTACGTTCATACTCTTCTAAAGCCAACATGGTGTCACGATCAGATGATAACACTTCATCCAGTACAGTCAGATCCTTTTCATTGGTTTCCAACTGAGCGACATGGAGGATCTGCAGATTCTGGGGAAGACCTGTCAGAATATCATCGGCCAAACATCGCATTAACACTAAGACCCCACCCCACCCAACACCAAAAAAGAAAAGAAAAAAAAAAAGAAAAAAAAGTGTCAGCAAAAAAAAAAATCATGCATGAATTTTGCTTGAAAACGACGTACCTGATTTTCCAGTGCCATTTGCACCGACCAAACCATAGCGCACGTTCTCCTTTAAGCGCAAATGGGCATCCACGAGTAATTCCAGTTGGTTGACAGTGATATTGACGGTCTTGAGGTCGATTTCCTTGCTGAGGGTTTCCAGGGTTTCCAAGTGAAATCGACTTTGCTGTGAGGTGGCAACAATGGTAGGAGGAGGTGGAGAAGAAGAGTCGGCTGTTTCGTCGGCTGCCTTTTGTTTCTGTCGCCGTTCTTTTCGAGCTAGTCTTGTCGCTTTACTTGATACCTATATGTTTAGGGGAAGAATGAAAAAAAGAGCAAACGTTTAGTTGGTGTGTGTACAAAAAGTGAAAAGTGAGCGCCATCATCACCTTTTTGTTTTTGAAATCGTCTGCTTCTTGATCGGAGGTAGCTGGTGAAGTGGATGGCTGGACTTTGGGAACGGGTACGGAGGAAGAAGGAGGAGGAGGAGGAGGAGGGGCGGTAGGTTCTGACACCACAGGTTGTTTTACTTGATTGTTTTGTGGTGCGGTTGATGCTGTAGATTGGTCGGTGAGTTTTTGATAAAAAGAGTCAATGGTGGCGCTATTCACGTCGGCATCTTCCAGAAAGGCTTCGGTGCTAGATCGTACTTCATCCATATCAGGGTGAAGACTGAGCTCAGTGAGCATGCCGCCAAGGTAGTCGATTGTATCTTCATCCAAGGCAATCTTGTACTCTTCAAGTTGTGTAAGGAAGCGGTGTTTAAACGTGGTCATTTGGTGAGAGGAAGAATAGAGTTTGGAATAGTGGGCAGAATTTTTCCCCGTTTATAAAAGCTCAGTGTTTTACTGCGGCAGGTCGAAATTGAAGCAACTATGTATGCGTTGTTTGAATCACAGGTTTCTTCTTTAGCTTCCTTCTTGGTTGCCGCAGTTTTTCTGCTTTTCTAATATGGTTTTTTGGAACGCTGTTCATTTCAAAAGGAGGAAGTGATCTTCACGTTCCGCATATGTGAGGAATTGCTATCAACGTATCATAGGGGCGCGCACTTTTGCCATAAAAGTGATGTAACGTTTTGAAACTCCGATACTTGCGAATCGTCAAGTTTACTTTTCTCTCCTTCAACTTGACAATGCCTCTTCTTCGCTTCCTCATCACTTTTTACGTTTCCATCAATTTTCGACAACCTGGCGATATCTCTGACTTGATTCCTCAATAGGCTGGTACCTTTCAAAGGCAGACACGAGGTAACTCTTTCCTTCCATTAATTGTCCTCAACTTTCTCTTGCCGATACTAACATCAACACTTGCCTCATTACTCTTTTTTTATCAACAGATTCAGCAGGATGGCAACGTATATAGGCTCTTTGAAACCAGGACGTAATGGTCATTTATGTAGAATAGCGGCTTAGAGTGTTTTAAAAAAGGAATTCCGAAAAATATGGGGAAACCTTCGCTTTTTTTTTGGTGCGCTCACCCTTCCATAGTAGATTCTCTAGTCATTGCACTATAGAGAGCACTATCTCTTCAAGCATTTACTTTGTTTATTAGTATTGATACTTTATCATCTTCTCCTTTTCATTATTCCCGTTGCTATTGCACTAGATTAGTATAACATTGTATGTCATGTAGACCCTCCTCACTCCCCTTCTTGTCATACCTATAACTTGGTCATAGCTTTATCCGGTCTCGATAATGTTGATCAATAAAGCTCTCATGAAATCATTCTTGACTATGTCATTTTTCTCCATAAATGATGGGGCACTATGAACTACTGCCATTGTAGGTGCTTACTTATCTGGCCAATCAGAGCAAAGTAATGAAAGGACATTGGCGGAATTGAAAATGATTGAAGAAATGAAAAAAGTTTCGAGATCACTCTCTCTCACTCTCCTTCATCATCATTTTCTTCTTCTCTTCTCCACCTTGCATCTCTATTAACATCAATCATGTCTGATGCCAAGTACTTCCAACGAGGTAGGTAGTGCCATGTTAAAAAAAGGACGAATTGGTGGGACTGATTGGTGTTGTTGTATTCACTAGGCAAAACGCAAGAGCTACGAGCCGAGCTGAACTCAGATAAACGGGACCCTAAGCACCAGCGCAAAAAGACGGTGATGAAAAAGATTGTCGCCAACATGACCATGGGCAATGACATGTCTTCGTTGTTTCCCGACATTTTAAACGTGATGAATGTCCCTATCCTGGAAATCAAGAAGATGGTCTACCTGTACCTTATTAACTATGCTCGAAGTAAACCCGATATGGCCATGATGGCCATCACCATGTTTATTAAGGTACGTCAGTCAGTCTAAGGGACTCCTCAAGAACACTGATCCCCTTTCCTCTCTCTTTTTTGCTTTATTAGGACGTCGAAGACCCCAACCCTTTGATTCGAGCTCTGGCGATACGAACCATGGGCTATATCCAAGTGGAAAAGATTGTTGACTGTTTGATCGACCCTCTCCGCCATTGCCTACGAGACAAGGACCCTTATGTGCGAAAGACAGCGGCGATCTGTGTAGCTAAGCTTTACATGTATGACAATGTGCTGGTGGAAAGCGAACATTTCATCGATATGTTACGTGATCTTTTGAGTGATCCTAATCCTACGGTAAGGGGTCTGTGGACATTGGAGTGGAGTGGGACACACTGATTTGACTGCTGGTACCTTCTCTTTTAGGTGATTGCGAACGCTGTGGCGGCACTGACGGAAATCTCTGAACGATCGGATAACATCCAACTCAAGCTGAACCACACGATCTCGAGTAAACTGGCTGCTGCGTTGAATGAATGCTCCGAGTAAGTGGGTGAAAGGGACGGATGATGCAGGCAACCACTAACAAGAAACCATCCTTCCTGTCTATGATATATGTTGTGTTATTGTGTAGATGGGGACAAACATATATTCTGGAAGCTCTGATGTATTATGTGCCACAAGAACAAGGCGATGCAGAAATGCTGGCTGAACGGATTGCACCTCGCTTACAACATGCCAACTCTGCTGTGGTTCTGACCTGCGTCAAAGTCATGATGTACCTGATGAACTATATGAAGGATGAAAACGACATTTTGACATTTTGTCGTAAGCTCAGTCCACCTCTTGGTAAAGTGACACATTTCCTATTACGCTTTTTGTTCTAACTCTTATTTCACGTTCTTGTTGTAGTCACCTTGCTCTCATCCGGGCCAGAAGTCCAATATGTGGCACTACGAAACATCCTGCTTGTCATCCAACGACGCCCTGAAGTATTGCGGAACGACATGAAGGTGTTTTTCTGCAAATACAACGACCCAATCTACGTCAAACTCGCCAAACTCGAGATCATCTTCCGTCTGGCCAATGCGAACAATGTGGACCAAGTGCTAAGCGAACTGAAGGAATATGCAACCGAAGTGGACGTGGACTTTGTGCGCAAGGCTGTGCGATCCATTGGCCGACTTGCTGTCAAGATCGAATCTGCTGCTGAACGATGTATCACTGCTTTATTGGATCTTATTCACACCAAAGTCAACTATGTTGTGCAGGAAGCCATTGTAGTTATCAAGGTAGGTCATGGTATATGCATAATGCTCAAGAAGGGAGGGATAGCTTTATTAAAAGGACACACCTTTCTTTCTTTCTGTAGGATATCTTCCGTAAATACCCCAATCAGTACGAAAGCATCATCGGTACGCTCTGTGAAAACCTGGATAACTTGGATGAACCCGAGGCCAAGGCGGCGATGATCTGGATCATTGGACAATATGCCGACCGCATTGAAAATGCCGACGAGCTATTGGACGACTTTTTGTACTCCTTTCTGGATGAACCTGTGGAAGTACAATTGGCATTACTGACGGCTACTGTGAAACTGTTTATTAAACGACCAACGGCAGGACAAGAACTGGTACCCAAAGTTTTGAAATGGGCGACCGAGGATACCGTGAACCCTGATCTGCGTGACCGTGGTTACATTTACTGGCGCCTACTCTCAACGGATCCTGCCAGCGCAAAGGTAACATACGAACAGGGGGGAAATGGAAAGGGCCATTCTACTCACTTTTTCTTTCTGTGTGTAGGCGATTGTTCTCTCCGATAAACCATCCATCTCTACAGAAAGCGATAACATGGACGTCAACTTTTTGGACGAACTCCTATTGCATATCTCCAGCCTGGCATCGATTTATCATAAGAGCCCGACAACGTTTATCAACCATTACAAACCAAGGTTCTTACTGCCGTCGCCAGCACTTCAGAAATCCACGCAACGGCCCTCGTATATAACCCCAGCACCAACTCTTCCACCAACAACCCCATCCACACAGAAACCCACCGCCACCGCCACGACAAATGATCTAGGATACTCCAGCATGGCTGCAAACAGGCTTTCTTTCAATGGCAACAGCTTCCAATCCGTCAATCCCTACGCCACCGATGTTAGTATCCAACAACCCATCCGAACACAGCAACAGGCAACCACCGGCGATCTTTTATTAGACTTGTAGTTAGGTATAGATATTTGAAAAAGGCAAATCCATAATAAAAAGCCCCGCGGAGTCAGTAATGCAACTCTATCTATTTGTCGGTACGTGAAGGGTGGAATCCAGTATGCGGACAAAAGTGTCACTCTGTGAAGCCGGCACACACTTGTGTGGTAAAGTTTCTCATTGTGGGTGAGAAACAAACTTTTCAAAATCTGTGAACTGTTTTATCAAAACCGAGATAGATAACCCACCTTCAAATTCCACATGGAGCAAAATGTAATACATTACCTATTGAACGACACAAAGAACAAAGTGCTCCTACATTGTATGTGCCCGTAAACACTCCACAAAGCCCCATATGAGCGGTTGATAGGAGTGCCGCACAAAGACAGCAATTGATCCAAGAAACCCCAACCCGTTTGGTATCGTTCGATAGACATAAAGTCCACTTACCTTTTATGTAGAATTTGAAATAAAGCTTTCGATCCCGTTGACACAACAATTCGTGCCCAACCAGCACTGAGAATTATCCCAAACTTTTTCTTTTCCTCCTTCTTCCCCATTGCCATAATGTACATGCCGCTCCACTGCTCATTCTATAGTTTGGTCAAAGCTTCAAATAATACAGCAAGTAAACAGTCTTACTCAATAACATTATGTGTTTAAAAGTGGACGGGCTGGGGGACGGGGTGGGATGGAAGCCCGAGAGAAGTGAAGAGTGGATGCTGATTGAATACATAGAGCGAGGGGGTCCATGCTAAAAATGGCTCGGTTGTAGAGCCTAACCAATTCTACAAACCGTAAAACCCAATCAATCACTCCAAACCGGAACCAATCACTAGAAAACGTCGGAATTTGCACCACCAGGGGTGGCGGTTCTCACTAGTGCATTGAACAGAAAAAAAAACCCTTTATAAACAGATCGCCTGTCACCTTCTATTTTCAGCTATGTCACTGCGCACAGATTTACTATTAGGGGATGTAGTGTCCTTTTCGCCACGAGTGTCAGTCTTTTCTTGAAGTGAAGCCAGATCTCGCTGGAATTCGAGTTCCATGACACGATCGGCGTCGGACCAGCCATCCATATCTTCATCTATAGAGAGACTGTCATGTTGCAGCTGTAAAAGTAGTGATGGCGACGACGACGACGATAAATCTGTAGTCCCGTCGTTTGAGGTAATGATTCCTCCCATGGTGTTGCCAGTGTCTTGATCCAAAAATGCTTGTGTTCCTTGTTTAGGGCTATGGGTTTCTTGTGCCATGAATGTATCTATAAACAGCAACTGAGTTAAAGAGGAATGGGCTTCGATGCCTTGAGCGACTTACTGTGAGGGTTGATCTCAAAACTTGCTTGGTCATCCTCGTCAAACCAGCCGTCTTGGTTCCAGCCGTCATCGGCTTCGTCCATGTTAAAGGCAAATCGGGATGCCATGCCACGATCCAGGGGTTGAGATACTGAAGGGGATACAGTATGGGGCGGAGAAGCTGTTGTTGTTGATTCTAGAGGACTTGCGCTCGAATCACTTAATCTGGCAACAGTGTGTAATGTTTCGTCTTGGCGCGGGGTATCTACACACAAACATAATGCATCAGCGGGTGAACGTGGACGAGGAGCTACTTACCGTGATCGGAGGCATGGTTGGTGTGAGAAGGGGGGTTGATCTCAAAGCTTTCTTGGTCATCCTCGCCAAACCTGTCGTCTTGATCCCAGCCGTCATCGGCTTCATCCATGTTAAAGGCAAAACGGGATGTCGTACCACGATCCAAGGTTTGAGACATTGAAGGAGATACAGTGGGTTGATGGGACGTTGTTGTTGTTGTTGTTGTTGATTCCATCGGACTTGCGTTCAAATCACTTGTTGTGGCGACAGTGTGTACTGTTTCGTCTCGGAACGGGGCATCTACACACAAATATGATGCATCAGTGGATGATGGGATGAACATGTACGAGGGGCGACTTACCGTAATCGGAGGCCTGGTTGATGTGAGAAGGAGAATTGACCTCAAAGTTTTCTTGGTCATCCTCGCCAAACCTGTCGTCTTGATCCCAGCCGTCATCGACTTCATCCATGTTAAAGGCAAACCGGGACGTCATACCACGATCTAGGGGTTGAGACAATGAAGGGGATACAGTATGTGGATGTGCCGTTGTTGTTGTTGTTGATGATGATTCAATAGGACTTGCGTTCAAATCACTTGTTGTGGCGACAGTGTGTACTGTTTCGTCTCGGCATGTGGTATCTATACATAGACATATTGCATCAGTGGATGATGAGGTGAATGTGGACGGGGGCGACTTACCGTGATCGGAGGCATGGTTAGTGTGAGAAGGGGAATCGATCTCAAAGTTTTCTTGGTTGTCCTCGTCAAACCAGCCGTCTTGATCCCAGCCGTCATCGGCTTCGTCCATGTTGAAGGCAAACCGGGAAGCCATACTACGATCCAGGGGTTGAGACGTTGAAGGAGATACAGTTGATGATGATGACGATACTGGTGGATGAGGAGCCGCTGCTGCTGATTCAATAGGAGTTCCGCTTGAATGACTTGTTCCAACGGTGGATGAGGTTTCGCTTTGGCGCGGGGTATCTGCAAAACAGGGCACAGACATAATGTATCAGCTGATGATGGGTGAACATGGGGTGAACGACTTACCGTGATCAGAGGCGTGGTCGGTGTGAGAAGGGAGATTGATCTCAAAACTTGTCTGGTCCTCCTCGTCAAACCAGCCGTCCTGGTTCCAGCTGTCATCAGCTTCGTCAACGTCAAAGGTGAACCGGGAAGTTATACCACGATCAAGTTGTTGTGACGAAGAAGGAGATATAACAGGTGAATGTAACGATACTGATGGAGGGGATGGAGATGCCACCATTGTAGGTTCACTAGGAGTTCCGTTCATATCACTTGATTTAATGGTGCGTAAGGTTTCGTCTCGGCGTGGGGTATCTGCAAACAGGGCACAGACAAGATGGATCAATTGATGATGGGTGAACATGGCCAAGTCGCCTCGGCGCAAGTTTTCAAGAATATCCACCATGGTCATATCGAGCACTTCCTTGACCATCCAAAACTTTTGCCAATGAGGGATCCATTGTCGTAGTGTGAACTCGCTAATCACCGCTTGGTTGCTCTCGGTGAGGAATACATTGGCCAACTGGGCGATTCCGTTCAACGCCTGCGCCATAGTATGCGACGCCTCGGCACTGATATCTGACATGGACAGGATGTCGTCGGAAAGGCGGTCCACGATTTTGTCCACAAGATCTACCAGAATAAATTTATGCAGGTCAGGAGATGTGACAGGTCGGAGTGTGGCTGCCAAATCTTCGACTCGAGTAATAATGGCCGTAATTGCCTCTTCCAAAGACATCCCTTGCTGCTGCTGTTGTTGTTGCTGTTGCTGTTGTTGTTGCTGTTGCTGTTGAGGTTGTTGTGGCTGTTGTGGTTGTTGAAGAGTGTGATGGTCCATAGTGGGTGGCTGCACGCTGATCATGCCCCGTTGCTGCTGGATAACCCCGTCTTGCTGCTGTTGCCATTCCTCGGTTTTGTTCAAGACGACCACGACGAAATTCATCAGCTGTGCCCCTAATACTGATTGCCAAAAGTCGCCTAACTCTCGTAGCTTGTGCGCCATCGCCTCGTCCTGCTGCTGTTGCTCTGCCAGCCAGTAACAATCGTTGCGGAACACAATCGCGCGGTCGCTATGTTGTAAGAATTCCGTTCGATGAATGCTCGGCATGATGGCTATGTAAAGCACCAAACAATCATGCATCGACTTTTGTAAGGAGAGGATGGTTGTAGGATACTGCTGCCGATATTGGTGTTGGTCCAATGCCTGTACTTCGGTCGCCATATCTTGGATCATGGCGCATAATACACGCGGAGTTTGTGTAATAAAGAGGCCCGAAGACGTAGGCTCGGCATCGTAGATCCGTCGGAGCATGATGGATCGAGCCTCTTGTAAAAGCCTAGCCCGGCGTTTATGAGCCACATGGTGATCGAAATGGCGGACATACTGAGATAAAGGAAAGTCGTCGTCGTTGTTGTTGCCGTCATCCGTCGCCGAGTGGTCTGTTGCTGGCTCTTTTGAATTGATGCCTGCATACTCCACAATACACCGATGTTCAAAAGAAATGACGGATCTTGCCAAGGTGGTCAGATTGTCCAAAACAGCCATTGAAGTGCATGAGGATGGTACCGTGGGTGCGATGGTCGCCGTGATAAGGAGCGTGAAGACATCTGGAAGCAAAATTCGACCGAATAACTGTCGTAGATCTAACCAATACGGCTCAGCTCCAAAGAGATGGTCGAAGAGGAACCGGATCATAACGAAGCACTGATCCATTCTACTACAAGCAAAGGCGCATTTCTTGGCATGATGCGCTTCAAAAGGTAATCCTGTGGATCCATCGTCGTTATCTTCAGAGTGTTGGTTGGCAATTGTCAGGCGAAGTGTAGATATGGAGGTAGAAGAGTTTTCATCGACACTCAGGTGGACCAAGTCATATTTGCATTGGTTCTCCAAGTCAGCACTGAGGAAAGGAGTGAAGAACTGCTTGACAAGACGCCGTTTGATCGAGGCAAGTTCCACGTGTTGTGTTTGAAGCATAGCACTTGCCAGCATCAAGTCTTTGAGATAGATGGTCGTCGTTGTTGGTATGCTTTCTTGGATGAATGGAATAGAGTGTCGTACTTGTAGTTCGAGCTCCTCTCCAGCTCGTTGATCACCATCGCCATCGAGGCCTATCGCTATCACGCCTTGCGTTAGTCCGTCATGGATAGTATTGGCCAAAAGAGTCTTGTGCCATTCAGCCTTCGTTTTCAACTGATACCAAGCGCCCACGTCCGTAACGTTTTCGTCGTCTTCACTCGCCAGGATCTCCAGTACCTTCAGTAGTTGTCGAGTCGAGTCCACAATAGCGCCTTGATCCAGATACACCGCCACTTGATCAAGTTCATTGGAGACATTGACGAGTTTCTTGAGCGTGATAACTATGGAATGAGTGCGATTCGTTTGCGTCTCAAGGAAATGCGTGTCGGATGATGCCATGGTCGCTCGGGCTTTCAGCTCGGTGGCACTGCCCAAAAAGTGGTTGCTAGAGCTGCTGGCCTCTTCCAGTTGCCGAGTACCACGTTGGTACAGCTGGTCATTGTATTTGTATGCGGGAATGAAAGACGTGCTGGCATGATGTGCGACGTTTTGTTGCAATTGTTGTCCAAGCTGGGCGGATGTCTTTTCCAAGGTAGACAGCCAAGCTAGTAAGCCGCCATTGTCATCCGTGGCTGAGAAGAGGGGATGATGACGACTCGTGATTGCTTGGGACGATACCTCTTCGATAAAGTGAGTTGACTTTGTAAAGTCGGCAGAAGCCATGATAGAGAAAGGAAGCAGACTGTGTTGTCTCAATGAAAATTGAGGTGGGGAGGGCGGGTTACAAATACTCGACCTTTTCAGCCAATAGGACATGGCAAGTGTGATCTGAACTTCATATACAACGCTCTCGAACGGGGTTGTAAATTTAATTTTGCGGCGAAGAAGGCTCGCTAGCTAGACTTGGGGTTCAAAACCGTAAGTTTATAAATTTCACAAGCTGTCCACTGTTTGTGAACTTGGTCATTATAGGATGCTCTGTCCTTTACATATCCTTCCCCGACTCAAGCATATAACTTGTTTATAACTTTATGGAATGCATAAAGCATAGTATAGATTTCAGACATGATATCTATGCCAAAATGATTCTGTTGAAGAGTCTAAAAAGGGAATTTCTATGCTCAGGTTCAATAAGACCAGGTTTAAGCAAAAGTCAAAATTGGCAATTATGCTGGAGCAGCCCCTTCGAAATTCATTTACCGTCGTTCTTAATCCGACAGGTATCTGAGAGGTACCATCTTGAAATCGGTTGCCATGGTTCCCTATCTGACAGGTGTCATCTTGAAATCGGTTGCCATGGCTCCCAATCTGACTCACTATCGATGTAAAGTCCAATCGATCACTACCAACGCAAAGCACAAAATCGATCACTATAAACGCAGAACTTGCGACGGTTGCCGTTGTTCTTTACAGCTCATTGTTTTATTGTTGAAGATCAAGAAGAAGAAGAAGGGGGGCATTGATGAATTGATAAAAGGACAAGAGGTAACTATTGTGAGACTATACAATATCATTTATCAATTTACTACAGACGTCCAGGAAGGGATATACACTAAATACACTTTCACCCTGTGAGGACGAGGAGCGTCGTCTTGACCAAGGCTCCAGATTAATGGATTCTTCGTTCTGTTCGCCCAATTTTTCCTGCAAAAGAGATACAAAATGTGGCTTTTCATTGGTGCTGTTGCTGTCATTGCTGCCGTGGGCAAGTCCACTTTGATGGGTGCTGACGTTTTTGAAGTCCACCAAATAGCTATTGTTTTCCAGTTTGTACAACTGAAGATCAAACTTGACGGCGATTCCCAAGTCTGCATACACATATCGACAGCGAAGATGATATGTATCCAAGGCATGCCATTCCATTCCGACGTTCTTTAAGGAACGGTAGATCTCCAGCATGACTTCCCATGCTGGACACTTACTTCGTATACCGAAATGCCATTTGGACCTAGACGATGATGATGAAGGCCGTGACGACGTTGATGCTGATCTTTTAAAGCTGTTGCTGCTGCTGTTGCTGCTGCTGCCGGTGGTAGCGTTGCTGGTTGCAGAGAATTGGCGCCCTGAAGTTTCTTGGGTAGTGATAATATTGCTTCTTAAGGGTGATACATGGGAGTGAGACGATGATCCATCTGATGCTTGCATTTCAATGTTCTGTTCATGGCCTATTCAAACATCATAGGTCAGCAGTGCGCACGAAGCCGACATGGATCAACACATTTGACTTACGTTGGAAGGGAGAGTCATTTTTAGGCAGACTTGAACTAAGTACAGATATCGATGATGTAGGATCCAATGTTCTGTCTTGATCTTCTTCTTCCTGAGATGGCGAGGAGGAAGCAGGGTCCTGCCGTGCCTGATGGATCCTTTCTTCAAGCGCTGTATTCCATGGGGGCGGAGATGTCGCGAAAAAGCTTTGAACGTCGGTTCTTTGAGCTGTATATAAAAAGGAAGGTAAGCATACTTTTTCTTTCCATCGGGTCAAACCTTACATCCTCGTAGCATTCGTTTGTGGTCCAAAACAAGCTGATAAGCAACCTTTAACGGATTGTTCTCTGTGTCGGTGAGGGCTCGACGTATCGCCTTGTGTGTGTATTTCATTTTCTACATAGGACAACCCTTTTCTATGAGACCCTTTTTCTTTTTCATGCATTCCTTCATCATATATATTATATACCTTGTGTAATTCGTCCACAATATCCTCGTCAACAGATTGATGTAATTCTTCTTCGGTTTGAGGCAGTGGCTTGAGGTAATCAGGAAGACTGGTGTTGAACCATGGATTTTGTCTGCGCATATCAAGATAGATCCGGTTACTATGCACCCACGTGATACTTTTATACTATTACCTGATTTCCTGAATGGTGATCCGTTTCAAAGGATCCACAACCAGCATCGATGTCAACAAGTACTTTGTTTCAGGACTCAAAAACGAGGGCATAGTATAAATACCACCATTGATCTTCTTGAATAGGGTTGGAATGTATTCATCATCAAATGGAAGTCGACCACATAGCATCACATAGAGAATCACACCACAGCTCCACACGTCGACTTCAGGGCCTGCATAAAGTCTGGAAAAAAAAAAAA
>LT552246.1:12216-24679 GCA_900079185.1 Absidia glauca
TTTGGTTCAACGTGCCGGCATGGATCCTGGGAAATTGGCAAAGTCTCATTCTCGTCGCTTGAAAGAACTTGTATCTTCTATTCTCACCAGTAAAGATAACGATGTAAGTAAGAGAGAGAAGATCATCAGCTGTTGTTTGTACTCATCTCTCTATCTCTCTCTCTCTCTCTCTCTAGTCCAAGTTACTTTACAAAGCAGCCCTGGCCACTATCTCAACCCTCTCCTTCATCGATGCATCTACCTTTACTTCCTTTGCAGACCATACCAAACTCTTGGATCCTTCTTTGATGACAGGGATTGGTGAATTGGAATACAACATTTGGCAAACTCCTGAAGACTGTATCTATGTAGATGGTAAGCCCAAAAAAGGAAGAAAAAAAAAGGGGGGTCAGATTTAGACTAACGGTGCGTTGCTATGATACCAGTTTTAAAGAAAAAGAGCGACCGATTGGAAAGCCGTGGACGTAAAACCAAGGATCAAGAATGGGAGGACGAACTTCGTGCAGAACTAGCAGCCAAGAACAAGCATCAACAGCAACGCAAGCTCACGAAAGAAGAACAAGTGGCGGTGGATGGGCAAAAGAAAAAGGAGGCGGCGATCCGTGCCCGGGTGCAACAGGTGTACGATCAAATCAACCTGGGTCTCGACATTCTCGGTGCGCTGATCTCTTCGTCGTCGTCATCGGATGCATTGACGCTCCAGGCCCTCGGTGCGATTCTGGCGATGGCCAAAGCCAATGCGGGTCTTCTCGTCAAGGACAAGCTCGTCGACACGTATTTAGCGGTGGGCCGTACCCAACAAGTGGACATCAATGGACCTTTGGCCGATGCGGTGTGCCTGGCCACCCTGCGATGTAACCAAGTGCAAACCCTTCCTGCTCGCTGGCTGGATGAACCTCTGTTGGATCTGATGAACCGACTGTTGTACAAGCTGCGCTTCCAAACCGAATCCCGCGCCCTGTCTCCTTCGGCGTTTGCCTTTTGCTTCCCCGTGCTGTATCAAGTCATCAAACAAGGCGGTGTGGCGTGCCCAAAGGCCTCCGAGCTTGCTATGGAACAAGTGGCAATGGCCCTCGACATTGTTGGCTTCCATGTGTCCTTGGCTCATCTCTCTGGCCGGCAAGATATCATTGATTGTTTGTTGTACAGTATCCGTGAATACCCAGCCCATAGCAAGGCGGCGAAATCTGCCTTGGTGTCATTGTGCACTGCCATGGACGGAACAACCATCTCCTCGGACGAATTCAAGGCTCTCTTCCAAGGTCTCTTGTCTGATGAATCGGTGGTGCGACATGCGGCTCTTCAAGGCTTAGAGGTAAGTGTGTATATCAAAGCATCCAGAAAAAAAAACAAAAAAGATTGCTCATTTGCTTGTGTGTTACTATCTAGATCCTCGATTTGACTGATATTGACTACTCTGCCGAGCTTTGGTTGGCGTGCCACGACGATGAAAACGAAAGCAATGCCACCCTCGCTACCTCTTTATGGGAAGACAATGGTATGGATGTGGAAGAAGACAGCTACCGCGACCAGTTGTTGACCTATGTGATCTCCGACAGCACGTATGTTCGCTCTGCCGCCAGTGGTGCCCTTGCCGAAGCCATGGCCATGTACCCAGCTACGGTGCCAGCCACCCTCGACGCCATCTACGCCCTGTACAAAGTCAAAGCGGCGTCCCTGGATCCTGAATTCGACAAGTTTGGCATGGTGATTCCCGAAACCCTCGACCGACAAGACCCTTGGCAAGCACGCAGCGGTCTTGCCCTGACCCTGAAGAAGAGCGCCAGCCATCTCCCCAAGGCCGACGATGTGATTGGGCTTGTGCAGTTTATGATCGACGACTTTGCCCTGGGCGATCGTGATGAATTGGTGCGCAAACAAATGGTGGATGCAGGCTTGGCGGTGATCAATGCGCATTGCCCTGTGGAACAAGTCCAGCGTGCCCTCCTGCAGTGCTTTGAAACATACATGGCTGCTGACAAGACCAAGAAGAAGAATACGTCGGTGGAAACCCAAGACTATGTGCGCCAGTCGGTGGTGATTCTGTATGGTGGTGCGGCGGGCTTTTTACCGGTGGGCGATCCCAAGATCCGTGTGGCGGTGGACAACCTGATTGAAACCCTGGACACGCCGTCTGAAGTGGTGCAAAGCGCTGTGGCCGACTGCCTGCCTCCCCTTATCAAGATGATCAAAGAAGATGTCCCAAGCATTGTCGAAGGTCTGATGAAGAAGCTCTTCCATGGTGAAAAATATGCGCAACGTCGTGGTGCGGCGTATGGTCTTGCTGGTGTGGTCAAGGGCCGAGGTATTACCGCGCTCAAGGAATGTGCCATTATGCAATCTCTCAAGGACGCTGTGGACAACAAACGCAACTACCAATTCCGCCAAGGCGCCTTGTTTGCGTTTGAAACGCTGTCGTCGACGCTTGGCCGCCTGTTTGAACCCTACATCATCCAAATCATCCCTCTCTTGTTGGTGTGCTTCAGCGATGCGAACCTGGATGTGCGTGATGCCAGCTCGGATGCCGGGCGGGTGATCATGAGCAAGATCAGTGGCCACTGTGTGAAGCTGATCCTGCCCTCTATCTTGGAAGGCCTCGATGAACGACAATGGCGGACAAAGAAGGCCTCGGTGGAACTCCTCGGTGCCATGGCGTACTGTGCCCCCAAACAACTCTCGGTGTCCCTCCCCAGCATCATCCCTCGCATCACCGAAGTGCTCGCCGATACCCATGCCCAGGTCCAAGCCGCCGCCAACCGCTCCCTGCAAATGTTCGGTGAAGTCATCAGCAACCCTGAAATCCAAAACCTCGTCCCTGAACTGCTCGAAGCCCTGTCTGACCCCAACCAAAAGACAATGGTCGCTCTCAAGAAACTGCTACAAACGTCCTTTGTCCATTACATCGACTCGCCCTCTTTGGCTATTGTCATGCCCATCCTGGAACGTGGCTTGCGTGAACGTGGTACCGAAATCAAGACCAAGTCTGCTCAGATCGTGGGCAACATGGCGTCGTTGACGGACCAGAAGGATCTTGTGCCTTACCTGCCTGTGCTCCTGCCTCGTGTGAAAGAGGTGCTCCTGGATCCTGTCCCTGAAGCCCGGGGTACGGCGGCCAAGGCGCTCGGTGGACTCGTGGAGAAACTGGGCGAAGAAAACTTCCCTGGCCTGGTGATTGAACTGCTGGATACGCTGAAGACCGATGCGGGTGGTGTGGATCGTCAAGGTGCTGCTCAAGGTCTTGCCGAAGTGCTTGCTGGTCTTGGTCTCGACCGTCTCGATGGCCTTCTTCCTGAAATCATTGCCAATGCCGATAGTCCTCGTCCCTATGTGCGTGAAGGTTTCATCTCGCTGCTGGTGTACCTGCCTGCCACCTATGGCCCTCGCTTCCAGCCTTACATTGGCCGCATCATTCCTCCTATCTTGATGGGTCTTGCTGATGAATCCGAATATGTGCGTGATGCCTCTCTCCGCGCCGGCCGCATGATTGTCACCAACTATGCCACCAAGGCGGTCGATCTCCTGCTGCCTGAACTGGAGAAGGGCTTGTTTGACGGCAACTGGCGCATTCGACAAAGCTCAGTACAACTCGTGGGCGACCTCCTGTTCCGCATCACCGGCACCTCCAACCCCAACAAACTCAACCAAGCCATGGGCAATATGGAAGAGCTCGACGAAGACGATGAAGACGACATGGGCGATGCCGCAAACGGTGGACGCAAACATCTCCGCGATGTGCTTGGCAAGGACCGTGGCGACCGTATCCTGTCTGCTCTGTACATTGTGCGCCGTGACTCCTCGGGCATGGTGCGCCAAGCTTCGTTGCAAGTATGGAAGGCTCTGGTCACGAATACGCCTCGAACCCTGCGGGATATCCTGGCAACCATGATGGTGATGATCATCCAGTTACTGGCCGCCAACGACGACTATGAACAACGGGCCGTGGCCGCTCGCACCTTGCAAGACCTCGTGGCCAAGCTGGGTGAACGTGTCCTCGCCGATATGCTGCCCATCCTTCAAGAAAACGTCCAATCCGCTGATCCTGCTATCCGTCAAGGCGTCACCGTCGCTTATAGTGAAATCATGGCCTCCGCTGAACGTGTGCAAATCTTGGACTTTGCCGATCAAATCGTACCTGTCATCCGCCAAACCTTATGTGATCCCTCTACTGAAGTGCGTGAAGCTGCTGCTCAAGGTAAGTGAAAGGAAAAAAAAAAAAAAAAGTGATAGGTGACAGACTGACTGACTGACTGACTGACTTTTTTTTCCTCGGTAGCCTTTGACACATTGCATCAAAACATGGGTGCTCGAGCGATTGACGATATTTTGCCCTTCTTGTTGAACCAACTGCAGGCGAAGAACGAGGCGTCCGGGTATGCGTTGTCTGCGCTCAAGGAGATTATGGCTGTGCGTGCGAATGTGGTGTTCCCTGTGTTGATCCCCACGTTGATTACGGTGCCGATCAATGCGTTTAATGCTGGTGCCTTGGCGTCCCTGGTGACCGTGGCTGGGCCGACATTGAACCGCCGCTTGGATGCGATCCTGGATGCTTTGATCACCTCCCGTGTGATGACACTTGGCGAAGACGAAGACGATGCTGCTCTGCTCCAAGCCATTGAAGCCCTGATGGTGTCGATTGACGACGAAGAAGGTGTCGAGTGCTTGATGACAACCTTGCATGCCCAAGTGCGCAGCGACGACCCTGCCCGCCGTGCCGTGGCGTGTGATGTGGTGACGACCTTCTTTACCGAAAACGACTCTGCCCTGGCCCTCTTTGACGAAGCGGACGACGACGAAGACGAGGACGAAGGCGGTAGCGATGCGTTGGATGACATTGTCGGTAACTGGATCTCGGCGTTGGTGTTGTTGCTGAACGATGCGGCCTCGATGGCGGTGGTGCAAGCGGCTTGGAAGGCGACAAGTGCTGTGGTCAAGTCTGTGTCCAAGGAACGTTATGAAGGCTATGTGGCGTCGACCCGGCGTGCGATTGATATCATGGCTAGTCCAGGGACCGAGGTGCGTGGGTTCTGTCTGGTGCCCAAGGGTCTTGGTGCTGTGCTGCCTATCTTTTTGCAAGGGCTGATGTATGGTGCGACCGAGGTGCGTGAACAGGCCGCCTTGGCCTTGGGTGATTTGATCGAACGCACAACCGCCGATGCTTTGAAACCATTTGTGACCCAGATGACGGGGCCTTTGATCCGTATTGTCGGTGATCGTTACCCTGCCCCCATCAAATCGGCCATTCTTCAGACATTAAGGTAACCAAGGGAGAGAGAGAGAGAGAGAAAGAAAACTGATGTTTTTGGTTTGTTTTTTTCGTAGTTTGTTGTTGAACAAGGTGCCGATGCATGTGAAACCCTTTTTGCCTCAGCTACAACGCACGTTTATCAAGTCGTTGCAAGAACCTGAAGAAGAAATCCGCCGTCCTGCCGCGGCCGCTCTACGGGTGCTGATCCCTCTCCAGGTGCGTGTGGACCCGCTTGTGACCGAACTGGTCTCTGCCATCCGCACATCCACCGTCCCCGAAATCAAACTGGCCCTGATCGAATCTCTGAACGATGTCGTCGTGGCCGTGGGTAGCAAAATCAACGATGTCTCTAAAAAGGGCATCCAGTCCGTGGTCCTCGATGGCGCGCAAGCCTCTCCCTCTGCCGTGGCCGCCTTGGCTGCTTCTTTAGCCGCGCTTTAAACACGTTTTAGAAACAAGTGGGGTGTTGTATTATAGGTCTATATAATGGGTTGAAGAATATGAAATAAAAAAAAACCAGTAGCGTTTGTTTGAATAGAACTTTTTTTTTTTTTTGTAATGTCGGCAGGGAAGACTATGCCATGGCCCCATCGGATTTCAAACACCGCTTCGGGCTACAAATACTCACTCATCCTATTCTTTCCCTTCTTCACTTTTCATTGGCACCGCATCATGAACGACTCGCTCTCTATACAACGACATGGAACGACGAACGTAGGGTAACTCTCTCCTTCTTACCATCTTGTCCATCTTTTACCATGACCAACATTTACCTTTTGCATCACTGCTCCTTTTTTTTGCTCAATCCCTTGGGCCAGCTGGACAAGACTCTTTTTGGGCACTGCTGAATAGGTTTCCACCTTCTTCAATCCCTGCGACTTTTACATTAGATTAGTCATTCCCCTACATATAGCTCTGCGGTGAATAAATAAAAACCTACTTTGAACATGACCTTTTTTTTTCTGAATATGGTCCAGTCATCTTGAGGAAAACTCTGACAGGTCTTGACCGATGGCTATGAAATGAGGCTTGTTATCTCTCTTTTCCGAGAAAATCCATGTATGTCCAACAAAAAAAAAAGTGAACACTGTTTCATGGATTCCATGTATGCAAAGGAGCGGAGTATGAATGTTTATTTTTTGCATGAATCCTGCCAGAGTCAAGCCAAAAAGTAAGTAAGGGCAAATGTCGGAATTTGAAATAGGTTTCTACAAGTGCAGTGTGTTGGTTGCCATGGTTCCCAATCTGACAGGTGTCGCATAGAGAGAGTGAAACTGTCTAGAGATCTTTCTTATTGCTGGTATCATATGCACATCTTCGGTCTTCATGCCCTCTCTTACAATACATGAAATCCTTGTTGTATAATATGCCTTTGGTCCCCGCAAAGTAGCCCCTCTGGAATTTTGGTTAGGACAAAGCAGAGTTTGCCAAACAGACAGACGGTACAATGTATGTATGTGAGTTTTATTTGTAAAAGACTGTATATAAACAAAGAGAGAGAGAGAGATAGATCATAGTACAAATAAAGGGAAAGGGGGACTAGTTTAATCCAAAAGAGACATGGTATCGTTGATGGAGTCACGCAACGCACCTATGGCGGCCATTTTTTCATCCAAGATGGCATCCAAAGACTGCAGATAAGAGCGGAATTGTTGATTGCTCTTGTACTGGCCAGCGGCAGATTGGTGTGTCTTTTCATCATCATCGTCGTCGTCATCATCATCGCTTAGGTCCCTATTGGATGACAGTTGTAAAGAGATCGTCGCCACCAATTTGCTTTCTCGTTTGGTATAATCCGTCACCGTACGTATTTCCGCCCGATGCAGCTTTACGAAATCCTCCATGTCGTTATAGTCGACCCCCGGCTGTTGTTGTTGTACGAGCCCGCTGGTATGGCTTTGTGAAGTGGTGGTGGATGAAAACGAGAACCGCGCACTGTTTGGGGTGGTGATGCTGGTGGGTGAGAGGGGTAGTCGTCTTTGCTGGTGGGTAAATGTCGATGAAGGGTCGTAAGTGTTAAGGGTGTCCATGGTCAGGGAGGGGGAGCGAGCCATGTAGGTGGTGGAATAGGCGCCGCCGTCTGTCACCAAACCTGAGGAGGACCGGGTCATGAATTTCTGAGGGGGATTGGTGGTATTACTGCTACTGTTACTGCTGCTGCTGCTGTTGTTATGGTAGGATTTCGGGGGCATCAAAGAGGGTTGGGAGCGTCGATCGACAAGAAGGTCATTGGATTCATCGGTTTCATATCTCGATGTGGAAGCCGAAGACCCACGTCGCATATAAGTCGTTGTGGTGGATTGTGGCATGGTTGAGTACCGAGACATGGGCTTCTGCTGTTGTGTGGCGGCGGCAAACGTATTGGATCGTATTAGTTCATCTTGTTCATGCGGGAAATCTACATCAAAGATATTCTCTTCGCCAAAGTTGTAAGTATCCTCGTCCAATATGTCGGAATCGTCGTCCTCTTGGCTGTCGCCGTCACCAAAGGAGTCTTCACGCATGTAGCCATCATCATCGTCATCATCGTGGTCGTCGTTGTTGTAATCTTCTTCATAGTTGGCAGAGGTGGTGGTAAGTGGTCCGGTTGATTCATTGTTTCTAGCCCGTTCCATCGTCGCCCGCCTATCCCGTTCCCCTTTCAATTCCTTGACTCTATTATGAAACGGTTACTAGAAAGAACCAAGGAAGAGAATCTGATGTGCTTGCTTACCTGTCAGCATAGCGTAGAGTGTTCAAGGTATGTTCACTATTCGTGCCCCCAGGAGAGATGGTTGCAATCATACAAGTGCGAGAATTGCCGACAAACGAATCCTTGAGAACCTGTATGAAACTGATTAGCGCCTTTTGTACCACACTTTTTTTTTCCTTATACCTGGGTGAGTTTGCTCTGTCGGAATGGAGTATGTCGTTTATCTTGATCCAACGCACGGATACATTCCTTCAGGGCCAGGAGACTCTTGTTTATTTCAGCGCCTTCCATTCTACTCCACAACAAGAATGAGTTGTTTCGGCGTTGTCATGGAAACATGGTTTCTTCTTACCTTGTCTTTGTATCAGCTTCACCTCGATCGGCACCTCGTTCAGAGCCGGCTAGATCAATAAAGCTAAGCTTCCCGTGAATCTTCTTTTTGTTCTTTTTCGGTTTCAAGAGGACTTGTAAGACAGCATGGGATCTGGAAGAGCTATCGTTGGCACCCGTGGACCCTATGATCAAAGATAAGACGGGTGATCAGTCAGTCAATTCCTTGGAGGCATGCCCCGCTCTCTTCCTTTTACCTGTACTGCGTACTTGACTCCCATAATCAAACACTTGAATCAGCTTGTCAACGTTATCGATGGGGTATTCCTTCAAGCCCGAGATGATGACATTTTGCTTGCCATCTTCGCGTGCAAAGAGTTTTTTGCGATTGTTGAGAAGATCGTAGAGTTGTCCTTGATAGATTTCGTAGAGTCCAATCCAGGCTGATAAATGTTGATTCTCGGGGCGTCGGAGCATGGTGAAGATATCCTTGGCCGCCATGATATAAAGCCCATGTTTCGGATCCAGCATGGTAAACGTCTTTCCAGAGCCTGTTTGTCCACTAGGAAGAAAACATGGAGTGAGGAGTCTAGTTTGTTTGTTTGTTTGTTTTTTCTTCATGACCCACTTACTATGCAAAACATGTCGCCTTGCCGCCGTCAAAGATATATTTCACCAAAGGTAAGGCAGTTCGTTCATACACATTGACGTTGGCGGTATCCAAATCAAAGACATCGTCAAAAGTGAAGGCATGTTGTTCAATGTACCGAGACATATCCAATCGTAATCTAGAGCAATACACAGTTAGTAAAAGGGGCCAAAAGGAGTTGATTCATGTACTTTACTTTGGTTCGTTGATGTGCAAGGTCCGAGTGCCAATACAGGGCGAGATGTCTTTTTCCCCCTTTTCCAGCTCTTTTCGATTCAAAGGGCGCTTACGCACACAGACACGGATCTTTTGATTCAAATCACTGGGAGGCAGCATTGGAGGAGGAGGTGGTGGCGCTGAGGATGTATACGAAGAAGAGGAGTACTTGAGGGCACCCATGCTGGCCCTTGTTTTCACGGTGGGGACTCCATAGGCGTTGAGGAGAGGTGCTGAGGCTCGATACCGTCTAGCCTTACTGGTATCATCATCGTCGTCGCTGTCGTCGTCGTCGTCATTGTTGTCGTCTGTGGCGTTGGTGGATTTTAGATCTGATAAGATAGATTTCATAGAGTCGTCTTGATCCAGATATAAAGAACGTCGTAGATCAGCACGTGGACGATGGTGGCCACTGTTCAGGGTAGAGGCTCTGGTGGGTAAGTTGGACATGTCTAGTCGACCCGCATCGGACATGGTGCGTTGACGAATGGTGGGTCTGGGTTGAGGAAGGGTGCTTTTGTTGGGGACGGGATTGGTAGAAGGCGTACCAATGACACTGGGTCTTCTGGGTCGTGAGATCCGTGAAGGGATGCTGCTGCTGCTGTTGACAAGCTGCTGTTCCAGAGCACTGTTCGGTTGAGCAAGTCGAGTGCCATACACTGGCGATAAGGGCGACGTACTATCGGTTTTGTTATTACTGTTGGTGGTGGTAGTGTTGCTTGTGATAAGAGTAGGTCGTGCGCCGCCATAGGATTGAGGTCGTCGTAGCCCGGTGGTCATAGTGGAGGCTGAGGTCACCATAGGGGCGGTATGAGTAGTGGTAGAAGCAGTGTTGTTGAGGCGAGGAGGCGTGGGCTCCTTTCGAAGCAGCTGAATCAAGCCAAATATCTTTCTTCTATCACCAATATCGGTAATCCCAAGTTGAGCATAATCTTGGACAGAGAGCTACCATACCAATAAATAGCAATGTCAGTGAATAGGATAGTGAACAGTGATAATCCAGAACAAAAGAGCAGGTTCTTGAGCTTACCTGAGCTAGTCCTTGGAGGTGATTGATCCCGTGGGTGGAGAATCTAATATAACAAAGGGTTAATCTGCTTGCCGTTGTCTTTGTCTCCATTGTCCTTACGCTGGGTAAAACTATGTTGAAGAAAGAAAGAGGGGTGAGTCAAAGAAGAGGTCCCGAATCAGTTAATGCAGTGTTACTTTGTCCAAGTCATGTTGACGTAAGGTATCCAAAAACAATGAGGTACTCATCCCCTGGTGCTTGCCAAAAGATGATAAAAAGAGGTTTGAAAGGAAAAGGGAAACAAAAGTGTGGGTGTGCCAGCATTCTATTTTATTTTCTTCAGCTCACCCAGCCTTTCGGAGTTTGAACATTTTCATTAGGCTCTTTGGTGTGTGTGTGCGACCTTTTGGCTCTTGACATCAGTGTCCTATCCAAATGATTTCTGACATGTCGTTTTCATTGTTGTCATCTCACATAAGGGCTCATAATAGAGATGGGACCTCGATGAGTCATTTGTTCGTTCCTGACTCGTCACCCATCGAAACCCCTTCCTTCTCTTCTAAAAAGATGAAACAAACAAGAGTAAACCCTGAACTATAGGATCATAAATTAAGGTACAACCTGTCGCACCTGAAAAAAAAAAAGCCCATCCTCGAGTCTCGGAGCTTGAAAGTATTGATGACTTTTTTGATTCAAAAGTGCCAGAGCTATGGAAAAGGCTGAAAACGCATCACAACACTTGTAATGCATACGCTCATGGTACATATCGACGGGCGAAATCACACTTTTCATAGGTATTTCAACGCCTTTGATGTACTTTGAACGTAAAAGACTATCAATTACAACTCTGGCCCCCCTTTTGCAGTTCTAGTCGTATCCTTTACTTACAAGGAAGGATCTTGAACGTATTAGGAGGACACAGACTTCAGCCTTGTGTGTTTCGCTGAAATTGCCGACACTCTCCAATGGGCTCCAAAATAATCAGGGCCATTTAAAATGCCGTTCATTCCTTTTCATACTCCGCTATTTAGGAAAAAGACAGGTCCTCCATGAAAAAAGGGAGATGGTCCGTCCTCTCTCCAAGGTTCTTGGCTTTTCCAACTCGAAGAGTTAAGGGACACATATCGACTGTATAGATAAACTTCAAATGGCAAAGTGGTGCCCTATTTTGTAAATTTCAGGTCCAGAATTTTGATTGGACGCTCATACAAACTCCGTCTAAGCTGACTGCATGAATGAAGGACCCTCCTTTACCCCATGTACCCATTCTTCAATGACGATATATAGTACAAGAAACGCTTTTTTCTATTTATGACATAACCCGCTATCACTACATGATTCTTTCTTGTTTCCAATCCGCCACAAGCATGGCCGCCCTAGAAAGCACATCACAACAATCTTGTCAGTTGATCCGTCCCCTGCCCACTATCATCATCACTTACCCAATCTGATTCGTATAAGCAAACACAAAGCCTACAAAGGGAATCATTTCCAATGCCGAAGCCACCATGCCAAATTGCAAGTAGTGCCAGTACAGCGCTGTGGTGTGTTTGATACGACGGGGATTAGACCAGGCAAAGCGATCAAAGTACCTGCGATGCGCCGCGCCGCCCTGACAGATGCCCTGCATAGCCAAAAAACTAGCAGGACCGATGACGGGGATAAATGTCAATGGCAGCGACACCACATAGATGGCAGTTGGCAGCCACGATAAAGGCCACACCTGGGATTCTTTCTTGGCACACAGACCCATGATATGTGAGCCCGATAGCCACCACTGGGCCGCCTGCGTCATTTCCTCCCGGGTCGTCGGCAGTGCCTCGATATCCAACTTGTCAACTACCCATTCCTCCACCGTTTCTGCCTTGTGCCGCTTTTCTGTCTCTTCTTTTTTGGGGGGTAAGACAATGTGCCGTTCTTCCAAGGTCGCATCAAAGAGCCGTTCACGGAGCGAGCCAATACAGTAGTGAGTGACCTGCGAGGTGACCATGAAGGTTTCGGCCACACAAAAGAGCCCGCTCGTCAACGCCGCCGCCGTGCTGGGATGCAACAGCCGGAGAAACAGCCCCCCGTCGCGGGTCGCCCAGTCTTTGTAAAAGTGCCCTATCAGTCGAGTCTGCCACCCATACCCAAAGTGGAAGAGCGGGAAAAGCGCAAGGAGACTGACCACACACGCTTGCGCCGTCGAGACCGCCACAGGGACTCCCAGTCGCCGAGGATGATGCAGGAGATGGAGAAGCCCACGTACGGGATAAGTGCCAGCTAATGATTTCGAATGCACACCTGGCATGGTTTTGTTTGGGGTGGGAGAAAAAGAGAGGT
>LT552246.1:57062-100711 GCA_900079185.1 Absidia glauca
TCCCTCATATGAAAGAGAGTATGGTTAGCACCGTCGTCGCTGATTGCTTAGTCAAAGGTTTCCGCTGTTGTTGCTATTTTTGCTGTTGCTGGTGGTGATGCCCGCTGTAGAGTCTTGTTGCTTAGCGTATTATTGTATAAAGTTTCTACAATCGTTCAAAGTGGGAAATTCCATTCCATTGACAGGGAGAAGAGAAAGAGGAGCAAAATAGGGTCAAAATACCTGTCACTGGCGGCTGAAATTCAAAATGTCGGAGTTTCTGGACATACATTACTCAGAGAGAGGGCCTTGGCTGTCTTTTTCACTCTCTTCCACGCCATTCAAATGCACTTTTTAGTGTTTCTACCAAAGCTACTAGTTGCTAGTACTTTGTTGATACTATTGCCACCCCTCGATGCCCAGTCGACTTATAAAGAACAATTTGATGAAAATTTGGACCTGACACCACTACCTGATGGCAAGCTGTTGGCTCATTTTGAATTCAACACCAAAGTCGATGCTAGCACCACATCCGGTGCTTCCTGTAAGTTTTATCTCTTTGGGAAAAGACAAGTACTAGAACTTCTTCTTTTTCTTCTTATTTGGATAGTGCTAGATTACAGTTTATTCCCCAAGGTGATCGGCCAAGTCCTTCAGACATATCAGGTACGCGATATGCATCTCACGTTTACGCAAGGACGCTGGCTCTACGACGAATGGGGATATCCACCAATGTCATCGGCAGGGACGGGGGTAGAACTATGGGCTTGGATGCATCCCTCGACAGAGTAAAGAAATAAACCCGACCTTACCTTGGTGGTACTGACTCTCTCCCTCTCTCTCTTTCTCGTTGTAGTACCGACAAACACTGGAAATCACTGACAAATGTACTATCGGGTTTATTCTGTGCGTCATTAAATTTCATCGACGAGACTCTCACCACCGAACCTCGTTTATCTTTCCGCCCTGAGCCGATCCACCAAGGCGACGCAACAACCCAAAACGACGAGGCGGCGGTGCTGCGTTATGGAGCTCTGCCTCACGAAAATGTGTGTACGGAAAACTTGACACCATGGATCAAGCTTCTACCCTGTAAATCAAAGGTAGGATGGAAGAAAAGGACCGAGGATACTATAGGCAAAGGGTTATTCATACGACCTTCTTTACATAGAGCGGTGTGGCCTCCTTGTTGAACGCACACAAAATATATAACTCCAACTTCCATTCCATGTCCATTCATGCCAAATCCGTGTGCAAGGTAAGAAGAGAAGGAGGGGATGAAGGACTGGGTGCTGATTTATCGGGTGTCTCTCTCAGGATGAAGCATGTACGGAACGTCTATTGCAATTGAAACAAACGGTAACCTCTGTCATGGATCCTGTAAGGGAAACGAGTCGCCGAGGTAACAAAGGGATGATGACACAAAGAAGAGGGACAACTGTTGCTAAACGAAGATGTTTTCTTTAGATTGGTCTCTGTCTTCCATATTTGATCGCAAAGTCACAGGTGCATGTCCCATGGCCCTCTCAAGTCAGATCAACATACGGACCGATCAATCCTCAGGCTATCAATTACAACCACCACCAACCAGTGACACCCAAACATCCACCACTGTCGGCTACGATCTTCATCAAGGTAACAAAGAGGTTATAATCATACGGAACAACTCACTTTTCTCTCTTCGGCTTCCTTAAACCCTATAGTAAAGGAAGGACTGGATGTGCAAATGACATGGCCTGAATCTGTTTTTGAATATCGTAAGTGATTGCAGTCTCCTTTCGCTTTCTCTTTGAGCTCACTTTTTTTTTGGTTCTAGCTTTAAATACTGAATCGAAACCCTTGGTCACTGCACATCGCTACTTTACTGGATATGGACAAGAACATGGTGGCTTACGAATCACCTTGCATAATGATCACCCCACGGATCCTCAACCTGTGACCTATTACGACTCGATTCCTTGGTTTCTCAAACTCTACCTGCATACATTAAAGGTCCAGATCAACCATCAGAATAGCACAGAGGGGTCAACGAATGAAGGTAACAAAAAAAAAAGTAAGAAGAAAGAGAGTGGAAGACTGACAGGCCTATGGTAGATACTATCATCCAGGATATGTTATATCAACCCGCCATCGATCGATCACGCCCCAACATGCTCGAATGTGATCTCCTGTTACCTCCTCAGTCTGTCGTGACCTTGACCATTGATATTGAAAAGGTGTTTTTAAAGTATACGGAGCATCGCCCAGATGCCAATCGTGGGTTCGATGTGGGGTAAGCTGCTGCTGTCATGCCTGTGAATGGACTCTCACATGGCTGTCTTTTTGTAGGTCAGCGGTGGTGACGCTTCGGGATGTCAGCAAAGGGCAAAGGTAAACTGAAAATGTGGTATGAAAGAACAGAACAAGACGATCTTAATCTTTCTTTCTCTCTTAGCACAAGGATCTATACCGATACATTACTAGTTAGTCTTCCCACCCCTGATTTTAGTATGCCCTATAATGTGATAACCTTGACTTGTACGATCATTGCCTTGTTTTTTGGCTCAATATTTAACTTGTTGATTCGGTCGTTTGAAAAGGTCGAAGAGGACGAAGATGATAAAAAGACGCAATAAAGATGAAGGGGGAGGCGAACAATCTGATAGCATGGACCAGGAGTCAGTGGGACAAAGAAACGAGGGGTATGTGAGTGATGTTACCCTTCAAGTCCGACAGCATTAGCATTGATGGCTCTCTAGGGGAAGGACTTGTGCGGACTGTCAACAGGGGTGGAGGGTATGTCACTTTTGGAGCAAGACCGGGAAAAGTCATCTCAGGGTGGTCTTACAAGAATTCATCTCAGAATACACTCATATTCCTGCTACGCATTTTGTGATACAGTCAAAAAAGCCCAACATGTTGTTGTTGTTGTCATTTTTATTGATTGAAAGATAGCTTCATTCAAAGAGCGATGGTTTGTTTAGACTTTTTGTAGTGGGAATGAAGAGTATAACCAAGGAAGGCCAAAAGGATGAGCACGGTGACAGCATTCAACACCAAGCTGGCAATAGTAAGGGCACGAAGTTCCCCTTGAGATTCATAGACGGCATAGCGAGTATTTTGTGCAATGCTTGTCAGATCGCAAAACTCGTCAGCGAGTTTGACTTGGAATTCCGTGAGGTTGGCGATTTCGGAGAAGGGGTAGCAGTAGGTGGTGCCTGGGGCAGGGTGGTAGAAGGAGGGAGAGTAGTCCATGTAGGCCATTGTGTGGGTGAGAGAAGATATAAAGAAAGAGTGAAAGGATGCAAGGCGGGAAGACAACTATTTATCTTCCTACTCGGTGTGACGAATACGTGGATGAATCATAATCAATGCTATGATATTACTGTTTTGGGATAATTGAGGTGCATCATGCCTTTCAGGGAAACCCGGGTCTTGGCAGGAAAGTCTCCCAGGAGAGAGCCAAGACATTTTCCTCATTACTTATGCTGTCTATTTGCAGAGATTGGTCTTTTGACTTTTACAGAGGCGAAACCTCTTACTTTCTGTACTATGTTTTGTCTTCCCCCCCCCCACGCTCTTTCCACCCAATGCACCTGTACTTTACATTGACGGATGTAAGCTTGTTTTTTTTCCTCTAAATCATCGTGTTTTGTTTGTTTCTCAGTGACCACACCCCGGGTGGCGCGAAATCTGCGTTTGTAGTGGCTGATCCCAGTCTTTCCGTTTGCAGTTGAGCCGCCTCTACGCTTCGCTCTGGTCTTTCCCACTCACACCAACACTCGCCAATAGTAAAATTTCGTTCCATCCACCCATCCGGTCATGTCGCCGTTCTTGATGATTACTGGTAAAAGTCTTGCCTTATTTGTACTCTATGGGTTCTATGGCTAAGCCATAGGTTTGAATAGTGGGAGAATGTACACACGACATGCTGATCTAGTTAATACTAAAGGGAAGAAAGAATGAGGCTAAATAGAGTGCCAATGGCAATGAGCAAAGCTAGTTGTCGAAGAGGCTCTTCTCTCTAGGGGTGCATAGTCCACAGAACCTACTGTGAAACAAAAAAGAATCAAGGGCTCCACACGTTTTTTGTGATCCCTGATTTTGATGTGTTATAGTTCTTGATGCCATAGAGCTGATATCCGTTGCCATGGCATTCAATCTGGTGAGTGAGAGAAAAAGAGGAATGGTACAAACGGTATGTTAGCCAAACCCACCTCAAAGTTAGTACTTTTTGCTACTTTCTAATGTGACAGAGCCCAATCCAGGTATCAGAATAAAACATGAATGCTTCCTGTTCGATGATAAACCAAGGCTCCGCTTTACTTTATTATGTTATTTGGGCTTATGCTCGGTGATTAGAAGACCCCCTTCCGGTTTTGTTACTTCCTGCTATTCACTTTGATCTATGATTTTGTCAGTCTGAGGTATGTAGCTGTCCCATACAATCTTTTATCTGATCAATCGGAGCTCAAATATTTATTCCTGCAAGATACATTCAACATCACCTATTTTGTCTTCACTGACAGCTCTTTCATTGATTATCCTTAATATATATGATTAGGGATAAGATAAAAAGGGATAAAGTATATATGCGGTATGTGATTATGTCTATAAGAGTTAGGATTAATAGCTAGCAAGCTGCAGCTTGAAGTTTATTTACAAATGGGGGGGGTAATCATGATGGTGTGGTTGGGAGAGAAGGCATGGTGTCATAATGACGTAGTAGCTCTACGTCTCCATCGTCGAGGTCTTGCACATCCATGCGAAGATCTTCGACACCGTCTTGAAACCACTGATGATTCTTTTGAGAGAAAAAGAGAGAGAGAGTTAGCGATATCTAACAATGACATGATACACTTCTTACTCTTGCTTCATTGACCCCCATTCTCTGGGCAGGGTCCACTGTCAATAACCCGTTGATTAGGTCCTTGACTATTACAGAGATAAGTGTATGTGATGAGAATCCAAAGAGCTGCTGATGCTCTATATAGTATACTTACCTTCGCTCGACACAGAGCCCCAGAATTCCTGATCGTCGTCGTATATCCCGCTTCGGATTTGCTCCTTTATTTCCGGCCTGGTCATTTCCTCTATCCCAACAAGAAACAAGCGGAAGTGTCAGTCAAATGTCCCCCATCATTGTCCAACAACTTGGCGCTGAATGGAGGTAATCCACTGAGACAGACATACAACATGAGCTCATTTTTCTTGTGAACGGGATGGACAAACCAACTTCAAATTTTACATAGTCTCAGAAGTGGTTTTAATCTATCGACTGATACCAAGGAAGCTGTTGATATCCCGATTCCAGACAGTATTGCAACCACTGCAGGTCAATACAGAGTGAAATCGTAAAATCACCATCCACAGGCATGTTCACCATATCCTTTGCGTTGCATCGACTCCACACCTATCAAAGATTATATTGTAGTGCAGACAGGAAAGCCGAGTAAAAGAATAAACAGGAGAAAGAGAAGTAACAAAAGAAGGACGTAATGTCCTTTTTAAATTCCCGCGGACTGCAACGGAAAGGAAAAGAGACCTAACGTCCACCTGACATGCATTGGCAACATTGATAGATCCGGGGCCTCGATGCTCACGAATAGCAAAGGTTTGATTCTGATCCATACCAAAAAAGGGGAAAGGAAAAGAGATCTGCCGTCCACCTGACATGCATTGGCAACATTGATAGATCCGGTACCTCAATGCTCACCAATAGCAAGGGTTTGATTCTGATCTATGATACATAAACACGGCTATGATATCTTGGTCGCATGAATGAAGTATTTAAAACTCCTGAACTGGGCCATTATTACCTTGAGAAGAAGAAATACGGCAAAAGTGATCCTTCAAAGGAAGATTACCCAGCTGAAAGAAAACAACAACGAGCCTATTGCGCCTCAGAAGCTTTACGACAAAGCCGCTGTTGAATGGAATCAACAATTAAGGATCACAGACGATAAAAACCCCGGTATGATAAAAAGAATTCAAACAATGGAGGTGTATCTTATACTTATTGATTAAATTACCACTGTCAATACAGGCGTTCGAACTGTGACAGGACGTTTCCATCCTTTGCGGACGGAAACGTCCGTATGTTTGACCTCATATTCTAACCAATAAAAACGCTTCAGCTCAGGTTTGAAACAGGTCTCTGGACTAATCTTGACTTCAAAAATATTACCCTGTCACTTGTTCTCTCCTTGATGCAGAAGGCAATGCAGGAAAAAAGATAGGAAAAACCAGACAAGATGCTTATGTAACTATGTGGCTATCAGCAAATCATGTTTTGGATGCCATGTAGCTCCAGTGGTTACTTCAATTTAGGATCATAATAATTAGAATAGACTTAGTTTTTAGAAGTGCTATGTGTTGGAAATAAAATGATGTTGTTACGGTCGACGTATATCATGTTGAAGTTGCGGACGTTTCCGTTCTTCCTAAAATGGAAGTTCGGGGCAGTTTTTGATCATATCCACAATGCTCCTAACAGTTCGAAAACCGTCCAAATTTTGATATGTGTGTTATAAAGGGCATATAATGTCACTGAAGAAGTATGGTAAGCTTTATTGATGTAAAGTTAAGAGTAAACTATGGCTGGTGTATACAGACTAACCCTTTTCCTGAAGTATGTAATGTTGTCCTCCAAAGGTCCATTGATCGCCAACCACTAGTCGCCCGGCTGTTGTAACTTCTTCATCAATCAAATGGGATGGATTGGGCTTCAAAGAGAACATTTGGGCTTTTAGTTGGTTCTTTTTCCCTTGATTTTGTTGCTCTTGTTGTTTTGCACACTTATCATTCGCCAGATAAAGCTCTTCCTCTAACGTCTTGACGTGCTGCAAACGGTGGGTGAGGTGGCTTTTTGACCGTTGTTCATTGTTGTCGTTCATCCAAAACAAATCCTCTTCGTCACCTGCTGATGTCGTCGGGTGAATTTCATCCCAGACTTTGTTCTTGATCCGGCTCCCTTTTGGTGTACTTTGATCAAAGAGAGTTTATGAGTAAGTTCTTCTTTTAAAGACGGGGGAAGGACTTACGTGATGATTTTACTGCATCGTAATCGAGCCTTTGGAATATCGTTCAGGACATCTCTGAGGAGGGCTTTCTGCTGCCCTTGAGGAGAGGTGCGTGGTAGCTTGGATGCACACGTAGAGGGAGGTGGAGGTATAGGTGATGAAGAGGGTATAAGACCGGAAGGAGTATTATGCATAGCAGTTGGTGGTGGAGAAATTGACGACATTTGTGATTTCTGCGGCTGTGTTGAGAAGACAGGATGGAGGGGCCGGTGAGGTACAGTTGGCGAGCCGAGCGGTGTACTAGTAGTAAAGATAGGAGGCGGCGGCGGAGGTGGAGGTGGAATTTGTTCAAAATCTCTCGCCAGTTTCCGATCAGACTGGAGTGAATGTACACTGGTGGGCGGTGTAGGAAGAATAGACGCTTTGTCTGGCCGGGTGGGTGTAGTGGATTTGATGGTAGCAGTAAAAGGATGGGTGTGCCTTTTTCCCGAGTTCTCGTCCGTAAATAAGAGCTGTGTTGATGCTCCCACTGAAGAGACGTTTTTTGGGATTTTGCTGCTACCGGTTAAAGCGAAGGATTGTTGTTGGACAAGTAAGATGTTGTGTTGAAGTTGCTCTAATCGTCGGGTTTCGTCTACTAATTTATCCCGAAGAACGACGCTAGGCGATGATGGACAAAGGGTTGTTGTGCTACCAGGAGTTCGGTTAACCTTGAGCGGAGAAGATGAAGACTGGAAGGGTCGGAATGGCGTGGTCGAAAAAGTGGATCGCGGTGGTGACCTAGCAATAGTGGATCGATGTGGACTAGGCAAATAGGTATTTGCTGCTGTTGAGTGATCTAGTGGGTCGGCACTTTCCAGGCGTCCTTCTTTCTGAGAAAGTACATTATCATCACTTCTACAGGTTGGTATCGTATTTGGCGACAATGTCATCGGTCGAGGAGGTGGATGGTACTTATATTGACTGCGACTCGTCGGACTTGAAATACACCGATCCTCTATATCTAGAATCGCCTTATATGTTTGAGCTATTTGTCGTCATACTACCTTTGAAGACTTACCTGTCTCTTCAAAACGGTCTCTAAACTGTAGACCTTCACTCCCAGTCAGTAAGGAATGTCGGTCCATCATGGGTGTTAAAGACGAAGATGAGGTTGAGCGTCGTTGGTCAAGATCCTGTCGTATCCTTGTCGTATTTCTCGGTGTGGACTTTTCAATCCTAGACCTATCACTTTTCGTATCATTTTTCTTTCAGCACGTTCCATACACACAAGTTAGATATATCCTTTGCCCTGAAGAGAGAAATAAAGTGGTACCTACCGATCGTCTTGGAGATAAGGCATTAGCAAGGTACCCATAAAACTGATCAAACTCCTTGGCGGCACTTGTACGAGCGTCCCGACAGTCTTCGACAAAAGACGACGACCGGGTAAGCGTAGAAGACTTTTTACGAAGATGTTCTTCCTCCATTAGACAAGAGACAAAGAAACAAAGTAGACTGCCTACATACCCACTGTTAATGTTTTCATTGTCAGTTACCGTCACACCGGCCAATGAAAGGTTGATAAGAGATTTGCAGCCTCATCAGTTTTCATACGCCGATGATATAAATATGTATCGTTTTTGATAATTTTATCCTCTTCACTTTTTTCTTTCCATAGACCTTGCCGTGGCCCCATCTTTCACTCTATCTCTATGAGAAGATCCTCAACGATGGACACAAAGTGACTCTCCTGCTTTTCTGACTCACTCCATTAAATTACTAACATTAACTTTCATTACTCATCTTTTTCTTAGCAGGTTTAACAGGTTGGCAACGGGTAAGGCTCTCTGGCAGCAGGACTGGATGGGAATACAAAAAACATGACAATTTTTTTAGGTGCACTCCCATTCCTTAGCGCATACCCTTCCACTACTATCACCGACACTTTTATCTCCACTGGCCGACTCCTCCCTTCTTCATTCCCCTGGTTATTGCACTAGATTAGTCATTCTAGGACAAGTCCTGTACATGTCTTTACCGCCTCCTGTCTTCCATTTTAACGTGCAGCTTAACCATAGTTTTGTTTAGTCAAGTAATAAAGTTTATTTGAAACCATCTCCATGACTAAACACCCCAATGCAGTCCTTCTCTCCGTCTATATTTGGGTAATTTCAGAGACTTGACAACTACTTTTCACAATGAAAGGCCTTTCTTTATTGACGAGTTCTACAACAGCTATGACTACCAGCATATCCTGACCTGATAATAACCCCGATCATCGTCGTCGTCATCTTCATCACTACTGAGAGCGGCGGTGGCCTGGGTTCGATAGATGGTCTTTTTCTTTTGTTGTTCTGGATCCACAATCTTCTCCGCAGGCACAGCGCCATACTTTGCCAAGATAGCTCTGATTCCCTTTGCCGTCATTGCCATGTCACCAAACTGCAGCGCACCAACAAGATTTGCCTTGATATCGCCTTCGTCACAAATCAGGAGGGTAGGAACATTTCAGTCGGGATAGTTGGGGATGCATCAATCATCAATAGAAACCGTACAACAGTTTTCGTGCTTTACTTTGCCAACTCTATTCTTAATTCACATTCACAACTAACATATGCAGCATCACGCCTGCCACCTGCTATGCAGTAATATGCTAAATCTGATTCAGGAAGAGCTGTTCACTATACTTTTTATAATTATGCATGCAGGGGAAAAGATGAATGGTAAAAGAAGGGTAGGTGTATAAAGCTATTTTTGAGCGGAAGAGCGCCGTACAAATGAAAATGGCATACAGGTTGAATGGTCGACGCTTGCGTCTGATTCCACGGCTTTCCTTTTTCGATCGTTCAGAATGTCGACTGTCGATCTCATGGCATCTCTACCTTTCCAAATGGCCTCCAGAAGAGGGAGTAAATCCAAAGCTATGGTTGTCAGTAAGGAGGGGAATTCGAGCTTGATAGTCTTGGAGACTCTTGCTATTGTATGACCAACGGGAACATCCATAGTTACTAAATCCATACTTAATCCTATGTAATTATAGTGTTATTATTTGCCAGTTTTCATCATCAATGATGCATTTTTTCCTTACCCATAATCAAGTATCCAATTGAGGTCAGTTGGTTTACTCTCGCCGGATTTTTCTGCATCAATATCGCTAGCACGTCTCTTAGTGTCTTCGGTAGCTTCGTGAGGCCATCATTCAAGTATTTGTCGTCAGCGATCACTACCTTGTCTTTCCCAACTTCACGAGTCCCCAATTCGTCGCCGCCAATCTTGAAAATGATGTCCACATTCGCCCGCATCGCTTTTCTTGCCCTTTTTTCCATAGCCTCTAATGACCGGTCTCTGTTACGTCCTAACGCAACGGCAACACCGCATCTTTCGCCAAGCTTTGCTCTGATGTCTTGGTTCTTGTAAGCCCTGTACGCTTTCACGTATCCACTTCTTATCAAAGTCTGCCACTGGGTCGTGTTTCTGGCTGTCAGCGTACTTGTAAAGATCGGCAGCGGTGTTCCACTTCTTGTCATACAATTCAAGATATTCAATCAGTTCCTGCGGTAACTGTCTCAAGGATTTCGGTTCTTGATACTTGATTTCGTGCAGTTCAATATCGGAGAAGTAAGTTTTCCAAACAGGGTCGCTAGGATCAATAATCATGGAGTGGACTGGGTGTTCGTAAATCGAGTCGGTTACAAGCTGTTTCATCTTATCGTCCACAACAGTACCGGTAGATAGGGTCCATTTGTGTTCTAGGGGAACAATGTCATATTGGCACAGTACACGCGACTTTTCATCTCCAGTGAACTTGTAGTTCGAATCGCTTGACCGAGTACTTATTTTCTGAGGCTTCTTTACGTCCAGAGATTTCTCCACCTCATCCCATGCTTCGTGATAGTTGTTTTGTTGTGCGAGGGTATATCCCATCAATTTGGCAGCGCTTTTTATCCTTCTTTTCCAGTCTCCTCGATGGACACTGCGGCTTCTCCCATCGTAGTGATACGAGATAAACTCTTTCAAGTCATCAATAAGATCCGACCAAGAGACCACTTTGTTGGTGTTGTGTGTAGAGTGCGTGAGTACTGAGACAAGGTTGGTACTCTTTATTGGGTGAATCGTCAAAGTTAAGCCATTTCACTTTGTATGTGTATTTGTTAGTTGTCTCTTCTAGTTTGTGATCAACTACGGCTTCAACGTCATATACATCGTCCAATTCAACGTATTCATCGGCAACGTGTGCCAGTTCGCTTGGTTGGTAGTTCCTTCGCGATAACTCATTCTTGCTGTCACGCAGCGTATAAGTTCCATTTTCGGTCTTCCTTAGCAGAAGCGGGCACCCCACCAAATGTCGTCTCCTGAGGAAACTTGCGAAGGAAGGACTCCTTGAAGTCGTCCAGTTGTTGTTCTGCCTCCTTCATCTCTCTTCTGGCGTGTTCCAACCGCTCCTTCTTGGTAGCAGGGCCTTCAGGTAACTAGCACAGAGAGGACTGGTTGTCGAAGATGTCCAAGACCAGTTGTCTTTTCTCATCGACTTCTTCTTGTTGGATCTTGTAGACGCGTACGCATCTCTCCAATTTAGTTTCGGGTACTTCGACTTCCATGGAGAAGTCTTGCTCCCATGTGTCATCGACGTTGTCGTTGTTAATATTGTTGTTGTTGGACATGTTGGTTTGAATTCAGTAAAAAAATATGTTGTGTGTAGAGTGCGTAAGTACTGAGACAAGGTTGGTACTCTTTATTGGGTGAGAGGGAAAACATCTTCTGATGTGAAAAACCCTCTCTGATAAATAAGACGTAGTGTAACGTTGACTGTGAAATTAGAATAGACTATGCCTAGTATCCAATCGGGATCACCCCTTTTACAGTGATTGTCCTTCTTGGTACAATCACCTAATGATTTCTATGACTAACTATTTACATAAATGTCTATGGGATACGACATGATGCACTCACTTTTCCATTGTAGCCATTGCACTTTTAAACATCACTACTTGTTTGCCTACTCCCTTCGCCCAATACCACTGACACGCTGATTATCTCTCCCCTTTTTTCATTCCGTAGCTCATTACACTGATTTAGTCATTCCACGACAAGACCTTACTTGTCCTCTCAGTCCTCCTACTTGGACCTGTAGCTTAATCATAGTCTCATACAATCAATAAAACCCACTTGAAACCTTCTACATGAATTCACTTCTTTGCATAAGCTCTCCGGCCATCTTCGCTTATCTTGCAAACTCTGATATGCACTGGTCCGAAAGCAATGGATGTCCTATTGAGACTCTGTTTCGCTCTCAAAAAAAGTTCCTAGGGCAAAAGCTGGAGCAAATAACCGGCTGCGCCAATCGTTAGCTCAATTAAAAACCTGGAAGCAGAGACTAACGGGGCATCTACTTGTATCTAGTGCGTTAAGGTCGAAGATGATGATCACAATAAATCGGTTAATGTGTAACTAGCGATCATCGACAATTTTACGTCGCATTTGCGCTTTTCATGATATGCCGCCTTCCTCCCAGTCTACTTTTGGGTAATTTAAAAAACTTGGAAATTGTACGAAGCTTGACACATCCATTGTGTACAATGAAAAGCCTTCTTTAATGATAAATACTACAGCTGCTATAACTACCTGCAAAATCCAACCTAATAATAACCCCGATCGTCGTCGTCATCATCTTCTTCTTCATCACTACTGAGAGCGGCGGTCGCCTGGGTTCGATAGATGGTCTTTTTCTTTTGTTGTTCTGGATCCACAATCTTCTCCGCAGACACAGCGCCATACTTTGCCAAGATAGCCCTGATTCCCTTTGCTGTCATTTCCATGCCACCAAATTGCAGGGCACCTACAAGATTTGCCTTGATATCGCCTTCGCCATAGATCAGGAGGGTAGGGACGTTTCGGTCGGGATAGTTAGGGATGCATTGATCAGCAATAATTTTGACAAACTTGGTAGCCTTAAAATCACTGGCCAGTCGATCGAGACATTGATTCATCAGTTTACAAGCCGGGATACTAAGGAAACAAGAGATTAGCAACCAGTGCGGGGATTGGGCTTACTGGTACTTACTAGTCTTGGTACAGGTGGACGACAACATGGACCTCTTTACTTGCTTCCGTAACCTCTTTGACAAAATCAGGCTTGGAGATGTGTGTCACTTGACCAAACTTGTTCTTGGCAGCCGCTGCTTGCATTTCTTGCATCCGTTTTTGTCTATTAACGTTTGCATGAGTGAGTGAGAAAAAGGTGCCTATCTTTTGTTTTTACCTATATTCAAGTAAGATACGATCATCTTGTTCATCTTCCAGCTCGTCTAATTCATCCAAGGTTTTGTTTTCCAAACTTTCGTCCTTTTCTTTTTGTGCGCGAAGGACATCGGTAAACCAATCTTCCACTTCATCCTTGTTTTGTTCATCTTTGGGTGGTAAGATGCCTTTGGCACGGAGAATATCGTTCCTATAGGTAAAGG
Organism: Absidia glauca; assembly: GCA_900079185.1. NCBI lineage: Eukaryota > Fungi > Mucoromycota > Mucoromycetes > Mucorales > Cunninghamellaceae > Absidia > Absidia glauca. The sequence continues at coordinate 70,486 of LT552246.1, forward strand.
ATGAGTTTGAAGTATGGTTGCTTCGCTGCTACTGCTATTACCATTCGGTGTCTTCATTCGGATCATCCATCTTTTGAAGCTTTTTTGTTAAAAAGGGAAGAGCGCCCAAGAGCAGAGGCATATTTTTCTTCATTTCACGATTTTCACGGCGGGGTTTCAATAATTGGTGAAATTTTAGTTAGCGCCAGATGAAACACTAAGAGGCTTCAATGAGTCCATGAGGTTTTCTTAGAAGACAGTGATGATCAGAGTGTTTCGACATGAACATTCCAATGAGATGACAAGGATTTTATTTTTTCAAACACTGACAGGGGCAACAACAGGGGAAGTATTAAGCACTCCAGCTCCAAAATTGACCAACCAGAGTGACAAACTTTCAAACCTTGCCTGAGCGCACGCCGCTCTTATTTGCTGGCAAGGGATTTTCTTCATTCTCTTCTCTTCTTCTTTCCTTTTTCTCCCTAAACTTCTTCACCAACCACAATAAATAGCAATAGTACCCGTAATGCGCCAGGTTTGAAGAAGTCAGATATTCTGTTGCAGCTACTAACTATATGTTTGTCCTATCGATGGTTCTATCAGATACGAATCCCTAAAAAACTTGCATCTTGAAGGCTAAATTCCTCCTATGGCGCCCAAATGAAGATCTTGCGCTTGTCAAGGTAAGTTTCCGCAATGTTACCAAGGCTACTATCCGGAATATACATAAAGTCCTTGATACTCCACAAAGTCGACGATTCCATGGACGGCGATTGACTAAAAAGTCCGAAGCACAGGTATGCAAGCCTTCGTGGAACACGTTAGACTTCTCGGTTTCTTGTTGCCCTCTGTAGATGAAAAAACCAGCCTAAAAGAAAGGCCCCTAGCAGCGGTATGACTGGCCAAGTCGTGGAAAAACAAGTACATCTATCACCGCTGTCGAGTTGTACGCAGAACACCGTCATCTGCACCATCGGTAAAGCATATGGAACACAATCGTAGCTGCCAGCTTACTCTTTACTAATAGATGACTGGTGAACCCTCAAGACAACCACGAGGGGAGGATCTACCGTCAGGGTAAGTAAAACAACTCATGCAAGGAGCATACCAAGTACTGACGCTTTAAGCAGCCATGATAGGCAAAAGATCCGAAGATTCTTGACATACTAACCTCATGTATAGGAACTACAGTGCGTAGTATAGCAGTTTTAGCGATAGATATACAAAATTACTCCCAATAAACGATCGTAATTTTCACTGTTACTGAATTGTCAAATCAACTGGAATGTGTTTGTGAAGTGATAGATAGTCAGGGGCAAATGATCCACGATGTCGGTTAGAAGCGAAGCTTGCATTGACGCTTTATCGGAGTGTAAATCAATTCCAACTCAGATTTTTAAGCTGTCATAGCGGAAAAAACTTTTTAAGCAAGCTTAAAATCAGCCCTATTTTTCCTACAATGTTTGTGACTCGAAGTCGAGGACTTTGAAGAGTGCGAACTGATTTTCTTGTTTTCTTGTTTGCAGATTCTTGATCAGAACAACTAAAGGTAAGAAAAATGGATGAGTTACTTTACGTGGACAGTGTGTGTGGAGTTACGGTGGAATAGTAGCCAGAGAAGGTTTTGCTGGAGAGATTATCTTTCTGGTAAGGCTGGAGGCGAACTTTCAGATGTTGACCGGCTTATGTCGTCTGTGGACGTACGTGCTCATCAAGTGTCTCTTGGTGTCGCAGACGGTCCATGGATACGCAATCCGGGTTTCTTCACACGTGGGGTTACGGCGGAATAGTAGCCAGAGAAGGTTTTGCTGGAAAGATTATCTTTCTGGTAAGGCTGGAGGCGAACTTTCGGATGTTGACCGGCTTATGTCGTCTGTGGACGTACGTGCTCATCAATTGTCTCTTGGTGTCGCGGACGGTCCTTGGATACGCAATCCGGGTTTCCTCCACTGTCTGGATTCACCTAAGCAGTACAAGGTCTATTACTAATGAACCTCATTTCGAGTACATATATCTCACATACTAGGTCAAATGATAGCTTCCAAGCACGATGGTTTTCTGCAAATGTAAAAGATGGTCTCCAATGTCTCACCTTCCGTCGTACTCCCTTAAATTCAACCCCATCGATCAACTTTGGTCAAAGATAAATTATAACCAAAACCCTTTCGACAAGGACACAAGAAGCTTCTGTAATATAATGGCTCACAAGAATATTCAAGTCTTTAAGGTCGTGACCCTTCTGCCCCTCTCCTTTTTATTCCATGATCAATCTGGATTTTTTCAAGGTCGTGACCGGAACTCTGTCTCGTTTTTTTTTTGATGCTGACTGTCTCAAGAAAACACCAATGTAGTTTAGTTGTACATAACATGTGAACTCCAAATAAAACTCTCCTTTCTTCCCTTCCAACCTTCCAACCCCGACAAAAAAAATTCCCTTTCCATAACGTGACTCACCTTCTCCAACGCCTTTCCCTTTTGAATTGCCAAGCTATTCTATTGTCAATGCTTCCGTCATCCTGCGATGTTTGTGGTTTAACTCGGAACTACAAGACATGCTCTCGCTGCCGTTAACTTTATACGCCTCCAGAACATGCACCAATTGATGCTTCCATTTTTTCTGAAGGTAACGGCTCTCAAAAGGAGTGTGGTATTACAAATATTTACATGAACGACCGTCTGCTTGCCCTTGATTACAAAGAGGTGGCCCTGGAATGGATCGATCAAGTTTCGCAACAAACTGGGTATCGACACCAAAGTGATGGCGCCAACAAGGAGTCGCATTCCGTCATCTTCCGGGGTAGATGCATTCATTATTTGGCATGATATTCGGCATGAAGTGATCAACCATCGACGGCTTGGGGTTTCTATGGCAACGTATCCATATCGAGGCCAAACTTCGTGGCATATCGACAAGCGCCACCTGCCACCCCATTCATCAGTTTCGCATTCATCCGTGACCGTGCCACCACCTTAACCGAGTCTCTTTCGGGACATGATTCGTAACTTTGGGTACGAGGTCTCAAGTTTACTACTGGCGTCTCAATCACATTGAAGGTCAATGGAATGAAAATGAATTCTTGTCCGCATAGATTCTCATACGCAACAGAATTGGCTTTGAAGAGGTAAGAAAAAAAAAGGGACGGGGCTAAACAAATTTGGTGGGGATGATGATTAGAGGCTATGGCATTGTGGACATTTGGGTTTGCTTCCTATATCTTGATGATGGAGACTGTCATTCGGCTACTGTACCGTGGACTATATGGATGTCGTTACTATCGGTACTATAGCTTAGAATTGATCTAGTCATCCACATATCTGGGTTGCCATGGTGCTGGATGAAAAGGGAGGTGTACTTTGATAAATCACTGTTTGTACTTACAATAAAACTCTCTCTATTACCTTCTTTGTACTACTACAGCTGTTATGGAAGATCTGTTGCCTTTGGGTTCAAAACTCCATTTTTTGATTTGCGTGCGGGTTCATCGGGCGATAATCTTGTCAAGGAGTACCACGTCGATTCAACTTATCGCAAGTTGTGAGCTTTTTGGTGTGATTTCCAACATCAATGGTACTGGATTTCCTGGTTGATTCCACGTCTGAACGAAACTGTAAGATACCTGCATTGACGGCATTCTTCAGTGCGATTCGACGAGGGGGTATCCACCCAACCTTCATGTTTTCCGACAAGGACATTTCTGAAATTCAAGCAATCAGAAACGTATGGGTGTGGTCGCCTTTGCATCTGGCATCTTAAAAAGGCTGTAGATCGCGGCTTGGCCCAAGGTCGTGCCCTGGAAATGGTCTACGATGTGAATGACGGGGGAGTTTTATTTTATACTGCCCGATCAGAGCCCCTGGGTCACAACTGGCAACCAAGGGATGCGATCATCACCATGATGGGTGATCACTACTGTCGCCATCCAACTGTCGTAAGATGCGAAAAGGTCAAATCTCCGACTTGCATTAACTTTTTCTTTTTGGGACAACCCTTTTTAACAGTTCGTTCTGACCTGCTGCAAGATGAATTTCAAGTGATTGCAACCCAAATACACCAACGGTGTGCATATGAAGCGTATACGTATTGCCGGGAGAACAACCTTGCCGATTCTTGGGCGTACCTTTATCGAAACTGGTACAGCTATTCTTTGTGGAGGAGATGGGCCCGATCATGCTCGTTGCAGGTGTCCAATGCAAAAACTACAATGATGATTGAATCCCATTGGAGGGTGTTGAAAAGAAACCATCTTTACCACTACAACAGACCGAGGCTGGATCTTTTGACCTATCTCATGTTCGATTACTGTCAAGATCTGGTCGGCACCTACCAGCAAAAGGTGGTCATGCGACGGGATGCCTTCAATTGGGAGCGGGATTTTGTGTCCACTTGGAATCGGCATATACGACAGGCGACTGATGTACCTCGGGATGGATATACTCCAGATTTGACCCAGAGGGTGTGCAATTGCCCTCATTTCTACCAAAGTAGATTCCTGATCTGCAAACACCTTGTTTGTCAAAGTGGTCGTGGTCCCATCGCTGTCTTCCAGTACTACATCAAACGCAATACAGAAAGCCCATTTGTCAGATCTTGGCCTGTCAGCGAAGCCGGAGTTCCAATAGTCATCCCCGAACTCGGTAAGCGGACTTTCCATAGAAAACAGGCTCCGCGCAAAAGGACGTTTCCATTAGTTTCCAGAAATCTCCATGGCAAACAGTATAAATAGAAGTTGTGTCTTTTATTCATTAAAGAAGTGAACATCACCTACTATTCTACTCTATCCTAAACCTAGTCTAATTCTATCCCCTTTTTCCAAACTCCGACCTAAATCCTAACACATTTATAGTAATGTGTCGTATGTGCATATATGTTAAATAAACGTTCATAAAGTCCGACACTCAATTCATACTCAACGTAAAGCCCTTTGATCCCAAGACTGCTCTTACTGTTTTTAGTCTCAGCTGTGTTCGATAGAAAAGGGGGGTTTTCCATAACCTTGATGTTTTCCCTCTCTCTTTTTATAATACAAATAGAACTTTGACTCAGTATTACTTCGACCACTACAACATAATGCAAGACATAAGTGATGTAAGTGGATCAGTATTTTATTGATAGATTAAACGATAATTCTAAGCTACCGTTCTAAACTAATACTTTAGCCTGCATACCGAAACAACGATCGTCCTGGAGACCTTCCTGACAACATCATCAGTAACATCAATGACAATGATGACGACGAAGACAATATCAACAACGATCGCACACACAGTCGTAGATGCAGGCCTGCTACAAACACCACTAACAGCACTCGCACGCCAACACACTAACCCTACACACCCTTCTCATAACTCCGCAACCCCCGGCATTGCACCTGATCAGCCCCTTAACAACGTATCGCCTGCACTGAGCGATCTAATGGGTCCCCCAGTTCCCACCAATCCTATACTAGATGATCATAGTTATCGCGCTAGTCGCACAGAGGTGTCAATGCAAAAGTTGTATACCAGAAGACGACAAAGGAATGAGGAAGAAGAAGTGTTGCGGCGCCGGCTTTTGGAGATAGAAAGGCAAAACCAAGAAGATGACAATGAAGAAGAGCGACTGGTTTGTGTTTACAGCGAAAGTGTGCCCAGCCAACAGTTTCAGGCTTTCCGAGAAACTCATGGTCCTACCCGTGATGATTACCTTGATACAGCAATTAGATTTCGCCGTAGACGGACGCAGCTAAAGACAAACAGAGACTACGATTCTTTTTCAAGATACAATTAGATTCTAAAGCATCAAGTCAATAAAAGAGGTGTTGTGTTAGCGTTGTTCAAAGTGTGAAATTCAATGTTATTGTGAAGTTGGCAGTACTACCTTCAAAGCCATATTGCCAAAACTTACTACATTCAAAGCAAAGATTTAGGGAATCACCAAGTACAATTCAAGTCAATGAGGGATCGAAAGAGAGAGAAAGTAAAGTAACTGTCGAGTTCCTGTTAAGCCCCTTGGCCTTATTTGGTCGGTTTCGACACCCGCACGGCTAAATTCGGTCCTACATATCGAAAATTGAAATGGCGGAGCTCCAGTGAAAATCTGGCCTGTGACGCTTTGCTAAGGGTATGATAATGCGGGGATAAGGATTCATGCAACTTACCATCAGCGCCGGAGCTACTCCATCACCCCTCCTTCTCAAAGGAAAGTGGACACCCATCCTCTCATCCAAGAGGTGGGATGCCCAAAAGTGCTTCAATGGTTGAGCGTATGTGATAAAAAGGAGGGGAAGAAAAGTAAAGGTGGTGGGAGACGTTGGTGAGCTATAAAGGTAACGTATTTATCAATGTCATCAATGCCGGTCAGGTGGAAGGCAAGTCTCTTTTCCTTCCCATTTTTTGAGATAGATTTGATGTACCGGATCTATGAATGGTGTCAATCTCAGTCAGATGGATGGTAGATCTTTTTTTCTTTCCCCTTGCAACCCGTAATCTGGCAACGTCAAAAAACAGAGGCCAGAGAGTGGCCATGAGACCTATGGTACAACTGTCATGTATGAATGACGGAGTGTAAAAGTAATGAATTATTCATATCCCGTCGCCAATCAACGAGCCCCGCCACTAATCAACAAAAAATTGAAGATCTGCAAAAATCCAGCGACCCTCTTTTTCTGGGGGCAAATACAAAAAAAGTCCTCCTTGCTGATATCCCCTCCTTCCTTACACTATCTTTTAGAATTCAAGCGGAAAAGAATACCCATCTCCCACTCCCTCACATATATATATTATATACATTAACGCAGTATGGCACCTAGTCATAGTACAAGCAAAAGGAAAACGGTGCTGCCTTTACACATCGACACGGCGTCGTTTCTGAACCCACCAGCACCACAAGGGACATCCTTCACCGTGGGCAACGTCCTTGGGCGAAGGTGTACAGCAAAGCGACCCGTGACCTTCCTCATTTTGCTTTTGTTAATGAGCGTTGGTTGGAACGTACTACAGTATCGGTTTGACTGGCGACAGCAACAACAGCATTACGGGGTGTATGATCCTTTACCTGCCGCCCCACTCCCTCATCATCGCCACGCCATTATTGTCACTGGTCATGCTATCTATACCGGGGCTCGAACAAATACCTCAGCCATTTACGACGAATCCAACTGGATCTTGGAATCATATCAGCATGGCCAACTCGGTACTTTTATAGAACATATTCAAAAGGGCATTGATATCCTGATCTCTGACCCTCTGGCCTTGCTAGTCTTCTCAGGGTATGTCCTCCCACCAAAAGGAACCGATCACTCATCCATCTTATCTTTATAGTGGCCAGACAAGACCTTCAGCTGGACCGATATCTGAAGGAGCCTCTTATTGGCAAGTAGCACAGATCCTGATCCAGCAATCCGACCAACGCCATCACTTACGCAACCGAATGATTGTCGAGGACTATGCCCGGGACTCGTATGAAAACATCTTATTCTCCCTCTGTCGATTCGCAGAAATGACAAACGAATATCCGTCCCACTTGACCATCATTGGCTTCGACTTTAAGCGCCCTCGCTTCGAACAGTTGCATATTCCCTCGATTCGCTACCCCTTGGATCAGTTTGACTATATAGGAATCGACCCAACCAACGATGATGATAACGAGGCGGCAAAACGAGGCGAATTGGCCAACTCCTTCACACCTTTCTCCACTGATTTGTATGCCTGCCGCGGGTCTTTACGACAAAAGAAGTTGGATAGGAACCCATATCGAAGAAGGTAAAAAGAAAGAGAACAGCAGGGACTATGGGCACATTGATTCATTGTTGTTCTTGTATTAGGTCTCCCTATCGCTCTACCTGCCCTGCCTTGACACCGCTCTTGGATTATTGTCCATACACCAACAAGATATTCACTGGTCCTTTACCATGGGCTTCCTAGATTAGATTTGCTAGCTTCATTCATTATTTTCATTCAATAAACTTGAATGGGTGTGCTTTGGCTAATTTGTTGATGCTATGTAGTAGGTTTATCCTGGATCGGCCTCTTTTTGTAACCGGTTGCCACAATTCCTCATATGGAAGGCACCTTTTAGTAAGTCCGGGTGGACTATCATATCTATCTAGAGATTGATTCTCAAACATCTATGACTTTCTTTCGTACATCAAAGCTTTTGTACCTGTTCTCGTAGGGAAATACCTCTTTCTCTCATAGTGCCTGACATGACAAGAATTTGGCCGTTTCGTTGGGGCCATCTTCCATAACCACACTGTCTTCCAGATACTGTTCATTGTGGGGTTTCAGCTGCTCCAACATCAAGTCTTTCCCTCGGACTTGCAGTTCTTCGTCACTTTCCGGCGCTTGAGTAAAAAATCTCAAGCCTTTTTGAAATTCCGACCTTTGTTAAATGTGAGAACTCCCAACAAGAACTCCCAACAAGAGGGACTTGGAATACAAAGTGATTGTGTATATGGTCTTCAAAAGGCAAAGAAGTTAGTTTACCAATTCACAGCATGAGAAATCTCAATACACACAAAATTCAAGTCAGGCGTGCATAGCGGGATCAACGGGGATTGAAAACACTGTGTGTGGGTGTTTTTTTAAGGGAGCACACCCCTCGCCCCCTTTATTATCCTCTTTCTCTTTCCTTCATCTTACTTTACCAATGTTGGGACTAGAAGTGAGTGGCAATCTATCCGTTAGTGGTCTTCTCTTGGCCATTCTTTGCATCTATCTCTTGGGGGGTCGCCTGATCCGGATTTACTTGTTCCAAAACACAGGAAGGTCGATTATGCGCCCTCGGCCTGTGGTGCAAGTCTTGGTCGTGGGGGATATTGGTCGGTCGCCAAGGATGAGATACCATGCCGTGTCTCTTGCTGATGCTGGCTGTACTGTGGATCTGATTGGTTATACTGGTAAGCAATAAAGAAATCCATTATATGCATGGGCTTATGATTCTTATGGGTAGAAACATCCGTGGGAAGCAGGATCTCAACTCACCGTTATGTCCGTGTGCGTTCTTTGAAACAAGCCTGGTCTGTACCGAAAAGTATGCCCAAGATCTTTTACCTTCTCTGGGCTCCTTTCAAAGCTGTCTTCCTTGCTATTCAATTATGGTGGTTGATGGGCTGTATCACTCAATATCCCGACTTTATCTTTGTTCAGGTAAACCACCTCTTACTCTTACCCACATCCACTCACGGGTTTTACCGATAGAATCCGCCTTCGATTCCCACCTTGGCAATAGCTCGCATGGTGGCTTTCCTGCGTCAAGCATGGCTGATCATCGATTGGCATAATTTCGGCTACTCCATTCTTGCGGTGACACTGGGAAAAACACATCCTGTGGTGCGATTGGCTGAAAAATACGAACGCTTGTTTGGGGCCAAGGCCTTTGCCCATTTGACTGTGACGGATAGGATGAAGAAGGAATTGACTCAATGGGGCGTAGAGTAAGTGATTTTTTAAGCACAGAGGGAGAGAAAGCGGCAAAAAAAAGGAGGTAGTATGCTCATCTTTTGCTTTTTGCTTCTGTAGAGGGAAACTGATTACTTTTAAAGATCGACCTCAATCTCATTTCAAACGGCTATCTCTCCCCGAAATCCACCAGGTAAGGTTACGCTTTCACTCGCATTATAAATACTAACCCCTCGGTCCAGTTTCTATCCTCATGCCGTTTAGAAACAGTCGTCAAGGAACAATCATTGGACGTGGAAAAGTTCTTGGGCATGGATAGCAGCAATCAAGCAACCACGACGCTATTAACGGAAAAAACGGATGGAAACGTAGTCTATCGACAGGATCGCCCTCGCCTTATTGTCTCCTCGACCTCATGGACGGAAGATGAAAACTTCTCACTTCTCTTGAACGCCGCAGAACTGTATGAAAAGAACGCCCCGGACGGCAGCCCTAATCTTTTGTTTGTAATCACGGGAAAGGGACCTTTGAAGAGCCATTATGAAGAAAAGATCTCTCGCATGCATTTAAACAGGACAAGAATCGTGACGCTCTGGTTGGAAACACAGCATTACCCATTGTTGTTGGGAAGTGCTGATCTTGGGATCTCTTTGCATACAAGCTCTAGCGGGATGGATTTGCCAATGAAGGTCGTGGATATGTATGGCTGTGGCTTACCGGTCTGTGCCGTTAATTTTGAATGGTAAGGAACGTAGAGGAGTGGAGGTTGATCCATGAACTCATCTCTTCATGTTGCCATATCTACTAGTCTGGATGAACTGGTTGTGGATGGGAAGAATGGATTGGTCTTTGACACTTGCGATCAACTAGCCAATCAACTCCTGGTAAGAGCTCTCGACATTCATGCAAAAACAAAAAAAAAACACTAATCACTTGGTGTGTTTTAGGATCTCTTTGTGAAAACCCCCGACCAATTGGATACTCTTCGCTCGAATGTCATAACTGAATATGCTTCATTGACTTGGGAAAAGCAATGGAAGGATGTTTTACTAGCTTTATTCCCCACAAATTAAAACTTACAGTAGTGAAATAAATCAAGCACGATGTTGTTGATATCGACTTTGATAGTTTTATTACTTCTTTAAGGATCTCCTAGCGTCATTCTGCATTATGGAATCTACCACAAACTAAACGTGTCTTGGGGCCATTGCCCTGATTCCCTTGTATCCCAGTACTGGTCATTGAAGACCCACGCCTGTCGGGCCTGGCTGTCGGGCACAGCAAACCCTGGCTCCGTGTAGGGATCTGTTTCTAAAGTAAACCAACGTGGATTCCAAGTCAGGTTTTGGTCTTCAAGTTCTTGTCTACGGTTCCGTTGTTTCTGTTCGATCCGTTTCTTTTCTTTGTCCGCTTCCTTAGCGTCGCCTATATAGAAGAAGGAATCACGAAGGTTAACCCTTAATGCATGAATGATTAGGAGCCCATATCATGTTGATTTACCGAGTTCGTATAATCGTTGGTCAGGACGGTATCTTGTATCTGTGATGGGGAGTCGATCTTGTTCCAGGGCGGTGATTTCATTCATTTCCACACAGAACCGAGTGAATCCATAGTGGGATTCATAATCCTCTACGCCGGGTGGGTCCGCCGTCCAGAGCGTCGTCAAGATATCCCCCTTTTCTTCTGCCAAATGATCACTCCACTTACCCACCACTCGGCGTGGCGTGTCACCCCCAGGATGAAATTCGGCTACGATATCATTCCGCTTGGTGGGCGCTCCAAATAACCCGCCTCCAGAACCTTCTTTGAAAGTGATAATGGCATATTCCCCTGTACTTTGGTTCGTCACTTTCATTTCACCAGCATGTTCGAGGTACTTTTCTCCGGCGATCATGTTCCGCATCCAACTGCTCGGTTTGCTGTAGGTATAATGGTCGTCATGGCCCGTCAGAGTGACATGGTACACCCCTTCCGTAGTGAACTCCTTTATGAGAAAAAAAGGGGGTCAAACAGTTGCTAAAATAAGTAAGAAGGACACATTTTCGCAGTTTTGACTTACCATAGACTTTCCCCAAAACTTGCTCTTGACCTTGGTGCATTGCCAGTACTTGTAGTTCTTAGACTCCGCATGCGCGGCAATGGTCAACGGATTATGACACACCTTTTCTGACATGAATCGAAACCCTTTATCTGGTCGAATGCTTTCATATGTCTCAGTCATAATTGGATTGAATGGCTAGAGAAAAAAATCGATTAACAAAAAAGTAGAATTGATTAGACCTTCTCATTTCCTCTTACCTTTCGCCCGGTTCTGTATTGGGTGGAAGTGTAACTGGTGATAGCAAACGTAGCCACATAGATTAATCGATCCATGGAGTCTGGTTGGGCGGCCGCTTGGTCCAAAAGAGTCGAGTACTCCAACTCTTCACACGCACGCTGAAGCATCCCTATGGGCTCATTCATGCTCACAGGCATGGAAATCGACGACAGATCTTTACCCACGTTTTTGCGAAATACTGCCAGAGCTGATTTGACATCGCCAACTGCAGGTGAGGGTAGTTGATGACGACGTAGTGGAGGCTCAAGTAGAGTCCAATCTAGTTGCCATGAAAAGAAGCGAACAAAGGACAAAAAGTGTTTAACAGAGATGTATGCAGGAACATCGGCGTTTGAAAACACGTCTCCCCATTTACTTACCTTGTTCTTCATTCTCACCGTCCTCATCGTCTGTAGTAGTTGCTACCTCTTCATCTGTATATGCACTATCTTGATCCTCCTCATCCGTATCACTTAACTCCAGAGTTATGTCCATCGCATCATAAAACTTTTCTGAAAACGTTGACGAGATTCGATCAGCAAACCGGCAGAGTCGAGAGGGCGCTCTTGTCACTGCCGTAGTTGCCATGGATATGCGTTGGCCATCGTGATCATCATCGTTATTAGTGCGCCTATGTCTTCCTCCAAATGGATCAGCTTGCCATACAGTGTGTTGCATTTTCTGCCACTGTTGATCCTGCCGTTCCAAAAGCTCCTCAAACTCGTCCTTGAGCTGTAGCCAAGAAACCATCCACTCTGGCGCATTGTCATTTTCATGAGAATGATGATGATGGATCCATCGATTCAGGCTCTGCAGTTTCTCCTTGACCAATTGACTGACCTGCAGCCCACGCGCCACTTCGATCCGTGCACTTTCCTTGGCCACCGCACCGGCATGGTTCACCTGACGCTGTTGGATCCAGTCTTCACACCCCTCGATCTCCTCCGCCAGGGCCTGGGTGCGATGGTGCTTAAGATGCCGTGTCCATAACTCATGGTCCTCCACACTCAGCGCTTTCAAATGGTACGTGGTTGTCATTCCCGCCGAGTCGATGAGCAAAGTCAGTGTCTTGGGTTCGCTGGTGAGAGTAGCCTGCCGGGTTTGGATCACCCCGCGCGCCACACTGGTAGGTGACAGAGCGTACGAGAGCACCCCTGTGGACGAGAGTTGGAACCACCGTTTAGCCCACCCTTGCATTTTCTTGCGTTTCTTTTTTAGAAGCCAGCCCGTGAGTTCGTAAGGCGGATGTTGCTGCTGGCTGGGGAGAAATCCAATAGGTGCCAATGCTGATGCTGATCCCGTGCTGGTCGTAGTCGGAGTTGTTTCTGATAAGGTTACAGATAAGGTTAACAGTTTCGGTGTGTTCCGTGAAAAGGTATTGTCTAGAAAGAAGAAAGTTCAATCACGCGTCAGGTGAGTCAAGCAAGAAGGGGGGAGAGGGAGAGAGAGAAACCTACCAAACACCAGAACATAGTTCCCAGGCTCAGTGACTAATAAGGAATCCTCCACCTTAATCTGACTAGAAAGTGTTTGTTGGATAGGTATGATTTCAATCAAACCTTGGTTTTGAAGATTGATGGAGGCGGCCGATTTGGTTTTCGGTGGCCCCAGTGAAGATCGGACACTATGTATAGAAGATCCATCTTTCCACAGGCACACACACATTAAAGAAGAGACTTAGACTTTGCCCCTTTCCTTTTTTGAACTTACCTGTCAATAAAGAATCGGATCGAAAAGGTTGGGAAAGCAATTTTGGAGAGGGAGGCTCTTGAGAGGGTCGTTTGAAAATGCCAAAGTGGATATTGTTGCGTTTCGTGGTGAACGACCAGTGGATGGCGGCCCCCTTTTTTGGCACATAGATGTAGTGCAGGTAACTTCATTTGAAAGAAAAAAGATGAGCGGATGGTAGGTTTTGTCTCTTTTTTCTTTTACCTATCTCGTGGTTGGACTTGTAGCACTTCCATGTGTTGACTTTATCTACGTTCAAGGTCAGAAAAAGAAACAAAACGAGAAAGAAAGAGAAAAGTGTTGGGAAATGCCAAACTATTTGATAAAGAGGGAGGTATATTGAATATTTCAGGTACATAGTTCATGATCCGATCTTTGTAAAAAGCGCTCTCACATGTCAATGGAATGCAGCATGTATGCATGATATAAAAGGGGTACATTGTCATAAATGATGACAAGAAAATAGTGGCCGTGCTGATTCCGTGGTAGTGGCCCAAAGAATTGAGCACTCCACAGCAATGCAAATGGCTAGAAAAAGTATGTGTAACATCAAAGCAGAGGGACGAAGTAACTCCTGTATGGTCTACGTTTGTCCCTCAGAGCCAATCATGTTTAAGAGATTTGTGAATTGATATGCGCCCAAGTGTAGAGCTTCCCTTCATCATCACTTTTTTACACTGACATCGTCTTTTCTTTTTCTTTCCACCGGAATAACACCTTCTCAGACGTAAACTTTCTAAAAGCCAAAGTAACTCTGTCCTTGCCATGACAAACATCGTTGTCTCTGCATTTTTAACATTCGCTTTTTGCATCCTTGCTCCTTTTTTTCTTAGGCCCTCTGGCACCAGGACTGGATGAACATGTACTCAGATCAGGGATTGGGGCTAAGGAATTACGAAAAACATAGGAAACCTTTCGCAATTTTTTATTTTGGTACACTCACTTTCCTTTGTAGATTCTGTAGTCATTGAACTACTAAACATCACTACTTCTTGGCTCACTCCCTTTAGCCACTGACATGGACAACTTTGGCGCTGCTAAAAAGCCAGCAAAACGACAAAGGGGACGTTTTGTAAGCGACCACGCCCACTCCCAACCTTTAACCGATTTAATGCATCCCTTTATCCCTTTATTTCAAAAAATTTATCAATGATCAATTTAGCTATACCAAATTCCTAGCACCACTCACAACGATCAGTAGTTGTAACGTTGCTGAAGGCATACAAAAAGTAGGTGAGTATACAGTCTAGCCCATTTGTTTGTATGTGTGTGTGCGTACCTGTAAGTCCTGGAACATGTCTTGCAGCTAAATTAACAAAAAATGTCAATACAGCTTTTCTTTTTCCTTTTGAATATGTACCTTGGATGATGCATTTTCAGCCAAATCTCTAACGGCATCCAGATCGGCAGCTGCTTGACCCACAAATCTCCGAGCTTGATCCTGTAGAATATCCCACTCGCCACTAGTGCCTCGTTGGTGCTGCTGTTGCGCTCCACTAGAGCGATCGTCGTCGTTGTTCCCAAAATACTGAGACGAGGAAATAGCAGAAGCCCCTGAGAATTGCTTCAAGCGTGCAGATTCTGCTGCTGAAACGGCTGGGTCATAGTCATTTCTTCCAAAATATTGATCGGATGAGATGGCCTTGGCATTCCCAAACTTTTCTTTCACCGAAGAGGTGTCATTGTTTTCGCTCATCGGCCGAGAGCTATAAGAGGAGTACGCCTGTTCTTGTTGTTTCTGCCTAGAGCCTTCTGTTTGCGGCGATGATGATGTATTCAAGCGGGACATTCCAAAGCCGAGCTTTTCAATAGCATCTTGCTCTGACCGACTACCTTGGTCGGCGGATGATGGTGTGTTGTTACCTGAGGGTTGCTGTTGTTGTTGGTACATCAGGCGCGACGACAGTGTGCGAGCCCCTCCGGTGTCTCCAGATGCTTCAACATCGTTGCTGTTATCATCACTGTAACCTAGCTTGGCCTGTCGTTCCGTTTCCTGCTTCGCGGTGGCTTCGGCTTGTTCAAAATTGAAGTTCGTGGCTTTCTTGACTCCGAACTTGTTAGGTTTGGTATTACGTTTTGCTGTCAATGCGGACCGAGGTTTTCTTACTGTTGCAGTAGCTCCGATTTGGTTGTTGGATATAGTGCGAGGTGGGCTATCATGGGTGATACTGCTGACCTCAGAAACTGTTACAATGTCCGGCGTTTTTTGAGGTGAGAGAGGGGTAGGTTGGGTTTCCACGGCTTCAGCTGCTGTCGATTTCTCGGTGTCGGTGTTAGAAAGCGCTGTTGCTTCAGTGTTTGTGTCAGGAGAGGTGGATGAAGCTTCAAGCGCGCCTCCAGTGTCAATGATGACAGTGTTAGGAAAACTGTACACAAGAAAAATATTAAGCCAACATCATAGTGATCAAGACATGTTTCATACCACTTACTCGATTATGTCTTGAGCTACCTTTTTGTCTAGTTGAGCTTTGTACAGTTGACCTGCACGACCTCCGTATTTCAATCTAGTGTCCTTTGATGTAGCTAGTCCTGTATGCTTTGAGAAGAACTCCATGGCTGCTTGGTTTCCACCTACTTTCATGTATCGCAGTTGTTCCCATGTCCATGTGTCAAGGACCGTAGATCTATGAAATTAAGGGTCAGAGTACCATTGAACTACGACATTTTTTGGGTCTTTTTTCTTTTTTTCTTCCTTTACCTGACAAAACTGATGTGAACACCGAGGTTCCGATGAGCGGAGGAGCACTCTGTACAGATATAAACGCCAAAAGGAATAGATGACCAGGAGGGATTTTTAGACATGCAGTCAAAGCAAGCCTACCACCAGAGGTCTTTCGTCAGAGGGTTCCCTTTCCCACAATATGCTAACTTTTTTCGCTGTTTTACCTTATTGTATCTGTTTTGCTTGAGCTTCTTGAAGATGATATCAATTTGTTCCTTTGTTGGTTCAGACATGAGGGTAGCTCGTTGGCGAAAAGGAAAAGTTCATCACACCCCCAATGAAAATTGCCCACCAGTCATAAGCCAACACGTGTGAATATTGCCAAAGTCGAGCATTTGATCTGAGATTGAAAACGACCCCAAATCTTTTTTTCCTGCGCTCCATTCATTGCATGATTTGTCAATGGGCATACGGGTGATCATCTCGCTACAACGTAGTACGTATGGCACTGTGATGATTCTGACTAGCCTTTTGTGCGAGTATTTATTGTTGTCTTATGTCATAACATTCCAGAAAACAAACCACCCACATTAAGCCACAATGGCAACATTCGACTTGCAAAACATATTGAGACACACTTTACTAAAACAAGTTCTTGAATCCCCACCCCGCAGATTTCAGCATGACTCAAAAACCTACTTTACATGCTCTAGTCATGATGGTTGTGATGGTGCTCAGCAAGACTACTAGTGTGATCAAGGGGTTAGTCTTACACAGAGCCATTTCAAAAATAGAAACCCTTTTTGCCATTAACGTCTGTCTATCTCAGGGATTCAGGGTAAAAGAAGGCCCCTTCATCGGCAAATTGGCGTACGCGATACAGTACAAACCCTTTTATGATCAAAAAGAAAGCAGGCGCATTTGTGTAGCAATGAATCCAAAGATGTTACTAGCCGATCATTTGCGTCTATAACCAGGCTTATTCCCCTCCTCCCCCACGTCGTTGTCGTACGAGCCAGGCTTTAGCATAGCTCCGTTTCTTTTTATACTTTCCAATTTTTCTTTATTTGTCTGTTTATTGCACTCATCTGTGATTCTATTTCTATCTGTGCAACATGCATCAAAAAACGTATATATAAGGATCATTTACTACATTCATTCACATCTTTATCATTCCAAACTCTCCAAAAATGAAGTTCATTCTCCTTTCTGCTCTCTTTGCTCTTGCTGTAGCTACTGTTTCCGCAAGCTCCACTAGCGGTGTCGTTTACATCTATTTAAACAACCTTGATCATCCCAAATCCACTTTTTTGAAGCTTGACGGTAACAAGGTATTGACTGATGGTGCTGCTTGCAAGGGCAACAAAACTTTGCCTGGTAAAGGTGGTGCCCTCACTGCAACTTTCACCACCGTGAACAACCAATGGGACTTCAATGGTCAACACGACAATGAAATCTCGATGGGTAAGTGAAAAGAGATCCGCGTATATCCGCTTACTCATTTTGTTTTGGGGTGGTAGGTTACATCAAGGTCAAGGGCAACAAATGTCTTTCGCTCACCAAGGGAAACCCATTGAGTGCTAAAGCCTGCCCATCATTCAGCGAAGAAATCAAGGCTGGAAATCAATTTGCCTGGTTCCATGACAAACGCAACAGCGCCATTTGGGCGTATGGCGGTGACAAGGATGCTGTTGAACACAATGGTGTCATCTTTGACACTGCGAACTTCCAGACCAACGGCAAGACTCTCTCTGGTGTTGGCTTGCATGATGATCCTGTTGAAAACACTTTCATGGGTATTAACCATATCAGCCTGGGTCACAGTGCTCATGGCCCCAGAGGATGCGCCTAAATGGTTCAGTCTTCGTATGTCTGTCCAATTTCTGGGTACATCAACGCAATAAAAATATTCCTCTAAGGGGGTTCTCTTCTTGTGCTGAGTATTAATTAATGAAAGAGTTACTGAATGTACATTTAAGGAAGGTCCTTTCGGCTTTCATGTATGATGTTGCGCCCTAGACTTGCATAGGCGGGTATCCCTTGTAGATTACTATTATTGACCGACTGGTTAGTTGGCAATCTTTTTCCCATTCGTTGAAACCAAATACTTTTCGCACCCCGCTCCAAAGAGATGGGCTGACATCGCACTGTAGGAAAAATCGACTATAACTCTTTAGTAACTCTTCTTCTGGGATATCTGCCTGACACGGCAAACATCTCGCCGTTTCGTTGATGCCGTCCTCTATAAGCACTTTGCCTTCCAGACACTATCCATTGTGAGTATTTTATTACTTCAACACCAAGTCTTCCATTCGATCTTACAGTTCTTCGTCACCTTCCAGTGTTTGAGCGATAGGTTTAATGCCCCAACGGACAGACGCACGTGACTGTATTCAAACTCCGCCTTTGTTCGGGAAAGGGGCTTGAATTATATATATTTCTAGTTTCTACAAGAAAACATGTCTGCGTCAAAAACTTCACTTTCCAACAAATATCAAGGCATATGGAATCGATAAGGGACATATTCAGTCGTACCAACAATACAGACATCAATTACATCGAATACTCGATATACTTTCCTCCAAGTACCTCTGAAAAAGCAACATGTCAAGCTCTGTGTGATTATAAAAAGCAGATCGAAAGCTTGATAGAGCCCTTTTTGAATGGACATTTTTGGCAAAAAGACAAGTTCAAATTACGCATCGTCCGCAACAATCAAAAAGGTACATCCCTTCTCCACTGTTACTGTGCTCACACCCTTTGTAACTTTTCATAGATCCATCATTTCCATTTTTATTTGGCTTTTCACGTTTCGGCGATTGCCTCAATGATGAGTGGTTTATCGTTTTTCTTCTGTATCAGATCTCCTGTCATTTTGAGGACGCACTTATTGCCGTGTCTGATAATGATGGTGAGCTACTACTTATTGAAGCGGCTCTAGCGCTTCCAGATTGGCTGGATCCAAGCAACAGTGACAATCGCGTGTATATTTATCAAGGCAAGCTTCACATTATACCACTACCAAATTCACCTGCAGACATCTTCAACTTCATGTCGGCGGGAGGGACCACCGCCACTAAAAATGCATTGTCTCGGATTGAATCCATCGATATTATACGGCAGCAGCAACTATCCGGCATGAACACGATCGCTAGTGAAGATATACAATGTATCATCGAGAGTAAACTGAAAAAGTACCATCATCAACCACAGGACTCACATGAAGTGCACTATGCACGGACCGTCCTACTTAACCCCAAAGCTGCTTTCATTCTGTTATCGGCTCCTCAGCTCTTACCTTTGGCAGTGGAAGCATTCTATTTACGAGATCCAATGTCACTAAAAGCTTGTGCCATAATGCATCACTTTCCACCACAATCAACCACGGACAATCGCGTTGATACAGTCCTTCCTTGGACGCAGACCACCTTCGCACAAACACTTCATCAACAATTTTATGCGCCAAAACCTTTCCACCTTCCTGCGAAACAACACGAATCGTATCAAGCAACTGAATTGGGTATGAAGCTCTTGTGTGGTCTTGAAATGCTATATGTCAAGGAATTTTCTGTACATACCAACAACAGCACCACTGGTGAAGACGACAAAGCTGATACTGATGAAATAGATGCATATGATCTGATGGAAATGGCACCAACAGCACTTGACAGTTTAACACCAAGACAAAAAATGGACGAATTGCTGGCTCACTACTCACTGCCTGCCCTGGAAAAACTCATGAGAACCAACAGTGCGCAAAACACCGAAGGCGATACAAACTGGTTGAATGTTTATCCTGATGAATTGGAGAGCATGCTTGCACAGAAGATGGATGCCAATGATAGCAACAGCGCCATGGAATCGACTAGCAACGAAGCCACACGCAGTGATGGAAATGACCTTGATGGTGATGTTCATGTCAATTTGGAAGAAATGATGACAAAATTTGAACACTTCCTGGAACATAGCTCAAGTAATGTGGACGGAGTCAAGTTTAATGAGTAAGCTCTTTACTGTCATTCTCGCTGGATCATCGCATAACCATCTCTTCTGTTTCTTAGAGCAGACAGTATTTCTGAAGAGGAAGATTTTGAAGAGGTAGATCCGGATGACGATCGGGATCGTGGGCAAGATGGGCAGGAAGCTGAAGAAAATATGCTCAAACAAGTTTCCTTTGACTTCACATCGTTTATGGATATACTTAAGCATGGCATAGACGGTAGTAACTGAAAAATGAAGTTTACAATGATCGTATTAACTTCTCCCTCGATGTGTTCCTCTAGGACAACCCGCAACTCGAACGCCCGTTGATTATGATGACACCGAAGACCTCAAAGCACTGATGGATGAAATGGATAAGGAAATCACTGGACACGGAAAAATTGGTGGATCATTTGTAAAGAGTCAACCGTCAGCAACCACGACAACTGAAATAGGCAATGAAGACCGAGCGCAAGCAAGCGAGGAAAAGGAAGATGCACCTGTGGATATCCAACTAAACCTGATCCAAAACATACTCGAAAGTTTCAAAGGTCAGCAAGGTCTACCTGGTCCAACAGGCAATCTGTTACGACAGTTCAAAATCGCTTTGCCACTGGATTCGAACGATGATGCTTCTGGTGAAGACAATATTGTTGATCACTTTGATAAAAACCCCTAATCACTCTTCATAACCTAAATCGTAAACACACATGCAGGGTCCAATAAATGTTTATTTGTAAAAGGAAAGTGAATCGATCATCAAGCTGATTCGAAAAATCGTGTGATCAGAAGCTGTTTAAGTGGGTCGATGACATGAGAGTCAAGGATGTGTAATTCGTTCTTGATAGTTGCCGATTCGCCCGATGGTAGTTGCATATCCGGTCCGAGTTTCTTCAAAGAAGTATATATCTTGTCCATCAAGTTGACCAAGGATTTCAAATTGTCATTGGCAATCATTTTTCTTTCATCTTGGTGTATATCAGGTTTGGCAATCCAGAGAATAGTTTGGGTAGTGAGTAGAACGATACTGAACTCCAAAGTACTTAGCAAAGCTTGCAAGTCCATAAAAGTCGGGTGTGATGTTGATGTTGGTAATGCTGTTCCGCCTTGTTGCTTCTGGCTTTCACTGATCCATGAGGATGTCTTCAATGCCAACTGTAAACAGGTCATAGTCCATTCTTTCATTGCGCCGAAGGAAACCGAAGATGGCGATGAAGTTCGAGTATCAGGATATATAATTGTGTTTCCAAACGGCCATGTACTATCCTTTCCAGTAAGAATAGCCTCAGCTTCAGTCAGTATAACGATAGATCCTAGAATGTTTCGGGCAATACGGACGGCTCTCTGGGTTGTAGAGTACATTAAATGACTGACATCCTGTTCGCTGGTGGACACCATCGCTGTCTGTTGCTGTTGTTGCTGTTGTTGTTGTTGTTGTTGTTGCTGTTGTTGTTGTTGTTGCTGTTGTTGTTGTTCTCCGCTTCTGATTAGGAAAGTTTGAGATTGTAGCTTTTCATCTTGGTCAGCAGGGAAAAGCTGGGCTTGCATATGTTTAGGGTGTGTAAAATGATACAGATAGCGTTTCACCAAAGAAAGGCCACAGTCTTTGAAGGCAACAAAGATATTTGATGCGTAGCTTGATACTCGAGCCAGCTGTTTCGCCAGAGAAAAGAGAATAGTTGTCAAAAGCTCAATCTCAGTCATCAAAGGCGAGGATAGGGATTCAGAAGGAAAGAGTCTAAGAGGAGCATCATTGGCACCATTGGCAATCGCAAAGCTACGATCTACCTGCTTGCTGTATTTTTGAATGAAGAGAACACCAAGTCGTAGTAAGCCATCATCGGAGACACCAACAATACGGATCAGGTTACTTAGCACATTGAGCATCTGACACCACAAAACATGGAGAGGATGTCGCTCCACAAAACCAGACCCACCCCCAATGGTTGTTGATCCTCCATTCTTCCAGCCGGGATGATTTGAGACGCCTGCTTCAGCGTTATTGGTAGCAGAATCAGTTGCTGTTACTACTGTTAATTTAGAGTTCGCAACAGATGGTTTATCAGATGGAGACCGCCCACCAAAACGAACAAATATATCCAGGTTTCCGTGTTCCAGTTGTCTTGATAACGCATTGTTGCATAGTAGGTCCATAACGCCTGCATTTCGGAGAGCCTTCGCTGCTTGAGGAATGTTCGATAAAGCTACCATGAAGTACAAGGCGTTCTCAGCGTAAGGGGATACCAGGATATTGTGCAGGCCAGAGTTATCAAGTTTTGTTTGGCTATCCGCCCCCCAGAAAAAGAATGGTTATTAACGAGCTTCCCCTCTTTTCCCACTCTCAAACAGAAAAGCCCATAAGCCCATGCAGTCCTCCCCTATTACCTTTCTATTTCGTCCACAACCAAAATCATACCATGATAAGCGATTTTCATCAACATTGTGATGGTGCTGTATTTTTCAAAGACAGGTAGCCAGACATCGACGGCAATAAACGATCCTGGCTGTTTGTTTGATTTGATCAATTCACATAATAAGGCCAATAGCACCGTAACGTCCTTGATACATTCTTCGCTCTTGTCAATTGATGACGACGTGTCCGCTGTGTTTTGTCGCTTTTGTTGAGCCATTGCGCTTTGCACCGTACTTGAAAAGCTTTTACAAACCACATGCAAAAGTTGAGTGAGATCGCCTTCCAAACCATCAACATTATTCTCTTTCGGTACTTCACCAGAGCTGAAAGATGTATGCATCGTTCGAATACATAGTAGGATAGATTCCAATAGAGGTCGCTGAAGCACGATGGAGCCTTGACCATTCACACCATCACCCCGAACTGAGTTTTCATGCTGCAGCAACTGACAGAATTTCCTCACCAATGAGATAGCGTCCTTGATATAATCACACTTCAGATCTTGCTTTGACGCTGATCTGTCCATTATGAGAGTACGGTTGGAATCGATCCAGTCTTCGGTCAAAGCACGAATCAAACTGACTACGTGTTGGTTTCTTGTCAATGCTATTCCGTTTTGCCGTTCGTGATCTTTTCTTTCTTGGTCCTTTGGCTGCTGTTGCTGGATTGCTGTCGAAACTTTGATATTATTGATGACTTGGTTCACTAGATCATCAATGAAAGGATACAAGGTAGATTTGGTCTTCGTATGCCAGATAACTTCAGATGCATGTCCGGAGCTAGTTTCCATCAGAGTCTTGAACGATTGCAACAACATCATTTGAGCATCCACCAGAGACCAGTTATAGTTTGAGGAGCACAAGTTGGATATTAATCGCATACACTTCTGTTTTATCATACGCACGGTTCGCACCTCAGGAGTCACCATTATTTCTGTCGTAGAGCTTTCGTTTTGCTGACGTTGGAGATATTCCCTTTCGGTTTGTGTAGCTTTGCAGTATAACGAAGAAGTTCTGGAAACAGCCAATGGAAGATCATAGAGGTAGGAAGCGCCATATTGGCGAGTCTGCCCAGCTGAATTGTTTGTGTCATCGCCAAATCCAACGTTAGGTACCATTTGCAAAAGTGTGTCGATATCAACAGTTGCCAAAGAAGAGGAGGGGCCACATGTCAGTACACGATATGCATCTTCTTGAACTTGGTAAGTCAATGATGAGTCGAAATCATCCTTAATAAAGCATTGTCGCATCCATTCCAACTTTTTTGCTTCTCCCATCTTGAATAGTATGTTCTTCAACCCAACGGGTAATTTGTCGCCCACCACAGAAGTACCTGCCGTCAACTTGATACCCTGAGCAACTTGTGACCCTGCCGTCAACTGGATTTCGAAGGAGATGAGACGCATTATGAAGGCACGATTGAGGTCCATACAACACTTCCGGCGGACCAACTGGTCGGTATCGCTGATCACACTGTCCACGGCATAGAGTATATTTTCGACATTCTTGTCGGCCAATTCCACGTCGTCTAATAGCTGCTGACTTTTTTGTTGCTGTTGACGCTGGAAGTCGCTACCTTCACCAGGGAGGGAATCCATATTGCTAGGATTAAGGAGAATAGCTTCCAATGCTTGCCAGAGAGCGTTATCACTACGAGTCCGTTGTACCATGGCATAGTGGTCGAAAGCTGATTGCCAAAATGCTGCCAGGAATCGAAGCACATTAGAAAGTACCGTTGGTTTTGAGATGGAAAGCGATTGCCAGTCATTCAACAATTCAACAGCAGCACGGACAGCAGATTCATTGCTTGATGTCGCAGATCCAGTAGCATCAAATACGTTGTCCGATGGCAAAGAAAAGGTGACAGAAGGTGTTGACTTCTTCAAGCTGGTGTTTTGCTGGTCAAGCAACTTGACGGCGGATTTAGGACTTGGCATAATCGCATCACCACATTCCATGAATAGAAGAGCCAGACTGGGCTGTGTTTCCACCAACAGAGATATCATTTGCCAAGTGCTTGTCAACAGAGATTCAGACTGTGAAGGATCCTTTGCGATTGCCAAATAACCTTTGATAATCGATTGGACTTGATCGGTATCACCAAGATACTGTACAAAGTTAGGCACAACCTTCCAACGAGATACTGACAGAGAGAGTAACGATATAACATTTGTAGCAAGAATTGGGATTGCCGGCAGAGAGTTATCCTCATTGTATTCAAAAGCGGGATGTTTTCCATATCGAATTAGCTGAGCCACTCTGAATAAAAAGTCCACCTTGTTACTGTTGCCGCTACGATGGTTCAGCATCGCCTTTTCCAAAAGTCCACCTTCCGAAGATGCGTTGTCGTTGACCAATTGCTGTAAAAGTAAAGACTTGACAAAGAGAAAAGTCAACTTCGTCAAAGTTTCTGCTTGCTGGGCCTCCTTGATCCGATTGGAAGTATATAGTCCATCCGCCATCCAGGCACCATTTGACATGACATCCAAAAGAGGTGAAAGGTAAAACCGAATGGCGTATTCATCCTTCAAAAATCGATAATGCATGGCTGCCCGCACGTTGGCCATAGTTGGTGCCATTTTCCCATTGTTGGTAGGAAAACTTGGATCCTTGCCAGAGGAAGGACCATCGTGATTAAACTTGAAAAAGCGGTCGACATCGATAAACATCGCTGTCATCTTGGACCCGATTAAGTACCGATCATATACTGATTTGTAGCGCCAACCAGAATAATAAGGTAAGACCTGAGACGTGAGGTAGTGGAGGTAACCTGATATGATTTCGGCCTTGTACTGGTCATTCTTCCCTTCTTCATCCTGACCTGACCACCAGTGGTGTTTTATGTCCTTGATAAGTCCGCCAACAAAGTCCAAAAGTGCAAGCAAAATGGAATATCTCCCAATTTCGCATTCGACAGAGGAAATAATATGATCGATTTGTGCAGGATGGCGGTTTCCCAAAGTACGAGTAGGCACCTTACTGAAATTCAATGACAAAAGGGGATCACCTTCCAAAGGACGAGGAAACAAAGAGGATGCACCAACAAAGGTCCATAGATCGTCCGGATAGTAAGGCAACATGATTGTCAAGCACCGGATTGACATGGCCAATATGTCTACGGAGCAATTGCGTACAGTACTGTTAGAGGAGACTATATCGCAAAGGAGGGATACCATGTATGGGGTGGCGCCAGTGGAGGGATTGCTTAATTCCACGTGGTTTATCAAGTTTTTGATCATGATAGAATCAGATGACAGGAGTATCTTTTCCAATAATTTCAAAATGCCACAGACATCAGATCCACTTGTAGCCTCTTGACCGCCTTCTAAGAATTGTACCAATTTGACCACCAAAGCATGCCAGCCGTCAGGCATCAAAAAGCGATTCACATTGTGCACCAAGGCAGGATCAGTTGATACGGAGGAATCACCACAAACAGCAATCAATAACTGAATGACATCAATAAAGTTCCTTGGATACCCGCCACTGTTAGGATCAAGTAACAAAGTTGATAATTCCACAGTCGGACGTGTACTATTATCCGTGTCCATGAATGTCGACTCTTTCGCAGCTTGTTGCCCAGGTGTATTCCAGAATTGATGACATAGTTCAGGTTCGTTTTGGAACAGTAAACAAAAGCTTTGAATGATTGCACTGTGTTTATCTTCATCCAAGTAGGAGAGTTTCACCATACAAGAAAACCGGTAAAGCAGTTCGTAGATAATCATGTGGTATGCCAGCTTGTTGACGTCTTCTTCTACACACAGTCGACTTGATGACAGGATAGTATGGATACATTCAGGCGCATTCAGTTTGATAGCCCTGCCTATATACCTCTGTACCAAATCCGGTCCTTGCCCGATTATAGGTTCGCGGTTGGAGGTCGCCATAGATGCTGAAAATCTACCATGATTAACGCTTCTGGGCCGGTCTTTTGATGACAGTAGACAGGAGGTGTCTGATTTCAGAGTTCCATCGAGCATATCCTTGACTTTTCCATACGGAGCACCAGAACGATCCAAAGGACCCAGACTTTGAAGGAAGTCTGCCCATGCCAAAAGAGGAAGTGCGTGTACTTGAATATCCCCCAGAAATGAGATGATATGATTGAGCGAAATAATAACTTCAGGCGATGACTTGAGCCCTTCGTCATCAGTCTCGTCAGAGAGAGCCAAGGCAGTAGTAGCCTGTTGAAGAAGTTGTGTGGACAAAAGGCTACAAAGATAGGAAACCTCGGAGCACATGGTTAGGCCAACACCATTCAGCTGGTGCCGGAAGCTTTGTTCAGTTCCAAACCCGTTTGCTTCGAATTCTTGATAAATGGACAACAGACGAGATGCAGGGCACGGTCGAGAAATGTAATAAAGGATCAAGACTTCCAATAACGCCTTTTCTTCTTTAAGGACCTGATATGTGTATAATTGAACCAGCTGGGGAGAGCTTGCAAACGTATGAGGAACACTAGTGCGTACAAGTCTGCTGAATTGCTCAATCAACAGTTCATCAATAGAGTTGTTGGCATTGCCGCTCATTAAATTCTTGGCCGCCTCCAAAGCAATAGAGATATGGGAGCACTGTTTGTCATCGTCGTATTGTTGAGAGAGGCGAAGCAAGGACGATATGGAATGCAGTAACGACAGCCGATCTTCGAAGTAAACTTGAGCAAAGAATTGAAAAATCTGGTCGTACCCTTCAACGCTTTGTAAAGGATCTTGTTTTTGACGTTTTCGCTGCTCCAAAAAGTCGGACAGAATGTTTGAGTTGTGCTTTTTCTGTGCATTCCATAGTGTGGCGCATTGTAGTTCGTTGAGTTGCAAGACATCACTCAAGTGACAAATGATATCTTTTTCATCCTTGGTGATTATGAAAGTGTTGGCATTGCCCTGTGAAATCGGCTTGTGCGGGACAACTTTCGACCGTGCATTGTTTGATGGTGCATAGAAAGCATCCAATCCAAGGGCAAGTTGGCTTCCTAACTCCTCCAGTGAAGTTTGCAACCGATCTGTTGAGCATTGTTCTGTACATCGTTCAATGGTGTCAAATAACTGACGAAAAGTTCTATAAGGAAGTAAGATGAGGTGATTAAAGAAGATTTTACGTAAACATCATGATTGATCTTCTTACCCATCAGACTTTTCTTCCATTTGGAATGAAGACATGTAAGAACTGTTGAAAAATGAAACAACGCAGATTTTTTCATCGTTAAATTTTCGCGTCCTTGTCATTCTCGCCAGTGCGCCGGAGCTGCATCACTTGTGACTGTTGCGACCAGCACTTGCTTGGCGCACGTAAGCTCTAAAAAGCGGGACTTGTAAAAAGTGAGTTTTTACCACCAAAGGAAAATGTATTATACAAGCTTTTACTCATTTTTTGATCTTTTACTAATGGCATCAACCTTTAGAATTACAGCATGGGATCCAATTCTTATTATCGCACAGGTAAATAATTGCCAATATTGAAGCACAATTACTAAACATCCTACTGATACTGCTAGATTTTCTCACTGCAAACCATCTATTATATCACGCTTAGCTTCTTACTATGGGTGACTCTTAGCTTATCTGGAATATCTGTTACTCTGGATGCGATATTTCAAACTACCTCTTTGCAAACCGATAATGTATTTGGCTGGACCCTTGGATTTGTTTTGATCGTCAATGCTGTCGTATCAATTCCTTTATTAGTGGTGATCGTACAGCGTGCGAAACAAGTACTTGATTTCGTTGTCACTTTACATGTCTTTCACCTTCTGGGTTGTTGGATTCATAGTCGTCACTTTCCATCAACAGTGACATGGTGGCTGGTTCAGTCCACTGCCTTACTTGTAATGACTCTCGGTGGAGAATGGGCTTGTATGCGCTACGAAATGAAACCTATTCTACTAGGTAACAGCAGTAGCAAAAGTGGCTCCGATGTGGATATCAGAGCTAATAACAAAGATGCTCCGGAAAGTGGAGTATTTGCTGAACTGCAAGTTGAAGGCGTTTTGAATAATACCGAAAATGATCCTTCTTCCTCGTCTTCTATTCAAGGGGGAATCACTAAGAAATCGAAGCGGAAGACTTCAGACGCAGAAAAAAATCGGCAGCAACAAAGCGGAGGACCAGAGGGCCCGTTGATAGCCATTGTTGGGCTCGCAAAGAAGAAGATTTTGGATAAAAGTCAAAAGTGGATCCCTTCGACATCTCAAGGCCCCAAAGATTATGAAACCATTCCCATGGACAATATAGACAATAGTTAAATCTTAGCTGTATACCAAAGGCATCCACACAGTTTCCATTAAACCCCTCGTTATTTTTAAGCTGGTGACTTTAATTGGCATTGCAATACAGCTCAAAAAATGAACATTTGTTATGATAACTCCCCCTTTTTCTTTTCTCCTCTCGTTGAAAGCTGTTCTGGCGTTGGACCATGTCCCACCGCGTTCGTTCTGTCTGGTTCCGTTACCTTCACAGCTGACTATCTAAGAGGGCCACTCTGCATCGACGTGTGCCTACTCTCTTCCCTTCTCCTCTGTTCCCTGTTCGCCTTCACTGCCCTGAAAACCAAACTCATCTTCTGTTCCGGTGTCCTGAGAAAATGGCTTTTTGGTCTTCATTCATGCAATAATTCTTGTCTCTTCGCCATCCTCTCCTCCTGTCTCCGATCAGCTCCGTGCCTCCGACCTGAGCTCTTCCTCCCCCCTTCTCCCTATCTTGTGTTCTCAGCGGCGTTTTCGACGATCATGCTATCTGATCGAACGAACTCTGCCTCTCCACCTGTCAAAAACTCACTGTCCTCGCCCCACCAAAAGGCTATTCACTCGCCCTCCACACTGCCCCCTCTCCTCTGTCCTTGAGCACTGACCCTTACAATCTTTCTTCTCTTATTGCCTACTCTACTTTATCCATGCTCTTTTTCTTCTTCCTTCCTTCCTCTCCCACTCTTTGCTTTGTAAGCCAGTCCTTTTGACATGCCACCAATAAAGTCTAAATTTGAAACTCCATTTCCCTCTCCTCTCCTCTCGTCTTAAACAGTCTGTAAAACAAAAAAAAAAAAAAACTCCTCTCCTCTCACTCAGACAAACTTCACATTCTTACTGCTGAAAGTTACTTTCGGTATCTCTTAACACTCCATATACAATGCAGAGCCCACTAAATCACACGTCTGCACCCGAGAGGCGACGACGGGCGTCAAGAGCGTAGCGAAACGAATTGGCTAGTGGACATGTACTGTACAGCACTTATGTTCCGTATTGGGAGCAATTGCCAACAAAAAATACGGGGTGACCCTTGCAAACTATTTTTTTGGTCCACTAACTTTACTGTAGTAGGATCTCTAACCATTTGCATTGCGGAAGAGCACTACTTCTTTGATTACTTCCTTGGGCCACTGAAATGGATACTTTTGGCACCACTGACAGACTCCCTCTCTCCTTCTTCATTCCGTTGGTCATAAGCTAGATTAGTCTGTCACGTACATACCCTTCTACTGCTCAAACATATAGCTAAGCCAAAGCATCACATACTACATCAAGCTAACAGTTTTATACGATGACAATACATCCTGAAGAGTAGATGAGAAGGGGAAGGGCAGGAAGAGAGGGGGGGGGAGCAAAGCAAAGAGTGGATGCTGGTTTATTGATGAGAAGAAGGTATAAATAAGAAGAAATAAGTATAATACAGTGGACATTCAAGTAAAACGAACAGGAGAGATGAAAGAAGGTTTGATTTTTTTCCTGTGTGGAGGTGTAGATCGTCCAAGGCGGAGCAAAGCTTTTTTTTTTTTTT
>LT552271.1:3422-14736 GCA_900079185.1 Absidia glauca
ATGCCGTCCAGTTTTCAGGGCACATCATTAAGCAGGCCAATGACTTTATCTAGCAGGGTCATCTGCTAGAAAAAAGTTTTCAGAAGCAAACCAAAAACCTGAGGACGGACATTTCACACCCCGCCGTCTTTCCACGCTTGAGTTTTACCGCCATGACTTATAATCTTGGATTCAGGATCTAATGGTATGTGCCTGATAGTGGGGTGGTCCTGGTCATGGCATTCAAATTTGAGGGCACATCATTCAGCAGACAAATGACTTCATCCAGTAGGGTCATCGCTAGAAAAAAGTTTTCAGAAGCAAACCAAAAACCTGAGGACGGACATTTCACACCCCGTCGTCTTCTCCACGCTTGAGATTTACCGCCATGACTTATAATCTTGGATTCAGGATCTAATGGCATGTGCATGATAGTGGGGTGGTCCTGGTCATGCCGTCCGGTTTTCTGGGCACATCATTAAGCAGCCCAATGACTTTATCCAGCAGGGTCATCAGCTTGAAAAAAGTTTTCAGAAGCAAACCAAAAACCTGAGAACGGACATTTCACACCCCGCCGTTTTCTCCACGCTTGAGTTTTACCGCCATGACTTATAATCTTGGATTCAGGATCAAATGGTATGTGCATGATGGTGCGGTGGTCCTGGTCATGCCCTTCAGTTTTCAGGGCACATCATTAAGCAGGCCAATGACTTTATCCAGCAGGATCATCAACTAGAAAAAAGTTTTCAGAAGCAAACCAAAAACCTGAGAACGTACATTTCACACCGCGCCGTCTTCTCCACGCTTGAGTTTTACCGCCATGACTTATAATTTTGGATTGCGGATCTAATGGCATGTGCATGATAGTGGGGTGTTCTTGGTCATGGCATTCAAATTTGAGGGCACATCATTAAGCAGACAAATGACTTCATCCAGTAGGGTCATCGCTAGAAAAAAGTTTTCAGAAGCAAACCAAAAACCTGAGAACGGACATTTCACACCCCGCCGTCTTCTCCACGCTTGAGTTTTAGCGCCATGAGTTATAATCTTGGATTCAGGATCTAATGGCAGGTGCATGAAGGTGAGTTCATCCTGGTCATGCCGTTCAATTTTCAGGGCACATCATTAAGCAGGCCAATGACTTTATCCAGCAGGGTCATCAGCTAGAAAAAAGTTTTCAGAAGCAAACCAAAAACCTGAGAACGGACATTTCAGACGCCGCCGTCTTCTCCACGCTTGAGTTTTACCGCCATGACTTATAATTTTGGATTCAGTATCTAATGGTATGTGCATGATGGTGAGGTGGTCCTGGTCATGCCGTCCAGTTTTCAGGGCACATCATTAAGCAAGCCAATGACTTTATCCAGCAGGGTCATCAGCTAAAAAAAAGTTTTGAGAAGCAAACCAAAAACCTGACGATGGACATTTCAAACCCCGCCGGTTTCTCCCCGCTTGAGTTTTACCGCCATGACTTATAATCTTAGATGCAGGATCTATTGGCATGTGCATGATAGTGGGGTGTTCCTGGTCATGCATTTCAAATTTGAGGGCACCTCATTAAGCAGGCCAATGACTTTATCCAGTAGGGTCATCAGCTAGAAATAAGTTTTGAAAAGCAAACCAAAAACCTGAGGACGGACATTTCACACCCCGCCGTTTTCTGCACGCCTGAGTTTTAGCGGCATGACTTATAATCATGGATTCAGGATCTAATGGCATGTGCATGATAGTTGGGTGTTCTTGGTCATGCCGTTTAATTTTCAGGCACATCACTAAGCAGGCAAACGACTTCATCCTGTAGGGTCATCCGCGAGAAAAAAGTTTTAGAAAGCAAACCGAAAACCTGAGAACGGACATTTCAAACCCCGCCGGTTTCTCGACTCTTGAGTTTTAGCGCCATGTCCTATAATCTTAGATGCAGGATCTAATAGCAAGTGCATGATAGTGGGGTTGTCCTGGTCATGCCGTTCAATTTTCAAGGCACATCATTAAGGAAAGCAATGACTTCATCCAGCAGGGTCATTAGCTAGAAAAAGGTTTTGGAAAGCAAACCAAAAACCTGAGAACGGACTTTTCACACACCCCCGTTATCGCCGCGCTTGAGTTTCACCACCATTACTTATAATCTTTGATTCATGATGTAATGGCATTGCATGATAGTGGGGTGTTCCTGGTCATGCCATTCAATTTTCATTGTACATCATTATGCTGACCATTGATTTCATCTAGCAGGGTCATGAGCTAGAAAAAAAGTTTTGGAAAGCAAACTTAGAACCTGAGCACGGATATTTGACACACCGCCGTTTTCTCCTATCTTAATTATCACCGCCGTGACCTATAATCATGGTGTCAGGATCTAATGGCATGTGTATGATTGTGCGGTCGTCGTGTTCATGGCATTCAATTTTCATAGCACTCCATTAAGCACGCCAATGCTTTTTTAACACACTTTATATATGCTGGGCATAAAGCCATGGAGATGGGTTCAAGTAGGTTTTTTATTGACCGAATGAGACTATGCTAAAGCTACATTTCCTAGTGGATGTCAGTGAATACATGGCTTGTCATGGAGTAACTAATCTAGTGTAATGAGCTAAGGAAAAGGGAGGGGGAAGAAAGTAGACGAGTGTTATCCAAAGTATTAGTAGTAACAGGCGCTGAGAATGGGTCAAGGGATAGTGCACTTTATCTGTACAATGGCTATAGAATCTACAATTGAATGGAGTGCACTTCAAAAAAAAATTGCGAGGGTTTCCTCATGTTTTTTACATTTGAAAATTTTAAAAGGGCCTTTTTGGATGACATGAAGCAGTGGTGGAGTCGTCATTAGCATCGTCGTCGTCTTTATCGTCGTCGTCATCGTTGGAGCCGATCTAGAGTCAAAAGAAAGAGGAACGTTGCAAAAGGCAAAAAGTTAGTAATGGTAAGCAAAAGATGAACATGACGTGGGAAGGGGAGAATTACCGTTTGTTCGTTCGTGTGCTCGTTCGTTTGCTCGTTCGTTCGTTCGTTCGTTCGTTTTTTGTCGTGGAGTAAATAAAATGACAATGGAGGCAAAAAAGTGATGACGAGGGGAAGAAGGAGTAAAAATACAGGACGGGCAACAAAAAACTTCTTTGTTGCCAGAAGCGGAGTTCGAATGTTTGGCAGGCAAGGGAAAGGAAGGGGAATTTCCTAGAGGGGCTATGGTTTGTGCGCACAAGCCTATTTTGATATTCCGACTTTTTTGGACCTGCCCCTAGAATCCCCCTTTGATCTATCATGCAGCATTAAGCCATTCGACTTTTAAAAAGCAATATGTATGAAGTTAGTCTTTTGTCCGGTGTCTATGAGGTTATGGTATTTATTTGAGGGAAGGGGTTCTGTATGCCAATGTGTTAAAAGAGTGGTTTATTTTGTCACTGTAGATAGAATTGCAAAGACTATAAAGGGGGATTGGGAAGAGCTACGGTATACTAGATAATAGTACGTGAAGTGAAAGAGGGATAGGGGTATGAGAGGCAGACACAAATGTTTTGAGGTAATGGAAGATCGGTATCTATCAGCCACCAAGAGTGCTACTCATTTCATTTACAGAGGCGAGTAATCTGTGTTTAAAGAGAAGGGACTGGGTCAGTACCCACTAGATTGACCTGTCCTATCTGCCCACTTACACATTTTGATTGAGAAGAGTGCATTCACCACCATTTTCCAAGTCGATGCCATACTCGTAAAAGATACCTTCAGATGTGATGACCATTACTTGTGGATGGGTGCTTTTCAAAGAGATAGGGGTTAGTCTTCTTTTCTTGACTCACTTCACAAAGGCCAGTATACATACCTGCTTAGAGCTATCAAGCTCTGTACCCCACCACTAGGAAGCTTGAGAGAGGAAAAGTCTCTTGCGGGTTCCCAAAGTTCAGTCAGCATGTCAGGCAAGTAAGATCCTACACTTCCGGCGAGATTTCTTCCGATGTGAAACGACGACCGCCGCAATAACTGTCTATAAAAGTGTTGTAAATGGATGTATATGAGTTTGCCGATGAGCTTAAATACATTGTCAATTGATCGCCTTACCCGACACTTCCGCTTCGTCCTCGATTTCCAGGTTCGCCTTCCCGGATTGCTAGGGTAGTAAAGTCACCATTTCCATCGACTGCAGGGACAACACCAAGGGCTAGTTTGAAGATGTGTACCGTTTCAGTGTCACTGGAGACACAAAGTAAGGAGCTGGCCAGGTTGAAGGACATTGAGTAGATTTTTGCTGGGTAAGAGCCACGGCGGAATTGGTACACCTTGGACGCATCTGGGATCGAGAATACACGGATCACTGTTCCCTATAAGAAGTACAAAACAAATTTAGCTTAGATATGAGCAAACATCTTTCATGTACCTTTTCGCTTGCCGTTGCCATCAATGTACCGTCTGAATTCATGGCAATGTTGCTGACCGGGCTTTTGTGCGCTTGTACAATGTTGACGAGTTGTAAAGAGAGGGTGTCAAAGATTTCAACGTCGCCATTTGGAAAGCTCGAATGTGGTGTTTGGTCGCCCGATGGATAGGCAATGTAGCAGTTGTCACTCGAGGGAGATAAGGCACAGATCGCTGTAGATGCATAAAAAATTAGAGTTTCAAGTTACCCACCCCGAGCTTACCTTGAAGATTTGTGTTGGTTTCAGTGGTATGTAATAGTTTCATGTTGCTGATATCGTAGACAAAGATTTGCTCTTTCAAGACGACAACAAGTCGGCGCCGGTTCATTTTGACAGCGCAGATAGACGTCGGGAAGGCCAGTTCGCAGATAGTCGATTGTCTCTATATGCAGACAAAGGTAAAGAAATCTAAGTAGACTATATTGCACGCTTCTATTCTTTCTGTTACCTTTGTATTAATGATCTTCAAATGTCTATTCGAGAAGGATGGCTGTTCTTCCGTGCCTACTAATGCTACCAATGAGGTACAGTATAACATTTCCACTATGCTAGTTGGTCCATCGGCTGTTGTCGTCATATAGTCGTTAGTGGTTCAAGTGCATACAATGTGGTTGAATGTCGTCGATACAAAGAATGGAAAAGAAGAAATTAAAAAGTTAGTGTTTGTGAGGAGTATCAGTGTTTTATCGAAGAAAAGTAATGCCTCTTACCTTTTGAATAGCATTTGCCAAAGGGGTCGCAATTGTACATCCTATACCCGTGTCTTGATCCAACCGATATACAACTGAAGTCTTGATTGAAGTTCAAGAAGAGTATTTCACTGCCACCGTCTACTATGTTCATGTTTTTAAAGAGGAAGAAAGAGAGAAGTAGAAATCGTCAGAAGGGGGGGTTAATGTTTCGGCGGGGTTTCAAATTACGATCCAGCACCATTATGCGACCTGCGTATTTGTGGTGCACCCTCATATTGTCCGTAAAATTAAAGATATGCATGAGACCTGTCCACTGGTTTATTGATATTACTTTGTGTGCAGACTAAACTAGAAGACTAAACTACAGATCCGACTATATGTGAATCGTCACGCCTTTCTATTCTTTCTACCACCAATGATGCGGGGAGCAGTAGAGGTTGCTGTTGAGCCACGAGCGCCACTGGTTGCTGAGGGTCGGTCGCCTGGATTTGATGAGCCAGATATGCCTGGCCCACGGCCCGATTTGTTGGTCAAATTGTTGCTTTGCGGCTCGTCACGACTGGCACTGGTTTGTCCGCTTGATCCGTTACTGCCTATACTTCCATTACCTGTTTGTTTAGAGGAGAGGAAACCAGGCATCAGTTGTTATCACTATCAAACACAACGATCATCAATCCACATCAATGACATTACCATAGTTCAATCGAGGACGGCGTCCTCTAACAGAGGCATTGACCTTTGACAGGTTTTGGAGTGCTATGTAAAAGTCAGGGTATTGTGAGTCAAACTAGCAGGGATGTGTCAAGGAGACTTACATTGTCTTCTCTGCCGTTCGTGTCTAGATTGTACCAGCTTGAAGTGTTGGAGTAGTTCTTGAAACTTGATGTTATTGTCGTCATTCTTGCTTCCAGTTTTCAAAGAGGCTCTCTTGGGTACAGCATCTGTTCCAGTGGGTCTGTAATCACAATGGTTATATATCGTGTATCACTCTTGACTATGCCAATACTTACGTTTTGGGTATTACGTTCAAGAATCCGAGAGATGACACACTGCTGAGACGATTCCGGAGGGTTGAAAAGGCCGATGATTGAGGGAGAAGCATCAATATGCCATACAAGCATTTAAAGAGGTAGGGATAGCGTTCGGGTTCCAACAACTGTAAGCGAAGATCTGTTGTTGTGCCAATCAGAGTACAGTTAGTAGGTGATTCCATTATTGTATGTACCTTTCCTCATAAGCTTACATGTAAAAACAGGCGATTCTAAAAGTTGGACCAGTTTATCGATCTGAATCAGCATGTTGACGGTGATTTCCAACTCCGCGCTAAAAATCAGGGGGAGATCATGCACACAGTGAGTCGACATTACGGCCATTTCATCTTGTCACTTACAACACTTGGAGCATGTTCGCAGCATGTTCATAAGCCTGAGCCAAGAGACACAATGACAACGTGGCTACGGAATTGTGACACCATGATCTGTACAAAGCAATAAAGAGACGTTGGCCATCCTTGTGATCCAAGTTACGAAGCCTTTTGCGAAGGTCAGACAGTTCCATAGCAGTAATCAAGATGATGTTCAGATTTTGCACCATGATACTAGCGAATTCCAAGTCCTATATACAAAATAAAGGTTAGCATTCGTCACTTCACATCCCCACTTTTTTTACTTCGTCTGTTTCCAAGATATCGGCAATCGTGCAGTAGATTCGTTCAGGGTCCAATGACAAGCACAGCTGTCTGATAATCAAGCTTCCGCGGGACTCCAAAAGTCTCCTGTCAGTGCTAAACAACAGTAGTAGGTTTGTCATAAAATGGCGGAAGTATTCATGGTCGGAGTAGCTCGAGATTTGCGCCAGGAGTTGAAGATCCCTTCGTACCACTTCTTCAGACGAATCAGATAAAGTTTTGAGCAGGGCGGGGAAAGTACCATCATCTGATACCAAAATCTTTGCATAAAAAGTAAGTAAACCCCTTCATTTTCACATAAATCTATACACGATACCTTATGTGGAGCCTTCTTGTGAAGCATTAGAAGCCATTCCAAACTAGCCACCCTTGTATCTTCATGTTCATTCAGGAACTGTAATCGTAAGTTTGCCAGTGTTGCTTGGTAGTCGAATGGATCAGTGGTGCCAGATTCAGGAGATGGGAAATGATGATGATCATAGTCAAAGGTGGTTGCAGATGATGGTGAAGTGGGGTTGAGCTTGCGAGATTGAAGGGATTCAGGTGCAGTGTGTGGTGGAGGGGGAGACGAAGCCATAGACGAAGTTGAGAGATTTGGTATATCGTTAGAGCTATCTGCCAAGGTAGAGCTAGTGGTGGTTCCATTTGTTGTAGTGGGGACTGGTTCTATAGACGCTTGTGAGGTGACAGGTGCCTCCAGGACGAGCTTTTGTAAGCTTTGATTGGTCGCGATCGCAATGTCATGGATGACAGGGACAGGGTGGGCCAAAGAAGGAAGGACCGCCTTTATGATTTCGGGGGTGAATTGGATAACGACGTCTTTAGCGATTACTGTAAATTCGTTGATCCACTCCAAAGCTGTACGTTGTATATCTTCTTCAGGTGATGATAGATGAGGGACCAGGATTTCCACGATTCGAGCATACTGGACGACGATACCTTGACCTGGGATGTAAGTTCCTTTTCCTTGACCGTCGTTTTCCACCAAAAGATCGGTTGTTGCCATGGTAGCCGTGGTTGTAGCGGTGGTTGTTGGTGTAGAAATACTGTCTTCGTTGACGACTGATCCGTAACCATGTTCGTGTTCACCAGCATCATCGCCTTGAATATCGTTTATACCGTCACCTTTACTTGATTTGAGACTTTGTTGTACGTTCGCCTTGTCATTCGATTCCTGCATGTACTTGATTTCTGCCGCCGCCGCCGCTGCTTGACGAATTTCTTGTAAAAAATCGGCCAATTGACATTTCACAGAGGTACGGACGTCCACGCTGGGATCACTGAGACACTGTAACAAGCCATCCAAGAATTCAGGAAGGAAGGAGACCAGTTCCAAGTCCGGAATAGAGTCCAATACAACAATCCACGAGACAAGGTATTGGCGAGCATTTGAGTTTCGGACGTAGATTCGTTGGCTGAGCAAAGGAATGAATCTTGGTAGAGAGAAGGCGGTATTTCGCGGCAAGGAAGCAGGTGTTTCAAGCTGATGTTGGTCTGTGTATTCCAAAGGATTCAATGGTTGCTGATAAGGTGATACATAGGTTGTAGAGAGTTCTGATACCACGTCCTTGATCAATCGATCCAGTAGTTCCGCTCCACTCTTGACCGTCATTTCAGAATCCGCTGAGAGCTGCAGCATCAAAAAGAAAAAGGTTAGTATCTATCCCACTGGCTGACACTGTCCAACCGCAATGCAGATGCTCTATCCCACCTATGTTATCATATTACCTTGCAGAGGGCATCAAACACACTATTAAAGAAGCGGAGTACTTCCCCTTTGGCGACTTTGGCGATATTGTACATACTTTCGCAAGCATAGTAGCGGACCTTTTGGTCTTGGTTGCTGAAGCAGGACAGAATGGGAGGCACAATGATGTCAAGATAACCAGCGACAGACTACATTTAGAGAATATAAGCTTGAATATCATT
The DNA here is from genome assembly GCA_900079185.1 of Absidia glauca. Classification (NCBI taxonomy): domain Eukaryota; kingdom Fungi; phylum Mucoromycota; class Mucoromycetes; order Mucorales; family Cunninghamellaceae; genus Absidia; species Absidia glauca. The sequence continues at coordinate 12,122 of LT552271.1, forward strand.
TACATTACATACAACACAATAACTCCCCCTTCGGCCTTACCGGTCCAAGAGCAATGGCAGTAGCCGCCAATCCAATTAGTCCACCATATCTAGCATTAGAGTTGTTGGAGTAGACAAAGTCTTGCACAAGAGCATCAATGATTTCCGTAATCCTCTCTGGCGCACTTTCGTTGTCTCTAACAAGTCTATGACATGAAGCAAAAAGAAGGAGATGAGTTACATGAGATACATTTGGGTCAGTTGACGGGGACGTTTGTCTAGATCGTTTCATACTCACTTTTCTATCTCCAAGGCAGCTGCCTTACGCCGATCGTATATCTTATCAGTCAGTCCACGTATAAGAGTTTGAGAAAAATGCCCAGTATCCATAGATTGAAGGTATAGAATGACAGTGAGAAAAAAAGAGAAGAGAGGGAAGCGAAAGGAGGATCAAACTTGCCTTGTCTTGCAACAGAAATTGTGCGGTGTTTGAAATGTTCGGAGTCTAAAATAAATAGCCCCTCCAGAAAATTCCCACTGATGATCCCCACCAGTCAAACATTCAACCTCCGACAAGCTTTCCAAAGTTACAAGGATAACATTTTCCGTAAATTCTTTTTGTCGCTTCTTCTTCCAATACATCCATCCAACATCACCAATTCGATCAATTGCCTTCTCCACGCCGACAATGTTGCCCTTATCGGTACCCTCGCCATTGTCCAGTCCCTCCTCGACTCATTGCCCTGACCACAGCTTGCTACTCGTCTACCGATGGAGCCCTGCAAAAAGTGGGATCCTCGAACCGAATGTCGCCCTCCAATACCACTTATACGACACCCCTATCCTGTCCTTCACAAGCTTCTCTTAACTGGAAATTCCTATCGACATTGGCGGCACATTGGATGCGACAACCCTCAGTGCACACAACATCAAGATGAATCTCGACTTCTCAAACAATACCGTGATTCCCTTCAAATCGATCCCATTCTGAAGCTCTTATTGCTCAAGGTCGACCGAAGCTGATCAATCGCATGGCGATTAGGCTGACTCTCTGACGAAAACCTCCATCTCTGTCACTATGGATTCCACCTAACGAAGACTCATGCCATTCGCCGTACCTTCGAACAATGCACCCGATCCAACAAATTCTACTGAACCTGGAGCACCTCTAATACCCTGATCATTCGAAGTCACTCCCCCCTATCACCACCGAGGATCCCTTCCTGACTTGGTTTGCCCGTCGTCTGTCGCTTGTTCCCGCTCTCGTCCCTGCTCCCATTGATTAATGTTTTACTTTTACTTCTCTTTACTCTTTTCTTTTATCCTTTATCTCCTTCTGTCCCTCCATTAGTATAGTCTACCTCACGCCCTTGCCTTTTCCTTCCTTGATCACCATTAGGATGTTTTTAGCTCCCCGACTCCCCTTTTTTTGAACCCAGCTGGGCAAATTATGACTTCAACAGCAAATAAAAAATCATTCGTCTGCTTCTTCTTTGCCTATTCTTTTCTTTTTTCTTTCCACCGACATCGACACCGCACCACAAACGACTCGCTTTCTATACAACGGACTCAAACGACTAACACATGGTAACTCTCCCCTTCTCTCCTTTTTGTCCATCTTTGTCTTTCCATGACTAACATTTGCCTTTTGCATCATTGCTCCCTTTTCTTTTAGTAGGTAGAAGGGGACGGCAACGTATATCGGCTCTCTACACCAGGACTGTATGGACATGGACTAAGATAAGGTATTGGGCTCAAGGGATTACGAAAAACGTCACTATTCGCTGGCCTACTTCTCTTTGCTCACTACCACTGACACTATCTGCGCCGCCGGGCAGCTTTCCCCTCCTTCATTCTCTTTGTCATGACACTAGGTTAGTCATTCCAAGTCCCGTATATACCTTCCCAGTCCCCCCCCCTCCCTCATATAGCTTAAACATAGTCTCTCTCACTTAATAAAACTGAATTGAAACCATCTCCTTGTCTACCGACTCAATGCCGAGGGCCAAACTTGAACGAAGGAGCTAGTATTCCGTTGCTGTTGCATAGGTTCGATATAGATAGTGTAGATTTCACTCTGTTTCAAATGTATGAATGAATGAATCTCACATTTTGACTTGACCACTTTGCCTTTTGAACTCTATCTACACAAACACCATTTGTTCATGAGATCCTCCAATTCAGAAAACCAAAAGCCGCCGAATTTTTCAAACGCCCACTCTTTGGAAAAAGAACAGACCATCATCCGTGAAAGAGGGGAATTCTAGAGACAGGTCCACATGGGGAATGCTACAGACAGAACCATCCGGTCAGAACCAGCCTGCGTAACCTGAATTTTGCTAACAATAGGGACCTACCTGGCCCCTGCCCACACAGTCATCCAAAAAGGTCTGCCCATGCACTCTTGATATCAAACCCCGATCGGCTATAAAATTATTTTTTTCTGCCCGTCCTTTATTTTGCTCCTTCTTCCCCTCGTCATTACTTTTTTGCCTCCACATTGTCATTCTCTTTTTTCCACAACGACAAACGAACGAACGAACGAACGAACGAACGAACGAACGAGCAAACGAACGAACGAACGGTAACTCTCCTCTTCTCACGTCATGTTCATCTTTTGCTTACCATTACTAACT
>LT552271.1:14746-26239 GCA_900079185.1 Absidia glauca
GAAAAGGCTCTTTTTAAAATTTTCAAATGTAAAAAACATGGGGAAACCCTCGCAATTTTTTTTTAGGTACACTCCCATTTCATTGTAGAATCTCGTTGCTCAAGTTACTAATAAAAGTATACCAATTCTTTGCTCATACCCTTCCGCTACTATCTCTAATACTTTTACACAGCTTGGCCGTCTTTGTCCGTCTCCATCCGCTTGATTTTTACAGTAGCTTAGTCATACTCATTACAACCCATCTCCATTTTGCACATTAGCTTAACTACGGCCTCAGACATAGTCTGTACCATAGCCCAATAGACCCATTACATCAATAAAACCTACTTGAATCATCCTACGAAAGACTTTTTTTCAATCCATAACCATGACAATACCATGTACATTATAACAACCAAACTACAGATGAGTAGCTCATCACTGACAACTCCTAAACACCATCGGTTTACTAGTTGTAATGAATCTCTAAACTTGTACATAATCGTAAGGTTTATCTTCGCATACATACAAAGTTTTATTGATGGGATATGAATAAGGGGCTATGGTACAGGCTATGTTTGGGGTGTTAGTTAAACTAATGTCTATTGGCAACAAGCTATTGTGATGGGAATGACTAAACTGCTGTAAAAATCAAGCGGATGGAGACGTACAAAGACGCCCAAGCTGTGTAAAAGTATTAGAGAGAGTAGCGGAAGGGTATGGGCAAAGGGTTGGAATACTTTTATTAGTAACTTGGACAACGAGATTCTACAATGGAATGGGAGTGTACCAAAAAAAAAAATTGCGAGGGTTTCCCCATGTTTTTTACATTTGAAAATTTTAAAAAGAGCCTTTTTGGGCGACATGAAGCAGTGGTGGAGTCGTCATTAGCATCGTCGTCGTCCCTATTGCCGTCGTCATCGTCGTAGCCGATCTAGTGTCAAAAGAAAGAGGAACGATGCAAAAGGCAAAAAGTTTGTAATGGTAAGCAAAAGTTGAACATGACGTGAGAAGAGGAGAGTTACCGTTCGTTCGTTTGTTTGCTCGTTCGTTCGTTCGTTTGACGTCGTGGAGTAAAGAGAATGACAATGTGGGGGCAAAAAAGTAATGACGAGAGGAAGAAGGAGCAAAATAAAGGACGGGCAGAAAAAAATAATCTTATAGCCCATCGGGGTTTGAAATCTAGAGTGCATAGGCACACATTGTTGGAGGAGTGTGTGGGTAGAATTGTGTTCCTGAGCTTCGATTTGCAGCAGATCCCTAACATATCAGAGCGAGCATGCTACTACATTCTAATGCTATGATGTTGACTTTCCTTTTGATGGCAAATAGGCTGGATCAGAGAAGATTGAATGGTGCCAAATCGAATTGTAGGGTGGAGTTCCATCATGAGCACTGAGTCTTGTATAAAAGTCTTCCTGAACATCATGATCACCTGTACAAAGGCATTTTCAGCGAAGGTAGGTTGAATAGGATTGCCAGGACTGAGTTCTTTTGGCGCCAGTCGGTCATGTCATTCGCCGATCGCCGGGAACAACTTCTTTAAGAGACTGGTAAGTGGGTTAAGGGCGGCACGTGCAAGATAAAAGGATGAACCGTTGGTGTGGATGCCTGCCATTGATTGCATCATTTCTCTTGGAAGGCTGGTGAGATATGCCCTCCATCGTTGTGTTGTTCCATCGGACTTAGCGCCGTATTTGATCCACGTTCGCACACACGTTACCCGCCATACGAGATGATGAGCCACAATTGATATGTGTCTTTTTGTTGGACCTGATACCAGGAGAAGAGAGGGCCTTGCCGATCGATTCCCGATGAGAAGAGTAAGACCATTCCTGTGTCTGGCAGGGCGGTTTTGTCTTCATTTTGAATTGAGTCCCAGCTATGCCCGGGACTCAAGTCAGGGACTCAGAAAGTCTCCCGCGATATCAGTCCTTATTGCTCCCAAAATTCAGCATACACAGATTGGTTCTGTCCCGGTGGTTCTGTCTGTAGCATTCCCCTTATAAACTTATTCAAACGCCGCCATACCCAGCTCAAGCCCTAAGAATGCTCGTATGCTCCCCGTGCCTTTAATTTCCAACATTGTGAGATATCAAGGTGAAAAGAATCAATCTAATGATCGAGTAGCACACACAAAATACGCAAGTGGATTAGTTCACAGATAAACTTCGGAACCCTGATCCCCCGCTTGGGCTCAAGCCCTGAGCCTTAAGCTAAAAGGCGATTTTTGATAGACACCCACACCGATCTAAGCACTCTTTATGCTTATCTTGATGGCTACAAATTATCATGTGGTTCTCCGCATGAGGACTACACAATGGATGGACGGAATTCTGAATTTGGTGGAGGGATGAATGGGGGGGATGAGGTGTCGGTCATCTCAGATCAAGTTCCCCACCCTTTGAAAATCTTTTTAGTGCTCCATGTGGCCACCATCATGATTTGATCTTCACTGAAGGAATGTTCAGGGCTACCAAGGCTGCAACTTTTGTTAGTAGCTCATGGCAATCGAAAGGGTTTTTGAAATCATAACTTTTGGCTGGTGTCGTATCCACAATGTGAGTACAGGCATTGACCGCAAAGTGGTCAAAAAAAAAAAAGAATTCTAAATGGTTGGGTTAGCACTTACAAAGTAAGTGCAAAAGTCTATTTTAGTACCTGTCTCAAAGGGGAAGCAAAGCAGCCCCTGAGAATTTAAGCATTCAAACTCCGATAGGAACGGACTTATAGGTCGACCGAATTTTTCTAATTGTACACAAACATGATGGTCGCACCCAATCGGTGAATCCTTTTTGTCATTTCGACATAACAAAGTTGATATAGGTGGCCGGTGGTGACTGGCAGTAGAAGTTTCATAAAGGAAGAGTTTTTTCAAGTTACTTGGTAGCTTTTTCTCTATCCCATCTTCGATACAACAAAGACTCACCTTCTCTCAATTCCTTCCTACATCTTTTTACAATAATCACCACATCTGGTACGTACTACTAGCGTAGAGCAAATTATTCTGCTGCCTCACACTTACCAACTTCCCCCCCCTTTCCCGTTTACACTGTAAAGGCTATTAATGGGATATATGATGCAGACGTTCTATGAATATACATATGAAAGATGCACAGGATAAATCTCTTGGAGGTTGTCGTGTCAAGAGTGTGAGAAGAGTCAATGCAAAAAATAGGTTAAGCGCTGTTTAAGATTGATTCATGCATGTTAGGACTCCGACCCATCGGCTAAGAAAAAGAAGCTTGTTAGGGCAAACGAGAAGTTTAAGAATCATTTGATTGCATAAGTTCCTGGATATCGAAAAGCAAAGCTACGTGCAGTAGGTTTTCATTGCTACTCCAACAGTCAATCCAAAAACAATACATTTTTTGCTATGGTCCTAATAGTGTGCATGGGAAAAAAAGAAAGCGAACGGACTACGAGAGAAGGTAGGAAAGGTGATCCATTAGCCCACTACAATACAGCAACCTAAATCTACGGTATGACAACCAAGCTAGTGTAATGGCATATGAATCATTAGCCGGGGTCTGGGGTAGTGGGAATAGCAGAGATGATTTTTTATACATCATTGTAAAAATTCAGTATTCTGAGCATCTGATAACGGGAGCCTCATGATTCAAGGCACTGGAACGCACACACACACACACACACACACACACACAGAGAGAGAGAGAGAGAGAAACTGACCCTTCACTTTGATTAAGGACGGACACTTCCTCTCCAATCAACTTTGATCCCCTGACTAAGGCGAAAGTGCTATGATCATGAAGAAGAGTAAAAAATCTTATGGATATGGTTTTAAGTAAAATTTATTGGCTGAATGAGACTATGGTCAAACTATGTTCAAGTGGGGAAGACTGCAAACTATGTAAAGGACTTGCCAAGGAGTAACTGATCTAGTACAATGAGCTACGGTTTGAAGGAGAGAGGATCTATACGGCGGTGTCAAAAGAATCAGTGATGGTGAGCAAAAGGAACTAGGCCACCGAGCAGTGATGTTTAGCAGTGCAATGGCTACACAATCTACAATGGAAAAATGAGTGCACAGAGAATATAATCAAGAGGATCTCCCCTTTTTTTCATAATCCCTCAAGCCCAAGCCCTTATCTAAGACCATGCCCATCCAATCCTGGTGCCAGAGAGCCGATATCCGTTGCCACCCCTTTCGATCTATAAAGAGAAAAAGGAGCAATGATGCAAAAGGCAAATGTTAAACATGGAAAGACAAAGATGGACAAAAAGGAGAGAAGAAGAGAATTACCCTGCGGTCGTCGTTCAATGACATTGTATAGTGAGCGAGTCGTTCGTAGTGCGGTGCTAATGTCGATGGAAAGAAAAAAAAAGTGATGAAGAAGCAAAGAAGAAGCAAAGACAGGATTGAGGGCAAAAGTGAGACTTTAAGGCCAGAAGCGGAGTTTTAAATACAAGTCCCATCTTTTAAGTTTGCGTCTGGAGCGGCAATGGTTTGAGATATAGAGACAGTGGAGTAACATGTATGATGTATTGTGATGTGACAACAGGTAAAAAGAGAACAAAGTTTAATAAGGATCGGTACATATTACTATTACTATTACTAAACTAAGAGGTGACATTGAAAGAGTTGATATCAATGTCATCGGTGAGAGGGTTGATGTTGATTTCAAAGCGGCTTTGGACATCATTGAGAGTAGTAGTATCCTTTTCCTCCGAGACAAAGGTGATGCCCAGACCCTTGGTACCAAAGCGTCCAGCACGGCCCACACGATGTAAGTAAGTATCAGCAGAATCAGGCATATCGTAGTTGATGACAATGTTGACCCGTTCAATATCGATACCACGACCAAAGATGTCAGTTGCCACCATGATGCGCTTTTCAAAGTCCTTGAATGATCGATACCGTTTGATGCGTTCGTCTTGGCTCATCTGAGAGTGGATACAGATACTGGGGAAGTTGCATTCCGTCAAGATCCGGTTGAGTTCATTGGCACGAGGGACAGACTTGACAAAAATACACACTTGATTGAATTCCAAAGTATCCAAGAGATCGTTAAGCTTCCGATTCTTTTCACGTTCGCCGAGTTTGATGTAAAACTGTTGTAGACCATGTAAAGTGAGTTTGGCTTCGTCGTCCACATAGATTTCAAGAGGGTTTTGCATGAATTTCTTGCACACGGGGCGGGTTTCTTTGGACAAGGTGGCAGAAAACATCATTACTTGCTTATGGTGAGGAGTAGCGCGGAAGATATCTTGTACATCACGGCGCATATCTATACAACAAACAAACAAAAGACATTTAAGTCATTGATCCATCCTTTCTTCAACAATAAAGATAGTCCTTACCTAATTGTTCCAACATCTTATCACATTCATCCAATACAAAGTGCTTGACATTGCCTAGCTTGAGATGCTTTTCACGGACCAAAGCTAACACACGACCAGGAGTACCAACAAGAATATGAGGACACTTGGTCTTGTCCTTCAATGTTTCAATGTCTTTGGCAATAGGGATACCACCATAAAACACTTCAGTGCGAATGTCAGGGAGATATTTGCTGAATCGAGCGTATTCGTTCTTGATTTGGAAGGCCAGTTCACGGGTATGACACAGAACCACCACTGATACTTCACCATCCACAGGTTCGATCTGTTGTAGCGTCGCCAAAACGAAAACTGCTGTTTTCCCCATACCAGACTTGGCTTGACAAAGTACATCCATCCCCAGAATAGATTGAGGAATACATTCTTGTTGCACTGATAACATACACATACAAGAGAAAAGAGGGTTAGAGCACAATACGTATTCACGCGTCTAGTCTTTTCTTTACCTTCAGAAGGATGTTCAAACCCACAATCCACGATACTCCTCAGCAGTTCAGGCTTGAGTAAGAAATCACGGAAACCAGTTGAGTGGATGCCAACATAAGAGCCCTTCTTGTCCTTCTTGTCATCATCTTCCACGAGAGCATCGTTGTCGACATTCACCTTCAGAGAATCTTGTTGGAGAGCCTGATCATCTTCTTCGTAATCAATCAAATCATCGGCATGGTCAGCAGCAGACATTGTTGTAGTTGTATTTGTAGTTGTTAGAGGAGAAGGCGTAATAAGTTGTAGTTGTAATTGACAAATGGAGTGGCAGAGAGACAAGTAGCACTAAACAAAAGTAAGGAGAGAAGAGAGAAAAAAAACAAAGCCGCCGTCTTTATCGGAATAGAAATTGATCAATTACAAACGCCGCTCGTCCAATCATTGGTTGCATTCTTGCAATCGTGGCGGAGAATCAAATATAGCGTTTTTGTCCTTCTCCAGGTTTTGAACCATTATTTCATTTCAAACGCCGCAAGGGGGAAAAAGTATAAAAGTCAGAGAGCTCAGATTCACCGGTTTCTTTTGTCTTTTCCTTTCTCAAATAGCATGCTATCCTTTAAAAACGTTGTTGTTCTCGGTAATGGGCTTGGTACTTTGGGCTAGGATATCATTACTAACATTGTGCTTTGATTAGGTGCTGGTGTTTCCGGCTTGACTACTGCCATTACTCTTTTGCGAAATGGTGCCAAGCATGTAACTGTGGTTGGCAAAGATATTCCTGGTGATACATCCTCTCAATATGCTTCTCCCAAAGCTGGTGCTTCCATCATTTCCTTTGCCTCTGTGAAAGACAAACGTCTTCAAGGTACTACCTGCAATGACAAAGTTAAACTTGTTTATCCTCATCCATATCCATCCTGTACATCCCAATAGATATCGATCGAATCACTTTACAGGAATTCCGGCGCTTGGCTATTCATGAACCTGAATCTGGTGTGTCGTACTGTCCCGGTGTGCAATACTTTGAAGCTGACGATCTTCCTGGAGAAGACAGTTATTGGGTCCGTGACCTATTCCAGGACGTAAGTTTAATGGGATATGGACTGTGTGAACTTTTGATGGACAGAATCTAACATGTAATCTATTTTTGTTGATGTCTCTTTATCCTTGTATGAACAGTATGAACGACTTGATAAGAGCGTTTTGCCTGATGGTGTGAAGGGTGGCTATCGCTTTGTTACATGTAAGAATCGGAAACCTAATTTTTCTCACGGAAACGGAAACCGGTGGTTATGACTCACTCCTGATGCACTAACATTCACTCTTTTTAGTTACCGCAAATGTCCCGCATTATCTAGGCTACTTGGTGAAGACATTAGAATCTTTGGGCGGTCGTTTGGAGCGTGGATCATTTGACAGTCTGCAAAGTGCTATCGATCAATACAAAGACGCCGATACATTCATCAATTGTACCGCTCTCGGCAGCTACTACCTGAAGGACGTGCAAGATCATGCCATGTACGGTCTGCGTGGCCAAACAGTGGTTGTCCGTGCTCCTCACATCAAGCATCAACTGTACAAGGATGTTGGCTTTTACGATCAATTCTGCACCTATATCATTCCTCGTGGAGATGGCACCGTTGTATTGGGTGGAACTATGGATCGTGGAAACAACAATACTGAACCTGAACCTGAACTCACAAAGGCCATCTTGAAAAACTGCTACAAGCTGCACCCTTATCTCACTCATCACAAAGGCCCTGATGCATTCGATATAGTCTCTGTCAATGTCGGCTTCCGCCCTGGTCGTGAAGGAGGTATCCGTTTGGAAAAGGAAACCAAATGTAAGTAGCTTTGACTGCCATAAGATGATCTTTTGCTCACCAACCTCTTTCCATACTAGATCGGGCTAATGGTGATCGTGTTACTGTCTGCCACAACTATGGTCACTCTTCTCACGGTTACCAATCTAGCTGGGGCTCCAGCGACAAGGTACTCCAGCTCTTGAAGGACAGCCATCTCTCCAAATTGTAGATTACTTAGTTGGCATATTACATTTATCTATTTGATTGACTGAGCAGTAGCTTGGTTTGGCTGAAATAAACACACATGTTAATGGGTTGATGGGTTACTTCGCAACTTTATGGGTCATAATGATTCGGTTATATACGACATGTGATTGTGAATTCCCGAGAAAAACTTTGTGTGTGATCTTCCTCATGACTATCTCCAGTGTATGTGAGGGCAGTCTTTCTAACTTCACAAACAGTTGGAAGAAGCATTATGGTAGAGCTTGAGGTTGGCTCCCTCCGAACGATAGAACGGTTGCACCGCCCTATCTCGTATTGTAGAAAACTGAGGTTTAGCTTGACAAAAACAGATCATAGATTCACTTGATGAATGCACAGCACCATTAAAATGTAAACGAAAATGTTGTAAAGCTTATTTCCTTCAGTGGAAGGCTTGAGTGCTCGTTCATGCGCATCCACAACTTGGCGCACTCGGTAATTTGCAGCCCCCCTGGTTTCAAACACCGCTTCTGTCTTCAAAAGAATCACTTTTTCATTCAACCCTTCAATTTGCTTCTTCTTTGCTTCTTCATCTTTTTTTTTCCATTGACATTAGCACCACACTACGAGCGACTTTACCTTTATATAACGGGACTTGATGACAAACGCAGGGTAACTCTCTCCTTCTCTCCTTTTTGTCCATCTTTGTCTTCCCTTGACTTCATTTGCCTTTTGCATCACTGGGCTTTCTTTTCTTAGTAGATCGAATGAGATGGCAACGTATGTCGGCTCTCTGGCATCATGACTGGATGGACATGGACTTATATATGGGATTGGGATTGAGGGATTACGAAAAACGTGGGGAAACCATCGCTATTTTTTTTGGTGCACCTACTTTTCCATTGAAGATTACCTACCCATTGTACTTTTGAAGTGCACTATTTTTTTTTTTGGTTCGCTCCCATTGGACACTACCCCTGATCCTTTTGTCGTTTTGGTACCGCTGGCCAGTGCTCCCCTTCTTCATTCCATAGCTTCTTACACTAGATTAGTGATTCCATGGCAAGTCATACATGTGGATTGACCATAATCTCATGCAGTCAGTAAAATTTAATTGAAATCACCTCCATGACTTTACTATTTTGAACATGTTCCAGTAAAGTCTTGACCGATTACATTTAAAGCGGGGTGTGAAATAAAGTTGGGGCGGGCTTTGAACATATTTGACTTTTTTTGGAAACTTTCGCTTTCCAGATCCAACAGTTTTATATCATAACAAGTTGCTCTATTCCTCAAAACTAAGATAGGCAAGCCTACTTCAAATTCCACATGGAGCAAGATAAAACGCATATCTAACGAAGGATACAAAATTTGAAGTATGCCGGCATTGTATGCTTCTATGAACACTACACCAAGTCCTAAAACAGAGACTGATGCCAGTGGCCCCAAAGCCGATACTGTAGTTTACCTATCGAAACCCCACATCCTTGACATCATTCGTTAGTTACTGTACGAAGTACAGTACTTTCTTCATGTGATGTGAAATACGAGGTGAGGGGTGTCATTTTTTCCACGAGAAAATCTATGTCCAACAAGAAGGGGTACATTTCATGGAGGAATGTTCCATGCAGGACAATACGCCCAGGGCCAATCTGAGGTCGGCATTTGGAATACAGTAGCGGACAGAATCAATCTGTATCCTAAATTATGGGGTGAGAGGACAGACCTTGGCAAAAGTCTCACCTTTTGAAGATCATTTTTCTTGTGAACGTGATGGACGATCCAACTTCAAATTTGACATATACTTGAAAGCGCTTTTTATCTATCGACTGATACCCAAAAGGCCTGCTTTCATTGGATGACTTGACATTTTGATACCACTCCAATTGGTCGCTTTTGGAGGGCTTCTCAGAGCGTTCACAGTCGCATACAACATAAAAGTGTATCTTTCTGGGTATCAGTCGATAGATGTGCATTGCATCGTGCTGCCTATTAAATTTGAAGGTAGATTGTCTATCTCGGTTCTGAGAAATAAGCTACTCTCTAAAAAAATGGACGTCAAAAGTTCACATTTTCAAATGTTCAAAATTTTTGATTTTCAAATCCCGCCATTTGAAGAAAGAAAGGACAGATCGTGGAAATGTCTCACTTTTTTGGAGCTCATTTTTCTTGTGAACGGGATGGACGACACAACTTCAAATTTGACATAGAGTCAGAAGTGCTTTTTATCTATCGACGGATGCCAAGAAAGCCTGATTTCCTTGGACGACCTACCATTTTTGATACCACGCCAATTAGTCGCTTGTTAGGGGCTTCTCGGAGCGTTCTCGGTCGCATACGACGTACAAATGCTTGTTACTAGGTATCAGTCGATAGATATGCATTGTATTGTATTGACTGTGAAATTTGACGGTAGGTTGTCCATCTCGGTTCTGAGAAATAAGCAACTCTTAAAAAAAGGAGGTCAAAAAGTGTCATTTTCATAATAGTTCAGATGATTTCAATTTTAAAATCCCGCCATTTGAAGAAAAGACAGACCTTGGAAGGGGACCACCGGGACAGAGCCAATCTGTATAGCTGAATTTCGCGGACAATAAGGACTGATATGGCGTGAGACTCTCTGAGTCCCTGACTTGAGTCCCGGGCATAGCTGGGACTCAATTCGAAATGAAGATAAAACCGCCCCACCAGGAACAGGAGTGGTCTTACTCTTCTCATCGGGAATCGATCGGCTAGGCCCTCTCTTCTCCTGGTATCAGGTCCAACAAAAAGACACATATCGATTACGGCTCATCAGCTCGTATGGCGGGTAACGTGTGTGCGAACATGGATCAAATACGACGCCAAGACCGATGGAACAACACAACGATGGAGGGCATACCTCACCAGCCTTCCAAGAGAAATGATGCGATCAATGGCAGGCCTCCACACCAATGGTTGATCCTTTTATCTTGCATGTGCCGCCCTTAACCCACCTACCAGCCTCTGCAAGAAGTTGTTCCCGGTGATCGGCGAATGACATGACCGACTGGCGGCGAAAGAACTCAGTCCTGGCGATCCTATTCAACCTACCGTCGCTGAAAATGCCTTTGTACAGGTGATCATGATGTTCAGGAAGACCTTTATACAAGACTCGGTGCTCATGATGGAACTCCACCCCTGCTATCCCATTTGGCAACATTCAATCTTCTCTGATCCAGCCTATTTGTAATTCAAAAGATAAGTCCACATCATAGCATGAGAACGTAGTAGCATGCTCGCTCTGATATGTTAGGGATATGCTGCAAATTGAAGCTCAGGAACACGATCCTGCCCACACACTCCTCCAACAATACTCTAGATTTCAACCCCCGATTGGCTATAAGATTATTTTTTTTGCCCGTCCTGTTATTTTGCTCCTTCTTCCCCTCGTCATTACTTTTTCTGCCTCCATTGTCATTCTCTTTACACCACGACGTCAAACGAACGAACGAACGAGCAAACGAACGAACGAACGAGCAAACGAACGAACGAACGGTAACTCTCCTCTTCTCACGTTATGTTCATCTTTTGCTTACCATTACTAACTTTTGCCTTTTGCATCGTTCCTCTTTCTTTTGGCACTAGATCAGCTACAACAATGACGACGACGATAACGACGACGACGATGCTAATGGCGACTCCACCACTGCCTCATGTCGCTCAAAAAGGCACTTTTAAAATTTTTGAATGTAAAAAA
>LT552278.1:16991-28782 GCA_900079185.1 Absidia glauca
CTTAGTTCCCGGCTTACCTGCTTTTCACGCTGTAGTTCTGGCCACTGTGTTTCGTCCGAATGCAGCAGATCGATATTGCAGGTTGGTGTCCCTATAGCTTGGGGGTTGATTTTTTTCTTGAATTCGAGGACTGTCTCCAGTGTTGTCGGTAGGGTGTCGAAGATCGTGTCAAGTAGTGGTGATGCAAACCTGTGGTCTTGTGAGTGCTGAGCCCATTCAAATGTCTTTGATACTTTCAAAAAGGCATCCAATACATTTATCAGTTCCGCAGGAGACGACTATAAAGATGATGGTAAGTGCGTGCTTTCATTTCCTTCGAGCTTGGGTCACTTGGGCCTTACCGATCCATAATTTATACGACAAAGGCCTTTTTCTAGATCAGGGATGTGCTTCAATAGTTCTTGACCTTGGGCCACCTTGGGGTTGTCTGTAGTCATCAGTTCTTCCACAGCCTGGGTACGTTGATTCAGCCGACTAGTAAAAGATCAAGAATAAAGAGTGATATGAGCACAGAGAGAGCAGTTTTTACAATGATGGATATACTGTACCTGATGTCGATCAAGGGACGGCCCACCCATTTTTTCAAGAGCCGACGGCCAAAACTTGTACTCGTATGATTCAATATGGAGAAGAGAGAGCCTTGTTCCGATAGTGTCGTTGAGTTTCTATAGACCTCCAGGTTGACGAGGGTATTTCCATTGATGATCATATGTCCATGAGAGGAAAAGTGGGTGAAGTATTTCGTGAGTTGGAAGGCATGTTGAAGTCCGAATTCTTTCAGATATCGTATGGTGATTGCTAATGCCTTGCTACAAGATACACCGTGCGAAATCAAGAATGGTTAGTACAAGCACTGTCTCCTTTTCCATCGCACGTTGACAGAAACCCCTCTACTTACACGACCACATCAGGTAATTTCAAAATATCGCCAAGGAGTTGATCTACATTATTAAGGTTATGATCCATTTCATCCAATCAATCTATCCATCTCCTCAAATCAATCACTTACTTTTCAGATCAGTTTGCTGTTCAGCATAAAAGTCGGTTATATAGGACAAGGCATAGTTATAGTCGGTACAGAATTCATCATTTGGTGCTAGTCGTTCAACTCGGATATCTTCGCCCCATGAAGTCGTCCTAGGAGCAGATCAGATAGCGTTAGCAAGATTGTTCACTGTTACCCCCCCTGATTTCCTCCTACCTTTGCTCCATAAGATGACTGGCCAATTTCTCGGTTGGTTTGCTGAGTTTCGCCGGGAGAAGCACTTCGCAAGGCTCGATATGTAACAGCCGAGTCTCCAGTTCGCTACGCATATAACCATCCTCGAATGAATCATAAATGATATCCCCAGAGGAAGGCTGGACGGCCTAATAAAAGTAATTCATGCATTAGTATAGATGGCATGACTAGACATCGCCGAGGAAGAATGCTTTACCACAATGCCTGTTCTGACGAATTCATCCACACCTGATCCACCGCGAGGCTGTTCGACCACACATAAGAGGTAGTTGCTTGATGAAGTTGATCCAGGACCATCAGAGCCCAGGTCGGCGGAGAGCATTTCATCCACAAAGGTCCCTTTAGTATACAGATTCTGGAGCCTTCGTTCAAAAGGAGCGCCACGGTTGGTTCCAGCAGCTTTCAGGGCAGCCGTCTCCGTTTGTCGAACCACGCCCACTTTATGTCCAGCTTGAATCAATCTGAAATATACAAGTCATGAGATCATCAGTCTACATACGATAATTCTACCGACGTCTTACCTTCGCACATGGACATACAACCGGTGTACAGGTATGCTTGCCACATAGAAGTTGCGATCGACAAAATGAGCAATATGAAGTACCTTCGATGCGACCTGGTATAAAAAAAAAAAGACAAACTAACATGAGCACCTATATCATATTCCACTCAACAGAGGCCCCTCCACTTTGTTTCATTTCATTACCTTTGCGTCTTCACCAAAGAAGCGAAACTTGTACCCAACTTCAATGACAAGAAGCACACCAGGATATTTCTGTTTGAGATCGACTACTTGTTGTTCCAGAGGGGTATACTTGGTATTGGGAGAAGATGGCTGAGGTTTCCGGCGGCTGGGTGAAGACGGCATGGCTACATTCTTGTTGGCGAAGCTGGCAAACAAGTTACTGGAGGAGCTTGTTGTTGTTGAAGGAGTGGTGTCATCTGTAGCCATCGAATCTTGTTCAGCAGTGTCCATGGAGGTGTCATCACTAACAGTAGTGGTGCTGTCAAGCGATGATTCATGTTGTTCTAGTCGCAATCGTTTCAGTGCCCGTGTCGCTTCAAGATCCCCAAACGTTTTGATAAACTGTTCATGTCGTTGGCGTTTCTCTAGATCTTGTAAGATCGAATCATCAGTACCGTTGGAAGTTGATGCACCGGTATTCCCATATCCAAATTGTTTTTGCAATGCCACTGGTGCCGAGTTCGCCTTCGTTACAGGACTTGTTGACTGACTGGGTGATTTTGCGCGCTTGGCCGGGATGGTGGTTGTAGTTGGCGAATCAGTTGAATGGAAAGAAGCAGAAGCATGATCGGTGGGTGCAGCTTCTTTTGTCGTCTTTGCCTTTTTAAAGAAAGCACTAAGGACAGCCTGTTGTTTACCACCCATGCCTATTTGTCGAAGTAAATTGAATTGTAAAAGCGAAAGAGAAAGACAAATGACTCTGGCGAAATGTCAGGAAATTTATAGTTTGAAATCGGAGTTTGAAATATGTTACTGTGCTTGACCACGCATACGGAAACTGAACAAGGAAGTTCACTCCCGAGAGAGTGGAGTCAACCACCATCAGATAGTTGATTTACATCAGCGCACTACATTTGATGAAGCTGGGTACCAAAACGCTCCGAGGATATACTGTATGGCTTCTCTGAATCAAGACTTGTGGCTCCAAGTCGAATGCGGTCGGGCAAAGCACGATCGTCCTTTGCGACACCACCCAACTTGAGCTGAGCTAACTGTGGGACTGGATTGCACGTACATTTTTTTGATTCATCAATAGGAGTTGTGAGTCTCGATAGAAATAAAAAGACGACGTTATGCAACGACACTGAAATCAGGGGTCAGCACTTTCAAACTCTCACGTTGCTGGCTAGATGAATCATTTACAGGTGGGTAAACTTCTCCACCTAGCCCACACTACCGGCTTCCCACCCCCATTATTTGCCTTCACCCTTGTCTGTCATATCTGATTTGATCAAAATGGGCGGCGTGTGAAATCAGGGACAATTCCCTTTTACGGCATCACGCAAGAAATCCGCATAAGAGGTACCTGAGCTCTTCCACATGATGAAAGGTGTACTTCCTGTAGACTGATTGATGCAAAGTATTGACCGATTGCAATGCACACGAGAGCTCGAAAATGCGGGTTGTGAAAAAAAAGTGGGCGGGCGACTTGACTTTTAAAAACTTTATGATTTCCAGTCGTCGATTTTTGTGATGAGTTGTTTTGTTTTTGAAGACCGAGATGGATAACCCATCCTCAAAATCCACATGGACCACAATGAAATGCATCTTTATTGAAAGATACCAAACGTGAAGTATGCCTGTGTTGTATGCTTCTCTGAACTCTCTACTAAGTGTCTATTCAGGAACTGATCCAAGTGACCCAAAAATTGGTAATACATCCATTTCAACTCACCATCCTTGTCATCGCCTGGTAGATACAAAGCACTACTTTCTTTATGTAAAATTTGAGGTAAGGTGTGCTATCTCTTTTACGAGAAAATCCATATCCAACAAAAAATGACACTTTAAATGGGGTTGGCCGATCCTTTTTCAAAGGCGGGGTTTAAAAAATCGGCATAATTTTGGTTTTCTGAACTGAAGGATGTCAGGAACACATGGTGCTTGCGTAGATAGAGTTCATAAGGCAAAGTAGTCAAGTCGAAAAGTGAGACTTGTTTATTCATACACTTGACCTAGAGGGAAGCCTATATTGTACACAAACCAAAGGCAAGCCTGTGCAACAGCAGCGGATTCTCGTTTCTTGAGTTTGGTACTGCTGTAGGAATTAAGACGGTAGTCATGGGGATGCTTTCAAATAAGTTTTATTGAGTGAATGAGATCATGTCTAAGCTATGTGAGGGGGGGGGAGCCTGCCAAGGCATGTGCAGGACTGGGAATGACTAACCTAAGGTCATAACCAAGAGAGTGAAGGTGGGGAGAGCTTACCGGTGTCGCAAAAAGTGTCAGTGATAGTAAGCAAAGGGAAGTTGGTAAATGAGTAGTGAGGTTTAGCAGTGCAATGAAAGGGCTACAGAGTTTACAATGGAAAAGTGGGTGCACCAAAAAAAAAATTGCAAGGACTAATCCCTAATCTAACCAAATGTCCATCCAGTCCTGGTACCAGAGAGCCTGTGTTCGCCGCCATCCCATCCGATCATCTAAGAAAAAAAGGAGCAATGATGCAAAAGGCAAAAGTTAGTCATGACAAGCAAATGATGGACAAGATGGTGAGAAGGAGAGGACTACCCTGTGTTCGTCGTTCAAGGGCAATGCGTAGAGTGCGAGTCGTTCGTCGTGCATTGTCAGTGTCGCTGGAAAGAAAAAAAGTGATGAAGAAGCAAAGAAGAAGCAATAAAGGAATGACGGAAAAAGTGGGTCCTTGTAGTCAAAGCGGGGTTTGAAATCCAGTGGACTGCAAATCACCCGGCGTGCCAAGTTCTCACTGCCATTCAAAAGATTTTGTTTTGGAGCGGGGTTTCAAATGTTTAGACGTCTACGCTAAAAACTTTCCTTCTTCTCTTTCACTCTCTTTGATCTCAAATGGCTTCACCTGCACCTAATGACACATCGATCCTGAAACCCTGGCACAGACATCATCTTCCTTTAGACCAATACCAATACCTTAAAATAAAGATGTAAGTGAGTACGGCAATGGGTGTGAATGGTCTAACGTTTACTTCTATTCTAGCTGGGCGGAAAAAGCACTTGATGTTAAGGTCACCGAACTAGCATTCCGAATGAGTCTCCAGCAGGCTATAGGAACAACTCTCGGTATCTCTGGGACTGGGCTCAAAATGGATGTCCTTGATTGGAACGACGATACTCATACTGGCATTGTCAAAGTGCCTCAAAGGTAAAGTGGATTGGACTTGTTAAAAGGAATGAGGTGACTGAGGGTTGCTTACTTTTACATCTGCTTGCTCTTTAGAGAATTGATCATGATTTGGGGCGCCTTTACAACGCACCACTTTTCCATGGCTGGCCAAACCTGTGCCTTGGATATCTTGGATAACTCAGCTAGCTTGATTAGCCTTGCTGATCACAGCCGCAATTAAACCTTTGGAAGATTCTCTCTACCTACTGGTACTCTAGCCTAAACTTTTATCTCATTACACTATATATCACTTGTGCCGTTGTCTTTGCCCCACTGTATCATACTCTACTTCTTGATCCTCATTCTCTCAATAAAATCATTCTATCTTCATCTTTTTGATCACAAACATACCCTCATCCCCTTCCATTTGTTTGTGCGATTACCTGCTACGGTTCCATACTGTACTACCACACGCCCTTATCTGAAAAAACAAACGTGCATGAATGACAATGGACTTGACAGGTGGATGGATCTGTCAAAGGCGGGGCGTGAAAAAGCATTGCCCCGGCCAAAACATTCAACCCCCGCTCTGGCTACAAAGACCTACTTTTTCCCTCGATCCTTTTATTTGCACCTTCTTTGCTTCTTCTTTGCTTTTTTTTCACTCTAGCGACAATAGTACCGCACCGTGAACGACTCATCCTCTATGCGATGCCCTTGGACGACGAATGCAGCGTAACCCTCGCCTTCTCACCTTCTTGTCCATCCATGCCTTTCCATGACTAACATTTGCCTTTTGCACCATTGCTCCTTGTTTTCTTAGCAGATCGAATAGGATATCAACGGATATAGGCTCTCTGGCAGCAGAACTGGATTATCATGTGGTTAGATTAGTGATCGGACGCAAGGGATTACGAAAAAAAGGGGAAACCCTAGCAATTTATTTATGTGCACTCACTTTTCCATTGTTGATTCGGTAGCCATTGTACTGCTAAACACCAGTACTTGTCTGCCTACTCCCTTTTGCTCACAATCACTGGCACTTTTTGCGCCGACATTCGGCTCTCCTCTCCTTCATTCTCTTTGTCATGACACTAGGTTAGTCATTTCGAGTCTTGTGCATACCTTCTCTCCCTCTTTGTAGCTTAAACATAGTCTCATTCAGCCAATAAAACTTAATTGAAACCATCTCCATGACAACTTTGCCTTCTGACCCTATCTACACAAGCACCAGTTCAAAAAAGCAAAAAGCTGACACTTTTTTAAACGTCGGGGGTTCAAAAAAGGATGGACCATCCCCCATGAAAAATGTCACTTTTTGGTGGGCATGGATTTTATCGTGAAAGAGATTACAAACCTCACCTCAAAATTTACATGAAGAAAGTAGATCCTCTTATCTATCGAATGATGTCAAGGATGTTAATTGTTAGTGGATGGATGGCCGTTTTTGGAGCCATTGGAATCGGTAGCTGTTTTGAGACTTGATGTAGTGTTCAAAGAAGCATACAATACAGATATACTTTATGTTTTAATAAATTTTGAAGGACATACATTTTATCTTGTTCCATGTGGAATTCGAAGATGGGCTGTCCATCTCGGTTTTGAAAAACAAGGCACATCGATACAAAAAGTTACCACTGGAAATCGTAAAGCCTCTAATAGAGTCAAATGTGTTTTAAAGCCCGCCCGCCCACTTTATTTCACGCCCTGCCTCTTTCAAAAGCTCCAGTGGGTATGTAGCAATAGGTCAAGACTTGGCATATGGCCGCATGTCAAAAACATATCTAAAAGAGTAAAGTCATGGAGATGGTTCCAAGTAGGTTTTTATTGACTGAATGAGACTACGATTAAGCTATTGTAGGACCTGCCATGGAGTAACTAATGAGCTACAGAATGAAGAAAGGGGGAGCTAGTCAGCGGTGCTAAAAGTATCAGTATTAGTGTACACACGTATTGGGCCAAGAGATGGGGCACTTCTGAAGTACAATGGCTAAAGAATCAATCACGGAAAGGGGAGTGCAACCAAAAATAAAATTCAAGGGTTTCTCCATGTTTTTACATTAGCAAATTTTAAAAACAGCCTTTATGTGTGATATAAAGCAGTGGTTGGGACGTCGTCATCATCGTCGTCTTCGTTATCGCCGTCGTCTTCGTCGTAGCAAATCTAAAGTCGAAAGAAAGATGAAAAATGTAAAAGGCAATTGTTAGTCATGGTAAGCAAGGGAGAGGATGGGGAGTCTTACCGTTTGTTCGTCGTCGTTTGTCTTTCGTAGTGGTCGTCAGAGTTCGTAGTGCGATGCTAAGGTCGGTAGAAAATAGAAAAAATAAAAAGTGATGAAGAAGCAAAGAAGGAGCAAAGAATAGGATTGACGGAAAAGTAAGTCTTTGTAGCCAGAGCGGGTTTTGAATATTTGGCTGGAAGGGACGATGAGAGGGAAATTTCTGGAGGGGCTATGTATGGTTTTTGCGGGGCGTAGGAAGATTTCAACTCCGCTTCTCGACGTCACTTAATGACCCTGCTTCAACGCGAGCCCATTGAAAAATGTTTTTTTTTTCTAATCGGCGCACCTCTTTCTTTCACAACCCTTCTCCCATCCGTCGATTATCATGTCTGAACTACCCACTGCTCAATCCGGTATGTAAATGCTAACAGTAACTTCAACACAATAGACAGGACTATTTTATCACTAACGCATTATCAACTATTGAATTCCATTCCGTAGATTTGCAAACAGGTAATACAGATGTTTCCATGGCAATGACCAAATGTGATACATTGACAGCATGGTTTGACTGATCTGATCTCTCTTTCTTTTACCTCAATAGCTCCTTTCGACGCTCGGTAAGCCTTGATTCAACCGCCATCAAAGGCATACTTTACATGATACTCATCCTGTCTTTCTATCATTTGCCTTAGTTTCCCCAACACCAACCAAACCAAGCAGTATGTATAGGGTCTAGATAGAAGGGGGGGGATTTTGAAGTACGGCGGAAGACTTACCCTTCTTCTCTTATTAGCTGCTGGCAAAACTACGTCGATTACTTCAAGTGTATCGACGCCCGTGGTGAAGACTTTGTCCCTTGCAAGCAATTCTGGAGAAACTACCACAGCTTGTGCCCCAACTCCTGGGTAAGTAAACGGGGTAGTGGCGGAACTGTGTATGTGTTCATCCTGCTGATTTTTCTTGATTGTCAATAGGTTGAAAAATGGGATACTCAACGTGAAGCTGGTGAAAACCCCTCCAACTTCAGTCTTTAGATTAGTTTGATTGGATGATGGTGTTGTTGTTTTAACTACTACATAGATTGTTTCATTTTTACTAAAGGTGCAGAATCATCGTCTGCTGTGTCTTTTGCAACTATGCGTATCTTCTTTGTATGATCTATTGACTACTGTGTTTTGTATCACTGCATCAGAATGGGTTGATGGGACTGTGGTGGAGCTGATGTTTCGCACAATCATGAATCTTAAATGGTGGATCGTTTGGGCAAATGGGCACAGGCATCGAAATCACCAAATGGCCAAAACATTTGAAACTCCGCCTGTGGCATGTAAGTGGGGATTCCTCGTTCATTTCCCCCCTCCTTCTATTATTATTCACCTTTACTTTACATTGTCTTTTCTTCCATTGCCATGACACCAGCTCTGTAGTGGCTCCTGTATGAACCAACACTCTTTGTCAGTGGGCATAAGGGAACCGCATCCTTCTCACCATCTTGCCCATCTTCACCTCACCTTGGCTAACATTTGCCTTTTGCATCAATGCACCTTTTTTTCTTTAGAGATCGAAATAAATGGCAACGGATATCGGCTCTCTGGCATCAGGACTGGATGGAGATGTGGCTAGATTAGGTATTGGGCACAAGGGATTACGAAAACCATGGGGAAACCACGGGGGAACCCTTGTACTTTTCTACTTTTTTTGGGTGCACTCACTTTTCCATTGTAGATGCTGTGGCCACTTGCACTTCTTAACATCAATAATCGTTTGCCAACTATCCTTTGCCTACTATCACTGGTTGTTTTTTTACGCCGCTGTCAGCTCTCCCTTCCTTCACTCTCTTGGCCCTGACACTAGGTTAGACATTTCAAGTCCTGTACATATCTTCACAGTCCCCCCTCCCAGATAGCTTAAGCATAGTCTCTCTTAGTCAATAAAACTCACTTGAAACCATCTACATGACTACCAAATCGATTTCTAGGGCTAAACTTGAGCGGAAGAATTGATAATTCCGCTGCTGTTGCTATGTCTAAACATGAGTTAACGTACAGGAATTTTCACATCGTAGCAAGTGCATGAATGAATAGAGCTCACCTTTTTACTTTACTTCTTTGACTTTTGAATTATCCATGCCCAAGCACCATATGTCCCTGGTATCGTCAGATTGACCGTGGAAAGTTTTCAAAACGTTTCAAACGCCGCCTCTTGAAAAAGGACGAACCATAGGATAAAATGCTACTTTTTGTTGGACAAGGATTTTCTCCTAAAAGAGATAATGCAATCTACTCCAAACTTTACATAAAGAAGTATGTGCTTTCTATCTATCGGATGCTGCGACGTAAATTGGATGAATCGTTAGCTTTCCAGAATTCCAATCAGTCGCTGTTTAGGCCGTTGTGTAGAGTTGACGGACGGATACAGCGTAGAAATGCTCTAATTTCAACATCTTTCGATAGATTTCCACTTCATATTGCTTTGTGTGCCATTTGAAGACGAACTGTTTGTCTCGGTCTGGAGAGATAGTGCAACTACTTTCCAACATCGGGAGTAGGCCCACCTGGTGATTTGCTACCCCTCTGGGGTTTCACACTCCGATCGTCTAGGCACTGCGGCGTTTGAGAAGTGGCTATAAGTATGACTTTTTCCCCACCAAACCCTTTCTTTGCTTCTTCTTCCCATCGTCACCACTTTTTTTTCCCCCTCGTCATTTACATTGCCCCCCCCTCCTCCTTCTCCTCCATCCGGTTCGAACGAACGAACGATTGAGCGAACGAACGAACGATTACCCTCACCTCATCTCAGCACCTTGTTTTAGCTTACCATGACCAATATTTCTTTTCGACTTTAGATCTCGGCTACGACGATGACGACGACGATAACGAAGACGATGACGACGATGACGACTCGCCCACTGCTTTAAATCACAAGATAAGGCTGTTTTAAAAATTTTAAATATGAAAAACAGGGGGAAACCCTTGAATTTTTTTTTTTCGTGCACTCACCTCATCCATAGTTGATTCCATAGCCATTGCACTGAAGTGCACTATCCCTTTGGTCTGATTCCTGTGTCCATAACAACTGATGCTTTCGAAACCGTTAGTCTGCTCTCCCCTCCTCCACTCCCAACGTCATTACCCCTCCTCCATTCCCAACGTCATTACACTACATTAGTTACTCTATGGCAAGTCACTCCTGCTCCTACACTTGGAAATATAGCTTAATTATAGTCTCATTCACTCAATAAAGCATACTTGGCTCCTTCTCCATATGACTTTTATTCTTCTCCTGCTACAGTAGCCTTACTCTGGAAAAAGTGGGGACTTATAGCATTTTCAAACCCCGCCAATTTGCCCTCACCAACAAGGGGCCGATTTTCTTCCTCTGCTTTTTCTTTGCATCTTGTTTCCTTCTCCATCACTTTTTCTTTCCCATCGGCTTTGCCATGGTACCGCCTCTGACACGAACTGTATACAGCGACCTTTGACGATAAACGCAAGGTAACCCTCTTCTTCTTAGTTTCGTGTCCCCCTTTCTTTTACACTGCTAATCGTAACCTCTTCTTTCTCAAATAGATTCAGCAGAATGACAAAGGATATCGGCTCTCTGGCTTTGGGAAGGAATGGACTTGAACTTGGACTTGGACTGGCGATTTAAATGGTTTGACTTCAGGAATTACGAAAACCAAGGGGAAACCCTTGAAGTTTTTTCTCAATGCATGGATTTTCCATAGTAGAATCCCTCACCATTGCCTTAAGGAAGAGCGCTACTCTTTTGCCGACTTTGCCACTGATACCTTTGTGATTTCCACCAGCTCTCATCCCCTTCATAGCTTTGGCTATCACACTAGATTAGTCTTGTCATGACTTGTCAGCCCTCTCATTCTCACTCAGACTTGTAGCTTAACCCTAGATGTAGCCAGCTTTTAGCGTACCACTCAATAAAACTCAGACTTTTAAGTGCATGGATACAATGTAAAACGTTTATCAAGATGGAGATGTATGTATGTATGAATAAGCCAAGGGGAAGGGGAAGTGTTGTTGTTCGGCATCATTTCAACCCTTAGAAGCAAGAGCTCCTTGATCTAGTTTGCGGCATAACAACACCAAGCCAAAACCTGGCAGTCCAAAGTACAAATGGAATATGAGGTGGATCCTGTTGTAAAGAAAGGAAAAAAGAAAGGATCAGTATCATATCATTGCATGGCGAGTGTTTTCTCACGCCCAAAAAAAGGGAAATGGAGTTTGAAATGTGTAGACGGGCTCAGGCACAGTGTAGGCTCAGGGCGTGCATAAACTCCGCTCCTATAGTGGTAGGGTCAGGGGGTCCTAGGCTTATCACTGAACTAATGCACTTTGGCACTTGAGTTTTGACCTGTGTGTTGTACTCTCTTAGGCTGATAGTCAAGATAAGCACTCATGCTTAATCTATTTTTGGAATTGCGGCCGATTAAAAGATCATCCGCAGGTGATTTTAGTATCATTCGACCGGAAATTGGATGAACTTTTTTC
>LT552278.1:60657-93550 GCA_900079185.1 Absidia glauca
GGTAGACTTTGCTGCAGATTTTGTAGGAGTCTTGGAGGATTCAGTCGAGTCATCATCATCGTCGGTGGCGGTCATAGTGGACTTTGCTGTAGATTCAGTATGCTTGCCCTTGGTTGCCGTTTTGGTGGGTTCGTCTTCAGTATCTGTAGGATCATTCTCGGTAGCTGTTTTAGTGGGCTTTTTTGCAGGTTCTGTTGAGTCATCGTTATTGTCAGTGGCGGTCTTGGTTGGTTTTGCTGTTGACTTGGTAGAATCATCCTTGACAGTGGTTTTGGTTGTGTGGTCTTCTTCACGAGCAGCGTTATCAGAATCACAGACATTGTCATCCGAGCTGTCACATTCGTCCTTCTTGCTGGCAGCAGTTTGTGTAACTTTGTTGTTGGCTGTTGCGGTGAGGTGAAGTTTGTTGGTCAGTGTCGAGTCAGAGTCATCTCCGCGTCTAATGAGGACAGTTGGCTGGCTCTAAACACAAGATATAAGGCGGCATAAAAGCGAATGCTGTCAGTCAGTGTATGAGTGTCAATACTAAGCAATGAGTACTTACAGCATCGACTAGTCCATCCAATGCAAAACAGGCGATCAGTAAAGATAACCAGAAGCATACAAAGGCACTACTAATGATATTCCTTTTGGTCATGTATTGTAGCAGTGGCCCTTAAGATTGCATAAAGTGAGTGTGAGGATAGATATGTAAAGGAGTGGCAGGAGTATACTAGAAAGTATAATTGTGGAGGAGAAAGAGAATGAAAGAAAGAAAGAAAAAGAAAGGTGAGAAAGGAGTCTGGCAAAAAAGAAAAAAGACCATTGCCACATATTCGGTGACACAGGGACAAGAAGCGGAGTTTGAATCTTTCCGAATGGAGCTTCCTTTCCTAGTTCGCTCTCACGTTTTCATTGTGAGTACAAAGAGATTGATCCATTGTACGAGGAAGTATTTTTGGTTCGATATTGCTTTGATCAATCATTCTTCTTCCATCCTGTTGGGTACTCTCCTCAATAGGAAATAAGCTTAAGTTTGGGTGTTATTATCAAACGAGGCCGTCCCTCTTTTATGCCTTGTAGGACTGTGAAGCTTTCTTTCGCCACTTGGTCCATTCACTTGCCGCCTGTTCTCACGTCCTGACATTCTCCTTCAATGGATGACATTGGGAGCCTAGACTAATATGTATTCCGATCAGATCGTGCAACCTCGGTCTTCGAGTTCGACGTTTTGCCAATTCTCGATGATGTTTAAACTCCGCCAAATGCCTGCAGGAACAGCAATAAAAAGTCATCTTACTTTGATCATGCTTCTCAGGCCATAGGTTTCTTGCCACATAATCACTCCACTATGCTTCCATTGGTAGATATGTACTTGTTTCCTTGTTTGTTGTATTCTCATTGTCCTAGATTCATGCCGTAAAAGAAAAAAGCATGAGATGCTTGGACTTCTAATACGAACTCCGATCATTCTTTTTCATTTCATCTTGCATAATGATACCTTCAACGACTGTAGATCATACAAACACAGCACTGCGTAGTAATATGAATCAAGTAATCATGCATAGAGTTGAAGCACTATATATGGGTACATTATGGACATAGCTCTCTTTGTAATGTGCTGGATGTGCCATTTCTTCGACTTTGTCAAGTCAAGCCTAGTCAGGGAGTTGATTCAAAGGATCAAATTTGTCTACGGGTGAACTTTTTTTCCATTCTTCATCGAACACGAATCATCAGCAAATTGACAGGTTCATTCTTGTTTGCTTGGAAAAGACTGGCTTCTCACCCAATATGCATTTCTAGTAGTTGCTCAAGGCTTTCTACCGGCTTACATTAAAGATTTTAACCTTACTGACTGTATAATTGCCACAATCACTTTCATGCAATTTTGAAGCTCCGACATAGGTTTGATTTTCACTTCCAGCATTTATTACCGATCTTCAAAGGGTCCACAAAGAAAAGTAAAGCACAAATACATTGGATTTCAAGTAGGTTTTTTATTATCTAAACAGTGCTAAAGACTAAAAGAAGAGTACACAAGGTACAAAGCACAACTATGTATGATATCTATCTATTGTTGGGCACAGTTGATTCCACCTCCAGCTTGCTCGTCTTCACTATCATCATCGTAAGCATTGCGCGATTGTTGTGTGGCGCCGAATGAATCCAAATCACCATTTGTCAGACTGCATTCGTCGACGATTTCGTGTTCTTTGGCGGATGATGAAGACGAAGAGTGCTGAGGAAGTAGAGATTTCAAAGTGCTGATGGTGGCCAGGGTGGTAAAGTCATCGTCAGGGAAGGCAACGTCAAACACAATGTAGAGGTCACCACGATCGTCGGATCTCTTGTAGACAGGCATCCCTTCATGAGGTACACGTTTCACCATGTTGGGTTTGATCACCTTTCCAGCCGGATGCTTGATGTGAATACCTCGACCATCCAAATGAGTTACAAGCACCTTTTCAAATCCACACAATGCTTCTGTCAAGCTGATAGTAACATGACACAAGAGATCGTCCCCCTTTCGCTCGAAAACGTCGTGGTCCTTTTGATCCAATACAAGATTCACATCACCAGCTTCCACACCAGGCTATAGAAGGAGAAACAGTGGTTAAAATCCAGTATCCAGCATCCATCACCCTTCCTTTACCTCTTGATCACCTTCGCCCTTGATAACGATCTTTTGTCCATCCATCATCCCCTTTTCGATAAAGACGTCCAAGAACTTCTTTTCTTCCGTGACTTTTTTGCCCTTGCACTTCTTGCACCGATCCTTGGCGATTTCACCAGTAGCATTACATTCACCACAAGGCACCTGCATTTGTTGGAGCATCCCCATTCCCACTTGTCGAGTGACCACTTGGAAGCCGCGCCCTTTGCATGGAGTACATTTCTTGGTAGCACCTGTCTTGCCGCCCTTACTGAAATAGAGAAAGGTAAGTCGCCTGCCTTTTAAAAATACACCCCACCAACATACCCATTACAAGTGACGCAAATCACATTCTTTCGCAGAGCCAATTTTGTACGTTTGCCATTGTAGAGATCTTCCAAGGTGACCTGAAGAGGGTATTTCATGGATTCACCCTTTCTTGGACGAGAAGGACCGCCACCCATTCCACCGCCAAAGTCGAATCCGCCCATACCACCACCACCCATGCCGCCAAACAGGTTTGCGAAAAGATCATCTGCTGACATGCCGCCACCGCCGCCACCGCCTGGGCCGTCCGGTCCAAATCGATCATAGTCGGCTCGTCGATCAGGATCCGATAGTACTTCATATGCATGAGAGATTTCCTTGAACTAGATTGGTTCCAAAACAAACAAAGTTAGGTACCAGAAGCTGTCCCAGTCGGCATTGGAGACTTACCCGTTCGCCTTCTTCAGGATTCTTGTCAGGATGGTATTTCATAGCCTACATATCATAAGAGAACAGTACCTTGAGTTTCCGTTGACATTCATAAGTGTTCCTTCATACCAATTTCCGGTAAGCCTAAGATGCACACAACAGAAACGAAGATTAGAAACGCAGGCTTTATTGAATGTGAGGGCTGGACCTTCTTCTTCATTGAGATTACAAACCTTTTTGATTTCGTGGTCTGAAGCATCAACTTCAACGCTCAGGATTTCGTAATATGTTGTTTCGACCACCATGGTATCTAGTTGCAGAATTCTATAATTGGAGACGGAAGAGAAAGAGAAAGAGAGAATGTAAAGGCAGCTGTTGGTTTTTCCACTTAAATTGTTGAGCAAAAATGGTCACTCAGATGGGTCGAGATATTCAAACCCCGCCATCCAATGAATCGAGATGTTGAACTGTCAAATTCAGATATACAATGCGGTAGTATGATAGCCATCATGAAGAGTGGACATGTCGAAGCATGTCAAATTCGTACGAGAACAAGTCAACCATTATCCATTGTAGGCTGTTCCAGTTTGCTGAAGGCGAATAATAAGTAGTAGCCCTTAAAAAATGCATTTGAAAGTTATTTCAAACGCCGATGTCCAAACTGGTTCCCCGTGCAAGACACTTACGTAATGTGTACTTCGTCAAAGTGTATGGTAAGTTTTACGTTAAACATTGTGGCAAAATTGGAAAAGTTGCTTTGAGCGCTCAGAGCAGAAAGGTGTCATTCATGTGCTGCCAATGGTTTCAAGCCCCTCTTTTTTTTCGAGGCACCTTGTGCATGAATGTTGATTTATAATCTGTATCATGGCCTTGCTCACCTTTTCTGGATATGAGCAGCACTAGTAGTAAGATCCTGATTACCAGTATTCATTGTATATTCATCCGGGAAAAGTGTCACTTCGTAAATCCAGAACGCACTGTGGATCTATGCCGGTGCTCACTATGAACCTTTGCAGGCAAAGCGTATTCGTGGGCGAGGAGCGCCAAGGGCGAGTGGGTGGCGCGCCTTGCCCGCCTTACTGGATTTCCAACTCCGCTTTCTGGCTACAAAAGGATCTCATTTTCCGTCGCTCCTTTTCTTTGCCTCTTTTTTGCTTCTTCATTACTTTTTTTCTTTCCATCGACATTGGCACCGCACTAATAACGACTCCCTTTCTATACAATGACCTTGACCGACGCACGCAGGGTAACTTTCTCCTTCTCACCATCTTGTCCATCTTTGTCTTATCATGGCTGACATTTGCCTTTTGCATCTTTGGCTCGTTTTTTCTCAGTAGATCGAATGGGATAGCATCGGATATAAACTCTCTGGAAGCAGGACTGGATAATCATGCGGTTAGATCATCGCTTGGATGAAAGCAATTACGAAACCCCATGGGGAAACCCTCGCAAGTTTTATTTTGGTGCACCCCCATCCCAGTATAGAATCTTTAGCCATTGCACTGATAAGCATCCTTATTCGTTTGCCTAATTCCCTTTGCCCACCATCACTGATACCTTTAGCACCACTGACCAGCTCTCCCTTTCTTCATTCCGTAGCTCTTTACACTAGATTAGCAGCTCCTTCGCAAGTCCTACGTATAGCTTAAACATAATCTCATCCAGTCAATAAAACCTTCTTGAAACCATGTCCATAAGTTTACTTTTTTGAAGACGTTCCAGCCATCTTGGAAGGCTGACATACACCGGTGGGCCAAGTCCTCACCAAATGCTACGCATATGGGGGGATTCTCCGCGCAGAGGCAACGCGCAGGGGCAAATTGGAAAGACGGAGTTTAAAATAGATTTGCGCAGGGGCGAAGGGCGTAAATTTGATTTTTCATTGTTTAGCTTGAAGAAAGGATAGACCTTGGAAAAAGTTTTACTTTTTAGGGGAGCTCATTTATCTTGTGAACGGGATGGACAACCCAATTTCAAATTTGATGTGGACTCAGAGGTACGTTTTATCTATCATCTGATATCAAGAAAGTTTGATTTCCTTGGATGGCTTGCCATTTTTGATACCACTCCAATTGGTCGCTTTTGGGGGGGCTTCTCGTGGCGTTCATGGCCGGATAAAACATCAGAATGCTTGTTTCTGGGTATCAGTCAATACATATGCATCACATCGTGATGCCTGTAAAATTTGACGGTTGGTTGTCCATTTCGTTTCTGAGAAATAGCCAACTCCTTAAAAAATGGAGGTCAAAAGTTCACATTTTCATAAAGTTCACCTTTTTTCAATTTTCAACCCCCGCCATTTGAAAAAAGGACAGACCTTGGAAAAGTCTCACTTTTTTGGATTTCATTTTTCTTGTGAACTGTATAGACAACCCTCCCTCAAATTTGACATAGACTCGGAAGTGGTTTTTATCTATCGACTGATACAAAGAAAGACTGATTTTCTCGGACGCCTTGCCATTTTTTATACCACCCCAATTAATTGCTTCTGAGGGGAGGGGGAGCTTCTCGTAGCGTTCACCGCTGCACACAACGTAAAAGTACTTGTTTATGGGTACCAGTCAATAGATATGCACTTTATCGTGGTGCCTGTGAAATTTGACGGTGGGTTGTCGATGTTGATTCTGAGAAATAAGCAACGCTTTCATAAACCATAACTTCATTGCTTCATGCAGACTTCAGCCTGCTATCTTGACCCTAACACTTACTTGCCCCTTCACATTCCTATTAAAACGCCGTCTTGCCAATTTGCGCCTGCGCATTGCCTCTGCGCGGAGAGTTCCCTGAGTTTTCGTCCTGTGCGCCCTCTGAACTTTCCGCATGTGCGGTGTTTCAAATCTCTGTTGGGAAGAGCATATTTTCCAACGCCGCTTTTATTGCCTACTCAGCATTCATGCAAATCTACTTTTATCTGACAGTTATTCTTTTGAACCAGCAAATGGGAATAAAAGTATCAAATGCTACCAAAATTAGCTACATGATGTACTCATCATCCTCATCCGAGCTCTGCTCAAAGGAAAAAACTGTGGGTTAGTCAATCGCCGCAAGAGAGTTGCTCGAACTTACGTCCTCGTCTTGGCTTCTTGTTCCACAAGGAGCATGTAGAATGTAAAAAGTTAAAAACTAATCATCTATCTGTGAAGATCAGATAACTTACGTATCACCCAGTATCATTTGAAGCTCCCTAATTCTGTCTTTCAGTATGGTTTTGTTGTCCAGTAACTGCTGAATGTAGTCATAGGCTACATAAGCAATGAAGAAGTAAGATAAACGGCGAGAGGAAGCAAGACTGGACTTACACTTTTGCAGAATGAGGGATTCACTTCGGTGACAGTGACTCAACGTGGGAACGATATCAGTTAGTTGATCAAACCCGATTCTTATGTTGTGCCGACGCTTTTGCTCGGAGGCAATATGATTTGCTTTCTTTTGTGCTTCAGAGAGGAGCTCATGAGGAGGTTTCTTCCCGCGGCCGCCTGGTTTGGGTTTCCGAGGTGCAGATAACTTTGGGACGACGGGTGTTGCCGATGATGATGGTGACAGAATCGTTGAATTAGGTACAGATGGAATCATGCAAAAAGATGGGGAACGAGTATAACCCATTCTTGGATAGTTGTCCTTGGTTAGTGGATCGAGATCATCTGTATGAAGTCCGTTGATCTGCCTCGATTTCCTTTTCAATGGTTCTCGGGGCACCGAATGATGAGCGTCTAAATCTGGCAGTTGACTTAGTTTCTTTCCAGTGCTTGTTGAATACATAATGAGAGCTACTCTTACTTTTCTTTCCATTGATCTACCCCGCTTTTTATAGCTGATTTTATCAATGGGGCGATCCCAAAAAAGGTTACATTATTGACACTCCGCCTACCACTCTTTTCAGTGCCTTGTGCTGCTTCACCCCATTTTTGCCCGCTGATCTGGTTCACATGTGTTAGTGCCAATTTTTTTGTCTTGGCTTTTTCAGAGCCTAATTTTGCATAGATCAGGGATGGCACGGATCACCCTTCTATGCCTGGTATGGTAATCTTTATCCCCACATTCATTCTCTTTTGTACGATGCCCTGAATGGGGAACCTTACGCGTAGAGGCATTGGGCAAGGGCAGAGCAAAAGTCGGAGTTTACAAGCTTCTCTGAGCAACGGAAAAAAATGGGCCTGTGGCCGGTATCGTGTGTACGAACGAAGATCAAATACAATGCCAAGGCCGATGGAACAACACAACGATGAGCGGTGCATATCTCACCAGCATTCCAAGAAAAATGATACGATCAATGGAAGGCTTTCCCACCAACGGTCAATCCTTTTATCTTGCACGCCCCGCCCTTGACCCACCAACAGCCTCTGCAAGAAGGTGCTCCCGGCGATCGACGAATTGCATGACCTACTGGCGGCAAAAGAACTCAGCCTTGACAATCTTATTCAACCTACTGTCGCTGCCAATACATTTGTACGGGTGATCATGATGCTCAGGAAGTCTTTTATACAAACACTCGGTGCTCATGATGGAAGTCCATCCCTTCCATCCCATTTAGCATGCAATCTTCTCTGATCCAGCCTACTTTTCATTAGAATGGTAAGGGAGCATCATAGCATCAGAATGTAGTAGCATGCTCACTCTGGTATGTTGGGATCTGCTGCACATTAAAGCTCAGGAACACGATCCTGCCCACACACTGCCTCAACAATGTGTACCTTTGCACTCTAGATTTCAAACCCCGATTGGGCCATAAGATTTCTTTTTTGCCCGTTCTTCACTTTTGCTCCTTCGACCCCTCGTCATCACTTTTTTTGCCCCCACATTGTCATTCTCTTTTTTCCACAACGACAAACGAACGAACGACCGACCGAACGACCAAACGAACGAACCAACGGTAACTCTCCCCCTCCCACGTCATGCTCATCTTTTGTTAACCATTATTAACTTTATGCCTTTGCATCGTTCCTCTTTCTTTTGGCACTAGAACGGCTACAACGATGACGACGACGATAAAGACGACGACGATGCTAATGGCGACTCCACCACTGCTTCATGTCGCTCAAAAAGGCACTTTTAAAATTTTCAAATGTAAAAAACATGGGGAAACCCTCGCAATTTTTTTTTTAGGTGCACGCTCAATCCATTGTAGAATCTCGTAGTCAAGGTCACTAATAAAAGTGTACCAATTATTTGCCCATACCCTTTCGCTACTATCATTGATACTTTTATACAGCTGGACCGTCTTTGTCCACCTCCATTTGCTAGGTTTTTACAGTAGTTTAGTCATTCCCATTACAACCCGTCGCCATTTACACATTGGCTCAACTCTGGCCCCAAACATAGTCTGTACCTTAGCCCATTAATCCTATTGTATCAATAAAACTTTGTAGGTGTGCGAAGATAGGCCTTACGATTATGTACATGTCATTAAATTCGTTACAACTAGTAAACCAACGGTGTTTTAGGAGTTGCCCATGACGAGCTGCTCAACTGTAGTTTGGTCTTTATAATGTACATGGTCTTGTCATGGTTATGGATTTGTGAAAAGTCTTTCGTTGGATAATTCAATTAGGTTTTATTAATGCAATAGGATTAATGGGCTAAGTTACAGACTATGTTCGAGGCCGTAGTCAAGATGTTGTGTAAATGGCGACGGGTTGTAATGGGAATGACTAAACTACTGTAAAAACCCAGCAAATGGAGGTGGACAAAGACGGTCCAGCTGTATAAAAGTATCAATGATAGTAGCGAAAGGGTATGGGCAAATAATTGGTACACTTTTATTAGTGACCTTGACTACGAGATTCTACAATGGATTGAGCGTGCACCTAAAAAAAAATTGCGAGGGTTTCCCCATGTTTTTTACATTTGAAAATTTTAAAAGTGCCTTTTTGAGCGACATGAAGCAGTGGTGGAGTCGCCATTAGCATCGTCGTCGTCTTTATCGTCGTCGTCATCGTTGTAGCCGTTCTAGTGCCAAAAGAAAGAGGAACGATGCAAAGGCAAAAAGTTAATAATGGTAACAAAAGATGAGCATGACGTGGGAAGGGAAGAGTTACCGTTCGTTCGTTCGTTTGGTCGTTCGGTCGGTCGTTCGTTCGTTTGTCGTTGTGGAAAAAAGAGAATGACAATGTGGGGGCAAAAAAAGTGATGACGAGGGGAAGAAGGAGCAAAAGTGAAGAACGGGCAAAAAAGAAATCTTATGGCCCAATCGGGGTTTGAAATCTAGAGTGCAAAGGTGCACATTGTTGGAGCAGTGTGTGGGCAGGATCGTGTTCCTGAGCTTTAATGTGCAACAGATCCCTAACATACCAGAGTGAGCATGCTACTACATTCCGATGTTATGATGTTCCCTTACCATTCTAATGAAAAGTAGGCTGGATCAGAGAAGATTGCATGTTGCCAAATGGGATGGAAGGGGTGGACTTCCATCATGAGCACCGAGTGTTGTATAAAAGACTTCCTGAGCATCATGATCACCGGTACAAATGCATTGGCAGCGACAGTAGGTTGAATAAGATTGTCAAGACTGAGTTCTTTTGCCGCCAGTAGGTCATGCCATTCGTCGATCGCCGGGAGCAACTTCTTGCAGAGGCTGTTGGTGGGTCAAGGGCGGTGCGTGCAAGATAAAAAGATCGACCATTGGGGGGGGGGGATTCTGCCATTGATCGCAGCATTTCTCTTGGAAGGCTAGTAAGATAGGCACTGGTCATCGTTGTGTCGTTCCATCTGCCTTGGCGTCGTATTTGATTCTCGTTTGCACACACGATACCCGCCATACGAACTGATGAGCCGCCATTGATATGCGTTTTCTTGTTGGATCTGATACCAGGAGAAGAGAGGGCCTTGCCGACCGATTCCCGATGAAAAGAGTTGGACCGTTCCTGTGCCTGGCGGAAAGGGTTTATCTTTATTTCAAATTGAGTCCCTCGCATAAGTCCTTATTGTCCGCAAATTTCAGGATATGATACGCAGGTTGGTTCTGTCCGCTATTTCGAATGACGACATCAGATTGGTTCTGTCCGGATGGTTCTGCCTGTAGCATTCTCCCTTTTTTGGATCTCAATTTTCTTGTGAATAGGATAGACAACCTACCTTTAAATTTGACATAGCAAAAGACATGCGTGCTACATATTGCTTCATTGTGAAAAAGCTTGACTTTCTTAAATGGATTGTGGTTTTTGATACGACTCCAGTCAGTCACTATTTTAAGGCTTTTTCAAGTGTTCACAGACGCATACGACACAAAAGTGCATCGGTTTTGGTATATGTCAATAGATATGCATTGCATTGTGTTGCTTATAAAATTTGAAGATGGGTTATCTATGCAAGTTCTGAAAAATAAGGAACTCTTTACAAAAATTACTCTTCACAAAAATTGGGGCTCAAATTTTCGAACATCAAAAAGCCTGCTAAAAGTCAAAGCTGCCTAAAAAGAAGGTATGCAGGGCTAAACTCAAGTATGCAGAGCTAGACTAAAAACTGGTGCAAGAGACCACTTGAAAGTTTTAAATTTCCTTGTAGCGTCCACGGACCCATTGGACATAAATGAGCATGTTTCTTGGTACCAGTCATTAGATATGCATTGCATTATGTTGCCTGTAAAAATTGGGGTTCTAAAGCTTGAATTTTCAAAAAGTTCCATAGATGTCGCTTGGGCCACACACAGGCTGGGTGGAGAGTGGCAGTTGAAGTTCTGATCGCAAGATGATGCTGGAGCAGGGCACAAAACAATCGGAGTTCTTAGCACGGACTTCATGGCGGAGTTAAAAATAGACTTGAATTCATGCGACAAGGACTCAGATTAAAAGTACAATGGTCTGTGCACAAAGAGCAGATAACAAGGAGCTATATAAAAACTTCCACTATATCGTCCTAAACATCATTTTTCTTCATTTCATATTGTAATCATTCCATATAAAAGAGTTTGCTAACTTCCAAAGTTTATTTTGATCTTTCCAATCATTCGAGCTTTATACTAGTTTTAAAAGGACTATACACTACTGCACCGGTCTATAATACATTGTTGTCACATACTACACCAGAAATAAAGCATGAGTTTTCTAATATCGGGTCCATTTCATTACCTTTTTTCTAAAACGAGTGGTGGTAGATAGCGCCATAACCTGGTCCTTGATAGAGCAAGCGTACAGATGATTGAGGGTGACATGGTTGGGCACAGGCAGCACTGAGTTATCTTCATCCGTAACAGTTTTGGTATTTAGTAAGACCTTTTCCAGATGTGGCGGCAGCATAGGGGGAACAGGTAGATTCCGTTCCAGAGCGGCTCGCTCATCATCATCCTCAGCTTCTCCAGATATCAAAAGTAGTTCCTTTGGGATGATCGAGTGATAATCTTCTTTGGGTGTAGCGAGAATTTCATCGTCTTGGTTAGTGCAGTACGCATCGTCCTCTTCCATGACTTGTAAATAGTTCACCAGTTTGCCGTCGGGATCTGTAGCTGTTTCCATATCGTTTGAGCAGCGCCATTCGTCATCCACGATGAATTTGAGTCGGTGAGTGCCAAGAGGAAGATCTATCACTGTATTAAAGTCATTTGTGCTATTCCCCAAGTAACGTTAGTATCTAAATTGTTGATAGTGTTCGTTTGGGTATACCAACCTTTTGACAAGCTTGATCTTTTGTTTCCAGCCATTGAAGGTTCCAGTAACATAGACGTTGTTGCCACCTTGGGACCATGTGATGACCGTAGGAACTCCTTAATCGAAAAATGGCTTGATGAGTGAAGGAAGATCTTTGCCCCTAATTTGATTTTACCTGATTCATGTGAGGGCGTTAGTTTCATATACCGAAAATCATGTTCTGGAGGTTGTTGTTGCTGTTGTTGTTGTGACGGTGGTGTTGACGAGAATGAAGAAGATACAGGAGGTGTGAGATGCTGTTTATAAGAGAATGAAGATGCCAGATCATCCTCGCTTGGCTCTTGTTGCTGGTTGACGCTCATCCCCCGTGTACGATAATAAGGCCCGCTGATGGATTGTCGATGAGGTTGACGATAATGAGTTGAGGAGGCAGACGAAGATAAAGAGCCGCCGCCATACCATGGACTAGTATCGCCAGTGTTTGAGATCCATCCTGCTCTACCTGGTACTGATTTGGGTGAGGAGGTAGCCGTGCCAATTGGTATTGTTGCACAAGGTGAAAGTTGAGAAGCAGTATCCGTCGTCAACGAGGAGGAGTTTGTCCAGCCACTAGTCATTTTACTTGGAGAAGTCATGGTGTCTTCGGGTACGTTGGATGCAACCACAGTTGTCGTTGTGGGTTTCGTGATGGAGAATTGAAAAGACGTTGGACCACTGTTGTCGGATTGAGCTAGTGCTGAGGCTGATTTCTGTTGCTTCTGTTGTAATTCATCATGACTTTGCTGATCTTTGCGATAAAGGTGGACATTTGCTTTATCGTCATTATCTTCCGTAAGAATTGCTGATGCTGATGAGGACGATTTGGTGTGGTGGTGGGTGGAGGCTGAATTTCCCATGTCGTTAAAAGGATCTATGTATAGTGGTAAAGTATTCGAAAGTTGTGTTTATAGCGATGGCGAATAGACTGGTTAATGAAGTGAAAGAGTTGACAACAAAAGTAAAAAAGCAGATCAAATCGCTTTAAGATCGCTATCTCCAAAACTATTCACACTCCGCTCGTCCAAGCTTATCCAGAATTTTGCGGACAATAAGAAATTTGTAGTGAGAGGGAAGTTGGCGGCGTTTAAAAATACTATAAGTCTCCACTTTTTCCACAAATCTTTATTCTTTTGTTCTTCTCTCCTCCCCCATCACTATTTTCTTACCTTTGGCTTTGCCATGGCACCCCCACTGACACGAACTATGCATGACGACCCTTAACCATGACAGCAAAGGTAAGTCTCCTTTTCACCATCCTGCCCACCTCCCTCTTATAGTGCTAACATTGACAAGTTTCATCATTACTCTTCTTTTTCTTAGCAGATTCAACAGGATGGCAACGGATATAGGCTCTCTGGCAGCAGGACTGGATGGACATGCGAGAAGATTAGGGATTGGGCGCAACGGATCACGAAAAACATGGGGCGCCCTAGCATTTTTTTTTAGGTGCACTCTCACTCCATTGTAGAATCTCGTAGTCAAGGTTACCATTAAAAGTGTACCAATTCCTTACCCATGTCCTTCCGTTACTATCATTGATACATTTACACAGCTTGGCCGTCTTTGTCCACCTCCATTTGCTGGGATTTTATAGTAGTTTAGTCACTCCCATTACAACCCGTCGCCATTTACATATTAGCTTAACTTCAGCCTCAAATATAGTCTGCACCATGGTACTTTAGTACTATTGCATCAAACAGCGACCACTCTTCGCATCTCTCAGGCTAATCTCCTCCCCCTCTCCCTCCCACCCCCTCCCCGACCACCTATGAATACGTATTGTTATCGAATAAAACTGTTTATTGATGTAATGTTTGACACTTTGACTAAGCTATCTGTTTGAGTTGGAGAAGGGTATGTGCATGACAGACTAATCTAGTGTAATGACGAAC
The DNA here is from genome assembly GCA_900079185.1 of Absidia glauca. Taxonomy (NCBI): domain Eukaryota; kingdom Fungi; phylum Mucoromycota; class Mucoromycetes; order Mucorales; family Cunninghamellaceae; genus Absidia; species Absidia glauca. Next base: position 74,499 of record LT552278.1, read on the forward strand.
GGAATAAACGAGGGGAGAGGTGTACAGCGATGATAAAAGTGTCAGTGCAAGGGTCCAAAGGGAGTGAGCTGAGGAAGAGTGATGTATAGCAGTGCATTGGTTACAGATTCTACAGTGGAAAAGTGAGTTGCTGCCAGAGAGCCTATATCCGTTGCCATCCCATTCGATCTATTAAGAAAAAAAGAACCAATGATACAAAAGACAATGGTTATGCATGCTAAGGCAAAGATGGACAATAAGGAAAGAAAGAGAAAGTTACCTGCGTTAGTCGTTCAAGGGTGTTGTATATAATGTGAGTCGTTCGTAGAGCGGTGCTAATGTCGATGGAAAGAATAAAGTGATGTAAAAGCAAAGAAGAAGCGAAAAAAAAAAGGATTGACGGCAAAAGCGACTCTTTGTAGACAAAAGCGGAGTTTCAAATACCGTGAGGCTGCAAATCACCCGATGAGAGGAGGGTCTATGGTTTTTCGCCATCCGGGTCAAATACATCCACTTTAAACCAGTAGGGAACGGGGGGTGGAGCTATTTATACATGTGGAGCTGATATAACAAAGAGTTTTATGATAAAATCGACACACAACAGATAAACATACACATCCTATACTTTACTATCGACTAATGCTGTTAATGTTAAAAAGGTATTGTTTGTACTATACTATCATTTTCCGGCCCATCTATGATTGTTCGTCCTTCAGTTTTGATTCGAATTGTTCGCGAGCTTGATCTTGCCACCTATGTTGTTCAGCGATTTCATGGACCTTGAAGCCAAAGATACGGGGCACATAGCGTTCATAGTTCTTGGTTGGTAAGTAAGAGGGATGAACTTGAAAGAGCATGTGAGGGACAGAGGTACCAAAGTAAGCACCATCGATCGAAGCATGTCTTGAAGACTTGGGGTTGTAGATATCTTCACAACGAGGACAGTATAACTTGACAGTCTTGGTCATAGGGACGTCAGACAGTCCGACAGGTAAAAGAGGTTGCAAGTTACATAGCACCCGAGGACAACGACCGAATTCTGCCTTTTTGTACTTATCCAACTGATAGAAGAGCGAGTCCGTTAGTTAGTAGCGTGCCTTCAAACTCCATTCTTGTCCACTTACCATCTTGGCCAAACCTCGTGTGGTGATAACAAATCTTGCATGAATAAGTCCGTACAAGTGTCGTGCGGCCTTTTCCACTTGTTCCCGTACTTTTTCATCCAAACTGTCTTCATCTAAAAGTACCGTAAGGAAACCATTAGTTCCCACATTGTTAACCATCTCTTTCCTTTCCCAGCATGAGCTTACCCAAGTTATCGGTAATCATATCCAAGGCTTCCAAGTAGTAGTGCTGTACTTCTGCATTCAGTCCGGTCAAATTGAATCGATCCAATATGTAGTCTTCATCAACTTCGCAAAAGTATTCGTTCCCCTTGGTATTCAAAAACCAATCGATCCAGTACTTGGCATAGTCGCTATCAGATCCACTGCTCATGTCGTCCACTAATGTAATAACGATCAATCTTAGTAAAAAGCTCACTTTGTTATCAACATTGTAAGCCAACTTACTTGTATCAAAAAAGTTCAAAATGTGATTTGCTTGTTTAGAGTGTCAAGATAAGGTTATCTATAGATAAGATGAGGATGAATACAGATTGCTTTCATTGTTTCTTAATGTACCATGTACATTCAAACGGGTTGTTACCTTTTCAATGATCGTTGCAATCAAAAGCGGAAAGAGATGTGATGACCGCAACAAAACCGCAACGAAGAGTTAAAAAAAATTTTGTGAGAAATATTCAAACCCCGCTTGACCACTTCCGATTTTTGGCCAAGACTTGGCGCATCGAGTGTACATGTCAGAGTTTTGAGAAGACCTGAGCATATGGGAGAGAGGAAAGTCAGGGAGATAGGTTTCAAATAGAGTTTATTGACTGCCTGAGATTGTGGTCAAGCTATATGTCCAAGTAGGTGGTTGTTAATCTAAGTATGTACTGTCCCAGGCTTGCCATGAAGTGGTCAACTAATCTAGTGTGAGGAGCTAGAAAATTAAGGAGAGAGTTGGCCAGCGGTGTCAAAAGTATCAGTGGAGGGGAGTATAGGAATCGGATAAAGACTTGGTGCACTTCAGATGTGCAATGGCTAGGGAATCTATCATGGAATGGAGAGTGCACCTAAAAAAAAAATTCAAGGGTTTCCCCATGTTTTTACATTTGAAAATTTTTAAAACAGCCTAAATGGGCGATATAAGGCAGTGGTGGAGTCGTCATTAACATTGTCGTCATCGTTATCGTCGTCGTCATCGTTGTAGCGAATCTAAAATCGAAAGAAAGATGAAGGATGTAAAAGGTAGTTGTTGGTTATAGTACGAAAGAAGACGAACAAGATGCTGGGAAGGATTTAGTTACCTTTGGTTCGTCGCCGTTCAGGTATCGTCGTCGTCGTCGTCGGCGTCGTCATAGGCGATGTAATGTCAGTGAAAAAATAAAAGTGAAGAAGAAGCAAAGAAGGAGGTAAACAAAGGTTGGGCGAGAAAAAGTGAATCTTATAGGTACGGTCGGAGTTTAAATACCAATGTGATTCTGCGCATTGGTCTTTTGAATTTCATGCCACCACACAAAGTTAGGCTCTACGAAATCGATAGCATTCCTTAAAAGTCAGGACTCTTTACCCATGTCTTCTTCATTCAAGTTAATTGCTCGTCTTTCGAGCAATTCTCCCACATGCGACTCTAGTGTTGCTGTGTGTAGTCCCACGGTAATGGTTTGGATGCTTCCCCAGTCTCTTGTACAACTCTATTTGCCGAAGAAACTTGCTTATTTTGATCATACGTTTGCCGTAAGGCGTTCTATCATCAATTATAGTCGACTCTTTGAATATGCGCTCCCATTTACTTTCGTCGTGGAAATGTCGGTGAGGGCAAAATGGTGTGCCGCAGTTAGTAGGCAATCGGGCGGCAACTACAGTAGCAGGCACAAAAATAGGTTTTCAGAAGAAGCTGACGGGTATAGCCCATTAAACATTGCGTCGGATACACACTCAAAGGTTCACAAGACCGGTAGGAATGGAAGTGGGTGATTATGAGCGAGGGAACAAGTGAGGGGCCATCTATCCAAAACGGGAAATGCGGCGTTCGAAATAGTTCGTTATGTATCGGTGACAAAAAAAAAAAAAAAAGCGGCCCTGTGATTTCCTTCTCTCCATTTATCTCCTTCTTCTTTTTACCGTTGATTTTGAATCACGTTTATACCTTTTATTGTCATTCCACCCTATAAGAGTCATTTGGATAACAGTAGTGCTTCCAAAGCTTCTTCATGGACCAACTTCCCCCGGAAATCATACTCCATGTGATATCTTTTTTACACGATACCAAGGATAAGATAGAACTTTTACGTATCAATCGATCTCTTCAATCCCTCATCACCCATAATCCAAGCTGCTGGTCACCTCTGGATCTATCACTCTATAGAGAGCGAATCACCAACGCCGCTCTTATTGGTATTCTCCGGTCATGCTACTTGGAAATCATTGTGCCCAAGCCTTTGTCTCCATCAAGACGTCAACAACAACAACAGCAGCAGCAGCAAGCACTTCCTCCACCGTTGCCTTCTAGTCGAATAGGGGCCCAGTTGGAACACATTGATCTCAGTGGCTGTCACCTCCTTACCTTAGATGCTCTTCTTATGCTGGTCCACACGCTGCCTTATTTAAAAGTCCTTGGCCTGAACAAATACCCGGCAACATTTATTCCTGAACCTTTGGCCAGACACCCTAGGCACTATCGGCGCACACGATCAACAATGATCGATATGTTACGGGACGATCTCTATCAATGTCGACCTCGCCATGGTCTCTCTTCGTCGACGATGGATCTTTCTAAGCAACCCCTGGCCAGCCTATCGATCTCAGACGGAACCCTCCTACGCCTCTTGCCCTGCATGCCCTTCCTCACCAGCCTCTCTTTACAACACCAGCCCATCAGCTACGAAGCATGCCGTGTTATGAATAAGAGCCTGAAACAGCTTCGTTATTTGGATATCTCATCATGCCAGATTTCGGTCCACAGTCTCCAGTACTTGATCCGGTCCCTGGTCTGCTCCCTCCAGTCTCTGAAAATGCTTAATCTGGAACTTTCCGATATGACACTTCTTTGTTTGCAACTATTTGGTCAAAATTCCTTAACTTGTCTCCATTTGTCTTGTTTGGACCCTCAAGCTCTCCCTGGTCTGGCCCGTGCCGTGCGGAAACTCACCAAACTAACCGAATTTAGACTGACACGACTCCCCTCTGGCAATGTGGATGGGCTGATCTCAACCTTGGCCACCTGTCATCTCCAATCTCTAGATCTATCGCCAAAGTTGGAGATTTATCCCACTTTCTCCTCTCATCCCCGCCCTTTGTCCGACACACCAACCACACTACCTCTCAAATCTTCCACTTCATCATCCAACCGACTCTCTCGGCAGCACAAGAACACAGCCTCTTCTCTCCTTACGCCCGCCTCCAAGGCCCCATATGCCCGCCCCTTCACCACCACCGCCACCTACAGCCGATCAGAACGGAATCTCACCATGACGCCGCTTGCTTTTCTCCACCTCGCCACCTTTAAACACCTCGTTGAGCTTCGCCTGTGCTTCCCCACGCTGCACTACTCGAGCGCCCTCACGACCTTTTTCAAGACCGCCACCTGTCCGCTGCAAATCCTTGAACTCCGCCTGCGTGATCTACCACCCTTAACAGACGATGAAGACTACCTTGACGGCTTGGCCAGTTTCGCCCACCTCCACACCCTTCTCCTGTATTCCGTGCCTCTGACATCCGCCTCGGTCTCCACCATCCTCCAACTCCACCGCTTGAACGCCATGACGATACACGATGCAAAGACGCTTGTCAAATTGTGCCCCCTCTTCCTACGCCGGTGGCTCATGGACTTGCCACGTTTGGGGCTGCTACGTATGGACCGGGTGCCGTTTGCTTGGGATTCCATTGCCGATCTCTTGCCGTCCTACACACACCCTTCGGATCAACCTCTTTACAACGGCGACAGTATGTTTATCAAGACAGACGCATGGGAATGGGTAGAATAGCTATGATCAGGATAGATGCATTAAAAGTAGTTAGCAAAAAGACAGTAGGGACGTTCTTTTGACATTTCAGTAATAAAAAAAAAAAAAAAGAGTGCTTTATTCAAAATACCCATCAACCACTCTCTTTCTCATTGGTTTGACCATTGTGTGAAGAATGTAGAGAATGAGTGTAGGTGAATGGAGGTGGGGATAACAGTGGGGGTGATAGATGGGCATTGGGAGGAAGATGATACTGCTGAGGGTGTAACAAATGATGTGATGAAGAAGCTAGTGGTATTGGATGGGTTGGGTGATGGTTGGGTAAAGGTCGAGAGGGGAAAGACGAAGACGAAGGTGTGGAGGAAGCTAGGGGGTTATGTAATAAAGTACTAGATCTTCGTAAAGCCAATGGATCATCTGTGGTGGTGGGCGAGGGTTGCGCTGTTGCTGTTGTCGAGGATGCTGGTAAAGCGGCTGTGGATAAAGTCCCTTCGTATCTGACGACCGTGCCGTGGCGAGGATGCTGAATACATTGGAATCCACTTTGAGGTGATTGGACAAGGACATCGTAGAGTTCATTGACATCGACGGTTGTATCGCAGTAGAAATCGTTCATCATCCGGTGTAGTTGGGCCATAGTGTGATAAGGTGTCGTCCCGCCGAGGAAAAAGTTCGTCTGTGTGATTTCATCCAATTTCTGGTACGCCAGCTTGGCTCTGTCTAGTAGCATCCCATGTCGATCTGCTTGTCGATCAGCCTAATTTGCATAAATGATTAGCTTGATCCTTTGCCATTATACAAAACACGTTTCTCTTACCAAATCAAAGAGCTTCCCGTGGAGGTTTTCCGACAGCATGGATGTAGCGCTCCAACCTACCATGGAAAGCGTCAGTATCAGTACATGAACGTCAGCACTTTTTGCTTTCTTACCATTTTTCCATCCAAAGGCTGATGTTTCCGTTGAAAACCGTCTATCCAGGGGCATGTCTAGTTTGGATATATGATGGCCAAGCAAATCGGTCTCCGTGGTGGTTGTAGTCGATGAATTGGGTGAGATGCCTAGTAGATTCACCGACAGCATGTTAATTACACTTCTTTTTTCCAACACAATATGTATTTACCTCGAGGTTCGCCAAACAGGAAATTGGAGAAAAAGGTATGATCAGGTCCCGCCGTATCAGAGCCAGTGCGATGTGATAGACTTCCAAGGGCACCAGTCGCATCTTGATTGCTAGCACTACCGCCGGCACCACCACCACTACCGCCATTATGATCAGATCCCACCCCATTGAATCTATGAGTCAACGGACTTCCAATTGGCCCTGCCATTGCTGATGCACGCCGACCATGCTGTGAAGGGATCGCAATGCCACTGGGATTCACAAGATTTGACGATGTTGTGTTGGAGGAGGAGGAGGACATTTGGAATTGATTGATGGCGTTGAAAGAGGATCGTTCTTGGGTGGCGTCTACGGGATGGTGGAAGGGTTGTCCAATGGGCACGGAGCCTGGTGCCTGAGGTAGAATACATACAGGTGCTGGTGGTAATGGCTGTGCATGAGGTGGCGGCGCAGGGGTGTTTAATGGGGCGCCCAGGAGCGGGTGAGACGATTGAAGAATATCAAGATGAGGGAATACATTGCCAAAGAGATGCTGAGACGGCGGTGCAAAAACGTTGTTGGTATGATGAGCTGGTGATCCAAAGACATCCGTGTTGTGTTGTTCGATAGGATTGGAGGCGCTAGTTGTCGTCGGATCCGTAAAGTGTTGCTTTGTAAGGGGTTGTGTTGATCTAATGGGAGCAGATGTTGAAGGAGGGTTGGATGATGACGATGATGAGGATGATGCTGACGTTGGCTGAGATGATGAGACGGGAGTAGAAGAGCTGTGGTGAGTCGAGGCTTTGACATCTTTGCTGATAGACAAGGCGTCTAAGGACTGTGAAGGTGGTGACAAGGCCGCGGTGGTGGTTGATTTGGTGGCATCTGATGAAGATTTGGCGGTGGTCCGTTCCTTGGTTTGGAGTACATGGCGTTGCATCTGTTCCTTGAGTTCACGATCCCTGCGAGCCAGTTCATCCTTGAGTTCCTTTTCATGGCGGTGCTTTTCCTTCATAAATTCCCTTTGGCGTCGGTCGTAGTCTTCCTTTTCCTTGCGTTGTCGCTCCTTTTCAGCTGCCCGTTCCTTTTCTTCCTTGAGTCGCCGTCGCTTTTCTTCTTCCTTGAGCCGTCGTTCTTCGTCCTTGAGCCGTTTTTCTTCTTCCTTGATACGTCGTTCTTGTTCCCGCTTTTGTCGTTCCGCCTCCAGTTTGAGTTGTTGTTCGGCACGTTTCTTGGCTTCATCGGCTTGACGTTGGGCTTCCTTGGCAAGACGCTCCTCTTCTTGTTTTTGCTTGAGTTGTCTAGATGATGATTGGAAAAGATGAGTAAGCACAGTGACCACCAACCGTTTCCATTTTCATTACCGCTTCTTGTCCTTCTTCCGTTCCTTGTCCCGTTGTTTCTTGAGTTCACGTTCTTGCCGTTGACGATCTTCCTCTTCCAGTTCTTGAATCAGTCGCTGTTGTCGTTCCTTGGCAACCTTTTCCCGATACGCAGCAAGCACCCTTTGTTCAAACATCCTAGCGGCAAAGATCTGGAACATTCGACGGCCTTCCTCCATACGCTGTTCTTCGGTTCGAGTGTCCTATTAGAGTGACAGGGGTGTTACACAAGTTAGTAACTGGGCAAAAGCAAGTGACTTTTTGCCTTACTTCTTCGTTTTCGTCGTCGTAAATATCGTCGTCATCTTCGTCTTCATCGTAGTATTCTTCATCTTGGTCCATGTCGGCTTCATCATCTCGTTGCATGCGTCGTTCTGCGAGTCGTTCCATCATATCCAAGAACTTTTTGCCATCGTTTTTCAAAAGATCGTCGGCAACAGTTAAGATTCCACCTGGAGACAGCAAAAGTAGAGAAGAGATGGTGAGAGTCGATATAAAATCAAGGATGATATAGGTCCTTACCTTTGACAGTCAAGCTATTGCCAAAGCTGAAGTGATCGCCTCCACCATGAGAGTGCCTAACCAAGCCGTTCGCAGTAAAGTTGTGCAGATCGTCGTCATATGAGTCCGAGAAATCATCATCCGATAATTCTGATCCATGATCCACTTCATAGTTGATGCCAAATGTATCTTCACCTTCTTCGTCTAAAAGATCGTCGTCGTCATCCTCTTCGTCGTCGTCACCTTCGTCGTCTTCAGGCAGCATGCGTCCATTCACAACAGGGTCATCGTTGTCATGGGGATCCTCGTCATCGCCGTCGTCTAGATCTTGGTCGTATTCGTCATCCATGGTGTCGCCGACATCGTCCAGGTAATCTTCACAATAGCTTTCTTGCAGAACGTCAGTTGCTGAATACGTATGCAGAGGGTGGCGACTGTAGAATTGCGTGTGTTGTTGATGGTTGGCGTACTGTTCGAGTTCTTCATAATAGGCATCATAGAGCACCTCCAATTCATCTTCAATAGCCGTTCTAGTAGGAAGAAGAAGAAGCGTATTAGTAAGATGAGTTTCCCACACTGTAAGCTATACTTACCGTTTCTTCCCACAAACAGAACAGTTACAGCTATGCTTTTGCTGTTCTTTCATTTTCCGTAGGACAGCTTCCTTCTCGACCTTGACCAAAGACCTTCTTTCGTCTTCACCCAGCTGTAGCCAGAATTCGCGGATTTTTTGACGTTCCTCCGTGTTGCTCATGCTGGACCAAAATTCATCGGTATCTTGGCTTTTCACTGAAGAGGAGGAGTTGTTCTTAGCGCCGTTTCGTTGCTGCTGGTGTCGTTGTTTAGAGTTGGAGTTGATCATGGCTGACGATGAAGAGGATAGTGCTGGTGATTGTTGAAGAGGAAAGCTACGGCTATGGGGATGACTATGGTGACTATGGTGGTGATGGTGATGGAGTGGTTGTTGTGACGCAGGAGGTAACTGTCGTGGGGTTGGCGGTAACGGTGGTGGAGGTGGTGGAGGCGGTAATGAGGAAGTTTGCGAAGAAGAGGAGGATGAGAACCAATCGGCACCATGTTGATGGAAGTCAGCAACAGCAGCAGCAGCTACGGCAGCACCCATATGTTGTTGAGCATTTTCAAAGGCGGATAGAGTGGTTTTCGTCTTGTTCTTCTTTTTCTTCTTCTTCTTGGAGGTGGATCCACGATGAGTATCGGTGCCATTAGTGTTGTCCTTGCCGTGAGAATAAGCTGAGGGTTGGTTGGTCGGTGATACATGGGCTGCAGGTGTTTCATTAGTATTGTTGGTGAGCATTGCTTCGCTGTTTGTTGGTTTAGATCCTTTCTTCTTCATCATGTATGGCTTGGGTTGTTGGTTTCTGGTGTCAAGTTGTAGGCAATCAAATGATCATAAGACGGACCCCTAAGTAGAGAGTAATTAACAGAGTAGTGTAAAAAGTAGATGTGGTGATGGTGAGACGGGCAGATGAGGAAACCCAATAGGAGTTAGAAGCCCACAAAAAGAATGGATGGATGGGAAAGTAAAGTATAAAGAGAGTGGTGATGGATGGGTGCTGGTGAAGTGTGTAATTGGTATACTTTATAACCAGACAAAACAAACAAACAGAAGGAAGAAGTTGGATTCTCCTAGTAGAAAGTAAAAAAAGGTATAAGGAAGAAAGAGAGGAAGGAAAGGCAAAAAAAGGTCCCGCCAGCTTTTTATGAAAAAAAGTTGTGTTTCGTAAATCGAAAAGGCCGCTCATCCCTCATTTTGCAGTCACACGCCTCCACCCCCAGATCAAATGGGATCATGTTCAAAGTAATCAAGGTTCCCTCACCATATTGGCAAAAGGATGACTACAGAATTGTACCCGATTAAAAAAGACACACCATATCATCACTGATAGATAGAACCCATACATAGACCATCGTTACCTAGATGTCATCATCTCTTGACCTGTTCGGTACCTGAATCTGATATTTAAACCCCGCACCTAAAAAGAAGATCGCTAAAAGTGGTGCAGGTAGCTATAAAGGGTGGGATTTAGTGAAGTCTTGAGTGACCTTTATTGATTTTGAGCATTCAAGAAGACTACATTTATGGCTAAGGTATAGAAGTGAGTGGGATTGGGTGGCCCGCCTTAACATGACTAATCTAATGTAATGACAAAGGGAATCGAGACAAAGAGAGCGCACCAGCTGTGCCAATAGTCCCAGGTTAGTGGAATAAAGATAGTACTCTTCAGGAGCGCAATGACTAAGGACCCTACTAGAGGAAAAGTGAGTGCATCTAAAAAGAAATCACGAGAGTGTCACTTGTTAGTCATGGTGAGAAAAAATGATCAGGCTGTTAAAGTGGAAAGAGTTACCTCGTTTCCAATGATAAGGATTCGTTGTCAAAGTCAAGTCATAGGTGGTACCATACCGAAGTCGATGGGAGGGCAAAAGTGATGATGAAACAAAGAAAGAGCAAAGAAAAGGATTGAGGGAGAAAAATCATTACTTAGTAGAGTCCCGTTGTCGGAGTATGCTAGACAAACATTTAGACTCCGCTCCTTTCTCTAAAAGTTCACTTTCGTCAATCCCTTTAAACAAGCACCTTTATGTTGTATGCGGCCGTGAATGCTACGAAAAGCCCCCAAAAGCGACTAATTGGAGTGGTATCAAAAATGGCAAGTCATCCAAGGAAATCACGCTTTCTTTGTATCAGTCGATAGATTAGACGCACCTCTGAGTCTATGTCAAATTTGAAGCTGGGCTGTCCTTTCTTCAAATGGCGGGCTTTTGACCTCCATTTGTTTTTGTAGAGTTTCTTATTTCTCAGAACCGAGATGGACAACTCACCGTCAAGTTTCACAGGCAACACAATGCAATGCATATCTATTGACTGATACCCAGAAACAAGCACTTTTATGTTGTATGCGGCCGTGAACGCTACGAGAAGCCCTCAAAAAGCGACTGATTCGAGTGGTACCTAAAGTAGCTAGTCATTCAAGGAAATCAAGCTTTCTTGGTATCAGTCGATAGATATGCATTGCATTGTGTCGAATGTGAAATTTGACGGTGGGTTGTCTATCTCAGTTCTGAGAAATAAGCAACTCTTTAAAAGAAATGGCGGTCAAAAGTTTACATTCCAAAAAGTTCCTAATTTCAATTTACAATTCCCGCCATTTGAAAAAAGGACAGACCTTGGAAAAGTCTCACTTTTTTGGACCTCATTTTTCTTGTGAACGGGATGGACAGCCCAGCTTCAAATTTGACATAGACTCAGAGGTGCGTTTCATCTATCGACTGATACTAAGAAAGCGTGATTTTCTTGGATGACTTGCCATTTTTGATACCACTCCAATTAGTCTCTTTTTTGGGGCTTCTCGTAGCATTCACGGCCGCATACAACATAAAGGTACTTGTTTCTGGGTATCAGTCAATAGATATGCATTGCTTCGTGCTGCCTGTGAAATTTGACGGTGAGCTGTCTATTTCGGTTCTGAGAAATGAGCAACTCTTTAAAAAAAAGTGGAGGTCAAAAGTTCACATTCTCAAAGTTGTCAATTTTTCGAGAAGGGAAGGTTAGGGGGGCACAGTGATTGTACATATATACTTCAGAGTAAAGTAGTAAAGTCCAAAAGTGAGCTTTATTAACTGATACACTAGCAATAGGGTGATAATATGGCTAAGCTAAGAGATTTCACCTACTTTAAGATGAACGTTACCCGAGAATATGAGGTTGAGGGGACGCAAAAAAGGTTACTTTTATCATCATCACATAGAGTGACATAAAAAGGAGTATGTATTGTGTGTCTAACTACATCCATCTACAGTGTCTAATCTAATCTTCTAGTTTCCTTGACATGGTTATTGGTATCATCTGGTATTGGTGGTTCCTGTCAGATTGCTGAGACTTTGATAGTTTGTAGTAGTTATAACCAATGATCCCAACGATTGACACTATGAGACTGTAAGAGAGAATACGGTTAAGTCTATGAAGATCAAACAATCTATTCATTCTTACCCCATTATAGCATTCCCTGTGAGTACATCACCATAGATAGCGACAGACAGCGTGATCACTACAAGTTCTTTACTGATCCCCGCCACACTAAGAGTCACCGTGTTTGTACTCTTGATCAATGCAAGTTCGGCCAAAAGCATCGCAAACGCAAGCAAACCACCAATTGCCATCAAGCCAAAAGATTCCAATACGTGGTAAGGGTTGTCAAAGTGCTCGGACTGTCTAAATTGATCCAGAGGGTGTTCTACCAAAAAGCTGAGGAAGAGCATGGTGACGAACATGATGGGACTGAGGTAGTATAAGGTTGCAATAGGGCTGTTGATACCGAGTCGATCTTGTTGTAATAGCAGTTGCGTCAGATTCCACCGTAAGCCGGACACCACCGAGGCCACCAACACCAGAGTGAATCCCAGCGCATCAAATTTTGTTTCCCCTTCCACAGTCAACAGCACGCCTGAGACGATCACCATAATGATTACAATCAACGTCACCCTAGGCTTTTCGAATCCAAACATAAAAGAGAAGAGCAGTACCCAGACAGGAGTGCTTGATTTTACCATGGTATAGAAGGACAAAGTGATAAACACCAACGATGCATTGGCGCAACATATCTCAAGAGCTGCTGCAACACCACAAGGCACCTAATGACAAAAGGAAAAGGTGAGGGGCCTTACCAAGAAAATCATCCGCATCATCATTGTCTTACCACTTTGTAGAGATAGTTGGAAGTGGACAGAGAATCAACATGTATACTGCTATCTTGACCCGAGGAAGCTGTTGTTGTTGTTGTAGAAGAGGAGGAGGACGCAGAAAGAGAAGGGGTGGAGGAAGGAGAGCCTTTGCGCCAGCGATCGCCACCAAAAGTCATCATCAGCCAAGTAATTACAGAGTGGATACCTGCGTGAATAGCACTGACAAGTAAGGGAAATTGGAAGTTGAAGCGATCCCGTCCCATCAGGTTTTTGTTGTACAAGGATAAGGTGGTGGAGAAAAAGTACCAAAGAAGGATATAGGAGAGATTCTTCAACATGTTCTCGTGCTGTGGTTGAATCAGATGGCGGCCAAGAACGTCAGACTTTGTGGGGTGGTTAATGTGGATAGAGATGGAGCCTTTTTCAGGTAAAGGAGGAATCGAAGAGGTGAAGGGCGACCGAGATATGGGAGAGAAGTCCACACCAGCTAGTTTGTTGCTGTTGCTGTTGTTGTTGACATTGGAAGGTTGTAGATGCTGTTGCTGCTGTAGTTGCTGTGTTTGTACTTTGAGCACGGGTGGTAGAGAGCCCCTTCTTCCATGGAACTTGCTGGACTTTTTGACTGTCGATTGTTGTTGATGTTGTTGATATCCATTTTGTATTGACGTTGTCCTATGATGGCCCTGCCGCTTTGGTTTGTCTGTCCATGTCGTCGTTGACTCCGTCGTATCTCCTCCCGTACAATTCGTCGATGACTTGAGTTGCTTGTTGGATGACGACCTTTGGACTGAAGCTGTAAGTGGTGCTGAAGAATCCAAGGGAGTCTCACGTTCATTATCATCGCTGTGCCGTTTCTTCTGATCATCGAATGCCAGTGGTGCCGAAGATACTATGTCGTCCATGCCAAGTAGAGAGAAATTGGATGTTAAAAGGAAGAAGAAAAGAATGTGAGAAAGAAAAAGGAACACACTTTTATAATGAGAAAGCGGCGTTTCAAATTATTAACGATTTGCTGGAAAAAGTCTAGAGCGGTAAAAGTCCGCTTGCTTGCTTCCATCTAGCATACTTTGGATTCCTTCGCTTCTTTTGTGATCAGATCATCTGTTTTGCGGATACAAACATGTATGAAAATGTAATTGACGTAAGCCATTAGATTTCACAAAGTAAATGGAAACTCCGCCTTGTACATTCGAACGATCTAACTTCATATAGCTCCTTATAGCTAGAAGACGTCCTTGTCAGATCATGTCGGCACAGTTCTACACAATATGCGCATGTCTAAGGTATTCATGCAACTCAACCCATTACTCTCGGTCGTGAGTGAGAAAGAGTAAAGCCTTTCGGTAACAAAGTTGGTACTAAAAAAGTCAGACAATGGCATTATCGTACTCGCAAATATCCCAGGTGACGGCAAAACCCCACTTGGCATACAAGCCATTACAGAATTGACTTATACAGCGTCAACCCTCGCTTGATGGTCGTCCCCAGAACAACCGACGTCGTGCTCTCTTTCCCAGTGCAATCAGCCTCCGCCAGATTTTGTTCCAACTCCGCTCACGGCTACAAAGAGTCCCATTTTCGCTCAAACCTTTCTTTCCTTCTTCTTTGCTTCTTCAACACTTTTATTTATCCCATCGACAATGGCAACGCTTTACGAACGACGACGACTATGACAAAAGATTAACGACAGCGAACAAACGGTAAGACTCCCCTTCTAATAATCGTGCTCATCTCTTGCTTTCCATGACTAACACAGCCATTTACATCTTTCATCTTTCTTTCGACTTTAGATTGACTACGACGATGACGACGATAACGACGACGACGATGACGCTAATGACGACTCGACCACAGCTTTGTATTACCCATTAAGGCTCTTTCAAAAATTTTCTACTGTAAGAAACATGGGCAAACCCTTGAATTTTTTTTTTTAGGTGCACTCACCTTTCCGTGATAGTTTCCCTAGCCATTGCCACTCTGAATTGCCTCATCCTTTGAACCAATCCATGTGCACACTACCACTGATACTTTTACCCCCAATGACCAATCCCCCCCATTCTTCATTCCGTAGCTCTTTACACTAGTTTAGTTAATCCCAGGCAAGTCCTACATATAGCTTACCATAGTCTCATGCAGTCAATAAAATCTTCTTGAAATCAACTCCATGACCTTACTCTTTTGAATATGCTCCAGTTATCTTGGAAGCTCTGACATGCGCCAAGATTTGACCGATCGTTTGAAAAAAACGGGGTGCTGAAAAAAAGTGGCCGGGCGGCCATTGAACACATTTGACTTTTCTTGGAACATTTACGATTTCCAGGTGTACATTTTGTGACGAGTTGCCTAGTCTTCCAAAACTGAGATGGATAAC
This sequence comes from Absidia glauca, assembly GCA_900079185.1. Classification (NCBI taxonomy): domain Eukaryota; kingdom Fungi; phylum Mucoromycota; class Mucoromycetes; order Mucorales; family Cunninghamellaceae; genus Absidia; species Absidia glauca. The sequence goes on from LT552278.1 coordinate 89,604, forward strand.
CCATCTTCAAGTTCCACATGGGGCAGGACAAAATGTATATATATCAAAGGATATCGAACTTGAGGTATACCTTCGTTGTGTGCTTCTCTGAGCACTACGCCAAATCCCAAAACAGCGACTGATTGCAGTGGCCCCAGTAATGGTAACTCATCCAGCAAAACACAACATACTTGACACCGTTATGTAGATAAGAATCAGTAACTTTGTCATGTAAATTTTGAGGTGATGTTCGTTATCTCTTTCATGAGACAATCCTTGTCCAAAAAAAAGTGGCACTCTTCATGGGGAATCCTTTGTTCAAGTGTCGGGGTTTGAACATTTTGGCAACATTTTGGCATTCTGAATCGGAGGATGCCAGGAACATATGATGTTTGTGTAGACAGAGTTCAATGCACATAGCAATCAATTCAAATGGTGAGATTCGTTCATTCATACCCTTGACGCAAAGTGAGATTCTTGTCGTCCATAAATCCAAGTCAAGCCTGAGAAACAACAGTGGAATCTCAGCTATTTCGCTCAGGTTTGTCCCAAGGAATCGAGACGGTAGTCATGAATATGAGTTGAAGTAGGTTTTATTGAGAGAATTAGTATATATAGAATGAGACTATTTCTAAGCTATATGGGAATGGGGAGGCTGCGAAGGTATCCACAGGACTTGTAATGACTAACCTAGTGCCAAGACCAAAAACGTGAAGTAAGGGAAAGCTGACCTGCGATGCGCTAAGAGTTCGTGATAGCAACCAAAGAGAGTGAGCTAATGAATAGTGATATTTGGAAGTGCAATGGCTACTGAATCTACAATGGAAAAGTTGAGTACATCCCCCCCCCAAAAAAAAAGAGGAATTCCCCATGTTTTCGTAATCCTTGCGTCCAGTCCCTAATCTAGCCACATGTCCATCCAGCCCTGTTGCGAGAGAGCCTATATTAGTTGCCATTCTATTGAATCTATACAAAAAAAAAGGAGCAATGACGCAAAAGGCAAAAGTTAGTCGTGGTAAGAAAAAGATGGACAAGATGGTGAGAAGGAGAGAGCTACCCTGCGTTCGTCCTTCAATGTTGTTGCTTAGAGGGCAAGTCGTTGGTGGCGCGGTGTCAAAGCCGATGGAAAGATAAAAGTGATGAAGAAACAAAGAAGAAGCAAATAAAAATGATTGGCGGAAAAAGAGATCCTTTGTAGTCAGTGCGGGGTTTGAAATACAGTGTGGTTGCCGTATGCCCATAAAAGTCAATGACACTCCGTTACCCACCCACAAAGGGATCAATCCCACATACATTACCACCACCATTCAAGCACCTTGTAAGTTGAGACATTAACCGCGGATTCCTATTTTGTAGCGTTCTATCCTATTACCCTTTCCAGTCATGCACAAAAACATCCACAGGATTAAAAACACAATGTCATCTTTATTGCATACAACTATCATCATCAATCGTTCCAAATCGTATCTACACGGTGTTTCGTAGCACTAAGAGCAAAGAGAGATGAGTTGATGGTATTCTTAAAACCACCCATACAAAACTTACCTAGCACGACAGTATCCCCACGGAGGAACATCTTGCTGACAAAACGATCCTTGTTCACCGCCTTCGCCTTGGTACCCTTACCAGTCTTTGGTGTTTCGGTCCACATCTAAGTAAAATTGTGCATGAGAAAAATGCATCCATATTTACTGCATGACCAGCTTACCTCCTTGACGTTTTCAAGCACCATGTTGCAATGACGATCGAAGGCTTTGACACGTGCCAAGAGTTTGTGATTGTTTCGACAGCTAATGAGGACTTGGTTGTTGTTTTTGACGGATTGCTGTAGCACAGATAGTGGTCCAGTGTTGAACTCCATTTCTTCCTGTTGGCGCAATTCCTCTTCGTTCATTTCGGATCGTGCCTTCGATTCTATTGCGCTGTTGATGTTCATTCGTCACATGATGAAGTCAACCATGGGAAGAGAAGTAGTGAGAAGATTAGTTACGTTGACCGTCCATTTGTACCACAAACTCCCACACTCTGTGCCTATTTTGTTTCACCCAACTGTTAACAAACCTCATTGTGCTGTGGATATATACGGTAGCGTTGGGAAAGAAGGAAGAAGGATTGGGAAGGAAAAAAATAAATAGGCCGCAAAGACCGCAGATAACAGTCCTCTCACCCCATTGGATTTCAAACTCCGCGGAGGGATACAATGAAATTTTCCATCACTCGTCTTTTTTGCCTCTTCTTTGCTTCTTCATCACTTTTTTTCTTCCCATCGACATTAGCACCGCATCACGAACGACTCGTCCTCCATGAAACGGCAATAAGCGACAAACGCAGGGTAGCTCTCTACCTCTCACCATCTTGCCCATCTTTGGGTTGCCATTAGTAACATTTGCCTTTTGCCTTATTCCTTTTTTTATGGATTGGGACCAGGGGATTGTGAAAAACAAGGAAAAACTCATGCTTTTTTTTGGGGGGGAGGAAGTACTCACTTTTCCATTGTAGATTCTATAGCCATTGCTCTTTGGAACATCAATACTAGTTTGCCTACTTACCTTTTCCCGCTACCACAGACTCTTTTTGCACCGCAGGTCAGCTCTCCCTTCCATCAATTTTCTTGGTCATGGCGCTAGGTTAGTCATTCCAAGTCCTGCCCATATCTCCGCAGTCTCCCCTTTCCCATATAGCTTAAACATATCTCATTCTCTTAATAAAACTTGCTTGAACTCATCTTCATGACTACCGTCTCGATCCCTTGGGACAGACTTGAGCGAAAGAACCGAGATCTCGCTGTTGTTGCTTAGGCCAGACTTGACTATAAGGATCTCACTTTGCGTTCAGTGTGTGAATGAACAAATCTCATTTTTTGATTGGACTCTATGTATTTTGAACTCTGTCTACACAAGCATTATGTGCTCCTAGTATCCTCCGATTTAGAATGCCAAAATGTTGCCAAATTTTTCAACCGCCAATGGCGGTACTAAGCACAGGCTATCACCCTTTCCAAATGATCATGGTGCTGGATGAAGGGGTCATGAGCCTACTCAATGGAGTGTCTTGAAAATTTAACGGTATGCTCAGGAAGACCGTACGAGCATGCCCATCCCATTAGAACTGGGATTCAACCACTCTGAAATGTGGAGCTCATGGCTCTACTCATAGTGCAGGAATGGTGATGGCCTGTGATGTGGAACGGTCATTAGCCTACTGGATGACCTGTCTTGAAACTTTAACGGTCTACTCAGGAAGTCCGTACGAGGATGCACATCCCATTAGAATTGAGATTCGACCACTCTGAAATGTGGAGCCCATGGCTTTACTCAAGCGAGGAAACCGTGATGGCCTGTGATGTGGAACGGTCATGAGCCGACTGAATGACCTATCTTAAAACTTTAACGTTCTGCTCGGGAAGGCCGTACGACCATGCACATGCCATTAGAATTGCGACCCGACCAGTTTGAAATGTGGGGCCCATGGCTCTACTCAAGCGGGGGAAAGGTGATGGCCTATAATGTGGAACGGTCATGAGCCGGCTAAATAACCTGCCTCGAAACTTTAACGGTCTACTCAGGAAAGCCATACGAGGATGCACATTCCATTAGAATTGATATTTGACCGCTCTGAAATGTGAAGCCCATGGCTCTACTCAAGCGGGGGAATGGTGAAGGCCTGTGATGTTGAACGGTCATGAGCCGACTGAATGACCTGTCTTGAAACTTTAACGGTCTACTCAGGAAGACCGTACGACCATGCACATCCCATTAGAATTGCGACCCGACCAGTTTGAAATGTGGGGCCCATGGCTCTACTCAAGCGGGGGAAAGGTGATGGCCTGTGATGTGGAACGGTCATGAGCCGGCTGAATGACCTGCCTCGAAACTTTAACGGTCTACTCAGGAAAGCCATACGAGGATGCACATTCCATTAGAATTGATATTTGACCGCTCTGAAATGTGAAGCCCATGGCTCTACTC
>LT552278.1:96586-111065 GCA_900079185.1 Absidia glauca
TCGTCGTCATCGTCATTGTTATCGTGACCGGCATGGTCGTAACCTTTCTAAATGTCGAAAACAAAATGTTGGGCTTGGTAAGCTAAAAGATTAGCAAGATGCTGGGAGGAGGGAAAAGGAATCGTTCGTTCGTTCGCTCGTTCGTTCGGAGGGGGAGGAGGGGGAGGGGGAGCAATGTGAATGACGAGGAAAAATGATGAGGGAAAAATATGTAATGACGAGGGGAAGAAGGAGCACAAATGCAGGACGGGATACAAAAGTTCTTGTAGTCAGGTCGGGGATTGGAATCTAGAGGGCATAGGCACACTTTGTTGTAGGAAGGTGCGGGCAGGGGCGGTTTTATCTTCGTTTCAAGTTGAGTCCTATCTATGACCGGGACTGAAGTCAGGGACTCAGAGAGCCCCCCGCCATGTAAGTCCTTATTGTCAGCAAAATCCAGGATACGCGGGTTGGTTCTGTCCGGATAGTTCTGTCTGTAGCATTCCACATGAAGAGTGTCACTTTTTATGGACATGGATTATCTCGCGAAAGAGATGGCAAACCTCACCTCAAATTTCACATGACAAAGGTAGTGGCTCCTATCTACGTGATGGTGTCAAGTACGTTGTATTTTGCTTGATGAGTTACCGTTACTGGGGTCACTGCAATCAATCGCTGTTTTGGGACTTGGTGTAGTGCTCAGAGAAGTATGCAACAAAGGTATACCTCAAGTTTAGAATCCTTCGATAGATATACATTTTGTCCTGCTCCATGTAAAATTTGAAGATGTGTTAATTATTTCAGTTTTGAAATACGGGGAAACTCATCACGAATTGTACAACTGGAAATCGTGAAGTTTTTTAAAAAAAGTCAAATGTGTTCAACGGCCACCCGGCCACTTTTATTTCATACCCACGCCTTTTCAATCCTTCATGCGCAACGGGGTAAGACTTGGCACACAGGCGCATGTCAGCTCCCAAGATGAGTGGAGCACATTAAAAGAATAAAGTCATCGAGATGGTTTTAGATTGGTTTTATTGACTGAATTAGTATATATAGAATGAGACTATGGTTATGTTTATGTAGGAGCTACCATGGATGACTAATCTAGTGTAATGAGCAACGGATTGAAGAAATGAGGAGCTGGTTACTGATGCTAAAAGGTCAAGTGGTAGATGGCAAAGGGTAGAGACAAGCGAGCAATGTTGTTTGGAAGTGCATTGGCTACTGAATCTACAATAGAAACGTTGAGTACACCCGAAAAAAAAAGAGGATTTCCCCATGTTTTTCGTAATTCTTGCGTCCAGCCCCTAATCTAACCACATGTCCATCCAGTCCTGCTTCCAGAGAGCCTATATCCGCTGTCACCCCAATCGATCTGCTAAGAAAAAGAAGATAAAGGATGGAAGATAATGTTAGTAATGTAAGAGAGAGGTGGACAAGACGGTGAGAAGGGGAGAGTTACCCTGCGTTCGTCATTCAAGGTCATTGCACAGAGGGCAAGCCATTGGTGGTGCGTTGCTAATGTTGATGGAAAAAAAAGTGATGGAAAGCAAAGAAGAAGCAAAGAAAAAGGATTGGCGAGCAAGGGACACTTTGTAGACAGGAGCGGAGGTCGAAATTTTGGCTGGGCAAAATATATCGACGGGCAGTAGACAGCGGTGTTTTAAACCCATATAGGGGGCTACCATATTGGGAACTTGCATGACCGAGTATGAAAGAGAGCATTGTAATAAGGCTTTGGGCCATCATCCATCTAGTCCAGAAAGTCAAGAGATACCTTATACCTACTACATATATGATAAGCTGGATACAAAGGAGAAGGAGGCTCTACCCATCGTTTTAAGGAGGAGGTAAAAGACTCCACAATGCATTGAGGAGAGCATGAGGAGAGGCAAAAAGGAACAGGTTTGTAGACTCGGATCAACAGATTCCCGGTCCATATCATCATATCCGGTTATCATTCATTTAGATACATGAATCATCGTTGGGTCATACATTTTGACGATGCTTCCAAAGATCAAAAAAGGTCGAGAGAAGAATCGATGGTGTAACCACATACGCGCAGATAAGAAGTATGATTATGTGTCATCGTGTTGTCCCCGGTCGACTTCTTAACAGTGGAAGAAACCTTGATAGGAGAATCATTCGCATACAACACATTGCACATATAGGATAGAGAATTGACATAAGGATGGTAGTTTATTATAAGGATTACAGAGAAGAACATAATATGGTTAACAGGAAAGTAAAAAGGGTACTGTACTAATCTAACAAACAAACAAAAATATAAATACGCCCAAAGGAAGATGTGGTAGAGTGGCCTTGTTTATGTAGACTACGGGTAAAAGCTAAACTTTGTTCATTGTGTTGCTAATGGAGCAAGAGCGAGGAGATGTGCCAATAGACTTCGTTTCGTTACTCTTGCAGTGGTCGTTATTTGCTGGGTAGATCCGTTGTTTCGAAGGATGGTGTGCAACAAGTGGCTTCTGGAAAGTCGGATTTGGTGAAATGGGCGAAACTGTCTTTTCGAGTGTGGGCTACGAGAATGGAGGTCAGTAACGTTCGCTCGATGATGTTTCAGTATACACTTTTACCTTTTCTTCCAAGATCGTTTCGTTACTGTCGGATACGTGGATGTAGTGAGTACCTTGACCTTCTGACACATGACGAGCAACACCATCGCTGTCTAATGTCACTTCGTATACAGTTGGCTATTCAGTAAAGCATTGTGAGTAAAGGTGGGAAGGGAGAAGGGGGGGTCTTACTTTTTCAGAGGAGTAGCAACAGCCCATGGTAAGATGAATAATATAGATACAAGTGGATGCAAAGTAAGGAAGAAGAAGAAGAAGAAGGTGTATTGCGGACCTGGATTTGTATTTATACAGACGATGAATTGGGGTTTCATTACACTACAAACAAACAAATAAACAAGTGATTGTTATATAATGTAGCTACCTAAACTACTTAATGTCCAGCATAAATGTATTGCATTTCAGGGTGAATCATGCTCGTTATCATCACTTTCGCTCCATGCATCCAACTAAAAGCATAAAGCGACAGTCAAGTTAATGCGTTAGTCTTTGGAGATGGATGATCTAAAGAGAAATAATCACTTACATTCATTCCCGCCGTTGATTCCGTGGTCATATCATCTTCAAGGGAGAGTGATCCTACATAACTGTTGTTGTTGTTGTTGTTGTTGTTGTTGCTGTTATTGATGCTAATCGGCGCCCCTGTAGTACTAGTTTTGGTAGGCTCCCATACGAGTATTTCACCTTCTCTTGACCCACTGTAGAATTCTTGATAGGAAGAGCGCCGTTCGACACTTGTCACCCGACCATATGCACCTTTTAGTCGTTTTGTTAACCTTCCATCCAACAAGCTAAAGACGAGCACCTGTTGATCATCGCTTGGGACAAATAGAAGAGGGGGCCACACATCGGCATCAGACACCACGGCTTGAAGATAGGACTTGAATCGATTTCGCCAGTAGCTACCATAGTTGACCAGTGTGTTGTGCCCATTATCAGTGTCCCATAGTCTGATCTTTTCATCCATACCAAGTGACACCAGATACCGCCCATCCGAAGAGAGTGTAAGACCATTCACGCCTTTGTTCCCGTGAGCTGAATTGGTTTCTGCAAGTGGTTCCCGATCAACTAATAAAGAAAACCCCCCGAGAATTAGGGCCAGGAACGCCACATCCATGGTTCATTTTTAGACTTACCATTGTTATCTTGATCAAGTGACATGATACAGGAAGACGCTCGACGGATATCCCATACCCTAACAGTTCCATCGCTTCTATTGAGCAAAAAGATGAAAGAAGACAAGGCATTCAATAGAGAGTCTTTTGTTGTTTGGTTTACTTGCTTGTTTACTTACCCACCAGTGTACAATGTGTGTTCTTCAGATGGTGACCATGTGCATGAATAAACTTCTCCAGAGTGGCCAGTCAGCGTATGAGTGAAAGTGCCACTTTTCAGGTCACACAGTCGTACCAGAGGTTCAGCAGCGGCACCTATTCACAATAACGGAGAGTGGTTAATCATCATCATCCATTTATGTTTCTATATAGCTTACTTGCAACAAGGTAATGAGTAGCAATAGGAGAGATCGCTTGGCAGTAGACACGGGAATCCAATGGAAAGGAGCATGCCGCCTATGTACGTACATTGATATAAAGTTAGCTCGATCTCCTTCCTTCTTTTCACTTACAGTCATGATGTTTGTGTCCCATACACAAATGGTTCCATCAAAGCTTGAGCTGACAAACATTCCAGTATCAAATGGGAACCAGGATACACTCGATACAGCATACTTGTGTCGGTTATATCTACGAATACCCCCACCAAATAGACGTTAGTACTTGTGTTGTCATGGTCTTGCTTGGCAACATTTACTGACCTAGATACACTTGCCACAGGTTCAATCTTTGTATACTTGCCCTTTGACGATGTCTGTAAATCATAAACATGGATCCGCCCATCAGAGCCACCCGACATTAGACTACGAAGTAAAGTTAGTATCTTGACCTGATACACAGCTGCGTTCACACCCTTACAACCACCACTGCCTTTTTCTAACGACATTACTTACTAGCGCTGGTCGATGTTTTCAAGCTTCAAGCATGTCACACCTCCTATTCACAACAAGTAACAAGACATTAGGTTGGTGAAGTACTTTTTATGCATCAGTTTCATACATTACCTCTATGCGCCCGGCTAATTTCTTTGGACTGACTAAGTTGGACAGAATAGACACGTTTTGTTGTTTCAGCCCGTTTAAGTTGTATCGGTCGCAAAGAACCTTGTTCTCGTTTCTTCAGGAATCCATACATCAAACATATACAGATATGTACTTGCTCAATGTTAAAGACAGAATCAAGCTTATATAAACAAGTGGAAGGGAGCGTAAGAAAAGGAAGAAATCTTTGTGGCCCTTTATTCCGGTTTTTGAAAATCGGGGTTTGAACAAACATGGCCCACATTTTCCCTGTAAGTCAAACATTCAATCCCCGCTTATGGCTATAATGAATCATATCTTTTCTCTTTGCCTCTTCTTTGCTTCCTCGTCACTTTTTTTCTTTCCATCGACTTTAGCATCGTACTAATACCGACCCGCTAACTATACAACGGCCTTAAACGACGAACTCACGGTAACTCTCTCCCTCTCACCGTCTTGTCCATCTTTGTCTTACCGTGATTAACATTTGCCTTTTGCATCATTCCCCTCTTTTTTTCTAGTAGATCGAATTGGGTAGCAACGGATATTGGCTCCCTGGAATTAGGACTGGATGGACATGTGGTTAGATTAGGGATTGGGACGAAGGGACCACGAGAAACATGGGGAACCCTCGCGAATGGTTTTATCGGTGGACTCACTCTTCCTTTGTAGATTCTGTGGCCATTGCCCTTTCACAAAGAGCTCTAATACTGGCCTGCTTTCCCCTTTGCCCCCTGCCACTGAAATTTTGTGCAACGCCAGTCAGCTCTCTCCTCCTTTACTCTCTTGGTCATGACACTAGATTTGTCCTGTATGTACACACCTTCACAGTCTTTCCCCCCATATAGTTTTAACATAGTCTCATTCACTCAATAAAGCTTACTTGAAACCATCTCCAAAACTACTGTCTCGAATACTAGAAACTTGAGCGAAGAAACCGATATTTTGCTGCTGTTGGTTATGGTTGACTTGTATTTTGTGTATGATACGGATCTCGCTCTGTCTAAAGCCTAAGAGTAAACAAATCTCACTTTTCGACTTGACTATCTTGCCTTTTGAGCTCTATCTTCACAAGCACCATGTGTTTCTGGCATCCTCCAGTTGAAAAACCAAAAAGCTGACGTTTTTCATGAGACGCCGAAATCTAAAGTGCACTCTAGATTTCAAACCCCGACTCTGCTATAAGATTATTTTTTCTGCCCGTCCTTCACTTTTGCTCCTTCTTCCCCTCGTCATCACTTTTTTGCCTCCCCATTGTCATTCTCTTTATTCCACGACGACAAACGAACGGACTAACGAACGAAATAGCAAACGAACGAACGAACGGTAACCCTCCTCTTCTCACGTCATGTTCATCTTTTGCTTACCATTACTAACTTTTTGCCTTTTGCATCGTCCCTCTTTCTTTTGACACTAGATTGGATACAACGATTGCGACGACGATAAAGACGACGACGATGCTAATGGCCACTCCACCACTGCCTCATGTCGCCCAAAAAGGCTCTTTTTAAATTTTCAAATGTTAAAAACATGGGGAAACCCTTGAATTTTTTTTTCTTCTGCACTAATCTTGTCCATAGTAGATTCCCTAGCCATTGCACCGATAAAGTATACTATCCCTTGGCCCATTCCCAATGCCTACCATGTACTACTGATGCTTTGGATAACACTGGTATGCCCTCCTCCCCCCTTTTCCTTAGCTCGATATACTAGACTAGTCACTCCATGACAAGCCCTGTATTCAATGCCATCCACTAGGACATGTAGCTCAATCATAGTCTCATTCAGTCAATAAAAAATCTACTTGGACCCATCTCCATCACTTTGTTGCTATTTACATAAGCTCAAGTGATCTTAAAGACTCTAGTATGTAGCGGTACAAATCACCCTTTTTTATTGTCCACTTCGCCGCTTGACGGTGTTTAAACATGGTGTTGACACCTTAACAATCCGACCCTTTTTTGGTTTCCTTGACGACCAATTGTTGGACCCTTGACAACACTTTTGGTTTCCTTGACGACCATTTTGGTTTCCTTGACGATTTTAGGCCTAACTAATGCCTGATACGACAGGACGCTAGGGTATTGTCCACAAATATGACAAGACCACGTACATTATAAAGACCATTAAACATCATTATTGGTTGGAATGAATCTAGAGGCATGTACATGACCGTGAGGTCTATGTGCAAATACCTACATAGTTTTATTAATGAGGATTAAATCGCTATGGTAAAGTCTGTGTTTGAGGCCGTAGTTAAGCTAATGTGTTAATGGCGACCTAAGTGTAAGGGGAACGACTAAACTACTGTGAAAGCCAAGCAAAAAGAGATGGATAAAGACGGCCAAGCTGTGTAAAAGTATCAGTGATTGTAGCGGAAGGGTATGGGCAAAGGATTAGTATACTTTTAGTAACTTTGACAAGGAGATTCTACAATGGAATGAGAGGCACCTAAAAAGATTCACGAGACGGTTTCCCCATTTTTTAGTAATCCCTTGCTTCCATTCGACCAGCTAAGAAAAAAAGGATCAATGATGCAAAAGGCAAATGTTAGCCATGGTAAGACAAAACAAGGACAAGAGGGTGAGAAGGAGAGGGTTACCCTGCGTTCGTCATTCGAGGTCGTTTCATAGAGGCCGAGTCGTTGGTAGTGCGGTGCCAATGTCGATGGAAAAGTAAAAGTGATGAAGAAGCAAAGAAGAAGCGAAAAAAGGGTTTGCCAGGAAAAAGTAATTCTTGTAGCCAATCGGAGTTGGAAACCCGGCGGGCTGCAAATCACCCGGTGCGTCCAGTCATAGCCGTCGTCAATGCATACAACATGTCTGTTTTGTGCAAGGGTGCAACTATGAAAAGCATATTGTTTATTTCTCAGCAGGCTAATCAATACAATCTATACTAAAGCAACGATGGACGATAACTAACCTAGTGATACATGGTGACGATAAACTGCCTATAGTATTTGAGGACTAGGCCAAGCTGTTTTCTTGACACTGCTTCCCGGTACATGATTTCTTCGATCGGGTGTTTGCCATCCATATATGGGACCAAACGGACAAGCAAATCGGCCACTTCCTTGGGTGCTTTTTCATGAGCCCATTTTGCACCTTCTTCATCGCTAGGCCAAGGCTCCATGAGGACCAAAAACATATGCAGCTGAATGATCCAATCCTTGCGCACCAAATAAGTGATGGCTTCCAGGTACAAGTTTCGATGTTCTTTGGAGGGAGTGATCCGATAGAGTGGTTTGCCATAGGAGAGTTGGGATAAGAATGTCGGTAGGTTCAAACTAGGTACGTGGAGTTTAAAATCTTGTTCAACCAACGCCAGACTAGAAATACAAAGCATTAGAGGCATCATAGTGATTCTAGATAACTTACTCTTTGAACTTGGCTTTTGGTGATAAGACGTAGTTGTTTCTTGCATGAATTGGATGGATCAGTTTTGCTTTTCGCCAATAAATGAGATGTGCCGCCAACCGATAGATCTGAGCCAGGGAGCAATCCAGGATCAAGTGCAGTTCCTGCAGCCTAGAGAATTAAGGAGAGTGGTTTGTTAGTTTCTGCTAGTGGTATATATGATCCTCTTACGTTTGAGTGGGGGTAAGGATCTGGATCAGTTGGACCAAGGTAGGGCTTGCATCCAAAGGCATGTTCTTCAGAACTTCTTCCGGATCTTCCAGCAACAACAGGGTGTGGTAAGGACAAAGCACCGGGTAATGGTCGTATTCATATCCAGACATGCCATAGATATCCATTAGGGACGCCGATTGAGATTCATAACCAAGTAGAGGTCCAGAAGTGTTGGTCGTAGGAGTAATCACCACTTTGCCGTCCTTCTTTTGCTGTTGCCTTTGCTGCTGCTGCTGCTGCTGTTGTTGTTGCTGTTGTTGCTGTTGTTGCTGATACCTCTTTTTCTGATCATCTGTTTGTGTGGTACCGTTTTTCTGTTGTTGGTGTTGGTGGCGCTGAGAATACTGGGTCATGGCGGCACCGAATGTTGAGCGTCGTGAGTGGTGGGTAAAAAGAGGGATCTGGAGAGAGACGTCGATAAAGTCATTGATAATAACGTGAGCAGTTGTGCGGGTGGTCAATGCGGTGTAGATGTGTCGAATGTCGCGGGCCAGGCTTGACTGTTGTAATATCGTTTCCATCACTGCTGCATAGTCCAAATTTGCATTGTCGTCATCGTCTCGGATTGCCAATACCTTTTCCACCTCGTCCTGCACATATCGACACCGTAGTTGTTCATAGCGAAGAGCAGCTGTGTAGCGCATCACGACATGTTTGTAGATCGCATTCACCTGAGCATTGACCTCTAGATCTGCGGGGCTGAGTACAAAGACCACATGGAATTGAGTCATCGTTGTTGATCTGTCGAACTTGGTGTTATCGCCGCCTCTGCTTGATTTCTTCCTTTTGCCGTGTCCAGGGCGTGTGGGTCCGCCCGAGTTATTGGTGCTATCATCATTGGTGTTGCTGGTACTATTCGTGTCGTTTTGTATGTCGTTGTTTACAGAATCGTCGCCGGGATTTGTCGTGGTATTGTTACTGCTGGTATCATTGTTGCTTTTGAAAAGGGTCCCATGGTCCTGGTGATCGTTGGTATCGCTTTCACTGCTGTTGTTACTGGTAGGGCAGCTTTGATCGTTACTGTCATTGATGCTGGCTTCGTTATCTCTGGTGGAAGTGCTGTCTGATGAAAAAGACGATGATACTGACGACGACAATGTTGACAAGGAAGAAGGAGTGTTGTTTGATGGCGAATTGTTTGGCGGGCTAGATGTCGATGGAGTGTGGCTAGTGGCTTCTGTAGACGCACATGGCGGTTGGATATCAAGATGCTTTCCCTGTGCTTTAGGTGATGAGGATGCTGGTGACGATACTGTTGAAGGTGAAGCGATGACAGGCGAAGCTGATGATTGGATACCTAAAGGGGTTTGCTGTGGAGAATTGTGATCAATGCAGTTGCTGACAGGTGATTGAGCTGGCGCTAGTGCTGAGGATGTTGCGTTTGAAGACGATTGGTCTTGGGTATCATTAATCGACTTTGATGAGCGATGAGCCGGGTGATGAGGGTGATGTAAGTTCTGACGATGATGATGATGATGTTGTTGATAGTGGTGGCGTTGATTGTATTCCGTGGCCGCATTCGGTGTTGTAAGGCCTACAGGGTGACCAACGAATGTCAAATCATCCAGACTGAGTTGAAATTTCCTATCGCAGAGTGCAGGTTTTGGTGAGAGTGTATCGGCCAATAGTGAAACGTCAATGTCGAATATGGTGTCTCTGCCTCCATCGCCTTGAGTTGGATCCACAGAGTCATGTTGTTGTATCAGTTCATCATCCTTGTTGTTGTTGTCGTTGTCATTGTTGGAAGTGGTGTTGTTGTTGTTGTTGTTGTTGTTGTTGTTGCTATTGTCGTTGCTGCTGTCGTTGTTCCCATTCTTGGTGCTGTTGCTGTTGCTGCTGTTGTTGTCACTGTTGTTGTTTATCGTTAATGTAGTCGAGTTGTCGGTGGAAGTATTGTTTCTAACGGTGTCTGCGTTGTTATTGTGAATCGTGCCAGCAGCATTGGGTGGCAGACGCTCATGAGTCGTATAGGCTTTGTTGGAGGAATTTGCGACATTGTACTTGTCCGCCGTTGCTACAGTTTTACTGGGACGTTGAGGATCTGGAGGATAGCTGAAGACATAATGGTGACCTCGAGTAGAATTGATGACAAGTAAGATGGCTAAGAGAGAGTTCATTCAAAGGAGGTCCAGTAAAAAGTAAGAACAAGAGACAAAAGAAAAAACATAAAAGATTTGGAGATTTCACACCTTTCACATTCAGCTTTCCCAACTCCGTCTTTTCAGACCCCGATTTCCAAATTTTGCCAAAAGGCCTCAATTTTTCATTCTCCTTGGTCTTTTCCTTTTTTCCCATCCTTCTTCACATTGACACCATCATTCCACAACACATAAAACAACCGAATAGTGTTTAACATGGATTCCCCCATGGCGGAAGAAAAAGGACGCAAGTTTAGAATCCGAGTACGACCGACTCGCTGGAATCACATTGGGGTCTTCTTGTCGCTTGTTGGCTTTATCTTGATCCTTATATGTTTGGTGGGTGGATTCACTTCGAGTGGCCGTGGGATTTACTTTGCAAAGGTCCAGGATGCCAACGTAACTGCTACTTTTGGACTCTTTGGCTACTGTACTGATCAAGCTGCAACTTCAAAAGTCGTCTGCCAACAGGATGAAGCTGTCAAACAGATTCCTTTCGGTAAGACTCTCAACCATTCAAGCAACTTGACAAGGTTAGGATTCTCACCTTTTGTATCTTTTTATTGTAGCGGAAACCGTACCCAACATATTGAACAGCACATTTCCCGATCTTTTTTCGGACGAAGCGACTTTGGACGAAGCCGTTTATCCCTCGTCGGTAGCTCAACCCAGCCACGATCCAAGAATTTTAGCGGCGGGGATCATTTGCTTGATTTGTAGTGGTGCGGCCGTGGCGATCGGGTTTTGCAAGATCATCTTTTATACTCATGTGCAAGACAAAAGTTATATGCGTGGCTTCTGTGCTTTGGGTGCCTCGGTGATAGCGCTGCTACTGGTGGCTCAAACCTATGTCATGTACCATAACGGGGTGGAAATGCTGAATCTCAAGTATCCCAATCAACAAGCAACTGAAGGTCCTGGCATGATAATGGTGGGGGTAGCCTTCATGGTCTTCTTTTTATCAAGTGTTGCTTATCTTCAAGGCTGCTTCTCTTCCAATGGTGACAACGAAGGCTACGAAATGCTTTGAACATGTACTCAATCAATGGCTTGAACGTCTTGGTAGCAAAGTGGTGGTGATTAGATCAGTAGACGAATGTGTAGTTATAGTTTGTTACATCTAGCTTCTTCCTTAATAAACATCAATAGAAAAGGCACTGCCAGATTGATCAAATGCCTCATTGTCTTTATAATCAGTATTGTTAGATCAAAGGTTCACTACAGATAGGGTCCGGCCTTCCTTTTTTAGATACAGCCTCAGATCTACGAAACATGGCCAGTGCTATGATATAAGCTCTCCCACACGGTCGATACATGCAGCTAATACAATGCCCTCGGATTACACTAATATGAAACGTCATCGCTTTAATGCATCAGCGGCCATTAGTCACATGGGGCTTCACAAAAATGATCTTCATGCCCTGTGTACCTTAGCAACGACTTGACAAAGTGCATCCTCCCCTTACCAGAGACATTAAACTTGGACGACGGACGGTGATATGGCATCCTCCTTCCAGTTCAAGCCTGTTCAAAGCCCTGCTCACACTAACAAGATGAAATATGCCTCTTGTACTCACAAAACATACAAATATCAATGATGCATCCCATGTTACACATGATTCTCCGATTCTTCTTCCGTTCATATTAGTTTTTCATCGTCCTTCCCTGAATAGTTTGTTTGCATCAATTTGATGATTGCCACCGCTGGCATCTATGATCGAACTCAAAAGATCTACTCATCTGCAAATATGATGGGAACCGCTAGGATTTTCTCATTGGTGTTCATTGTCGGGATCTCAAAATGGTCCGTTCGAAAAGCCCGCAAGTGAGGAGAGTAGTTTGGGATCCGAGCAACAGGACGTAACGACAAAGAGATGTTGCCAAGTCTGGGTTGTAACCACAATGAGAAAGGCTCCCTCATATGTGTAGGCTGCAAGAAGTGCTGCAAAGCCATGCTTTCTTTAATACGTCAAGCATAAATAGGCAGATGCAATGCGGAGTTTAAAACGGAAGCGTAACCAAGGGAACCAGGGATGACAAAGGCAGTAACCTACCTAGTTCCCACCCTCCCATCCTTTCATTGCAAACATGTCAGAGCAATAATCATGCACCGTTTAAGAAAGAAGCTCGACTTTATGCGGAAAGCATTTGTCACATGAAGACCAAATAAAAAGAGATGGACTATGCCGGCGAAGGTTTTTTCTATTGAGTAACCCTAGGCATTGAGTAACCCAGCATTGTTCTAGATCACCAACAATAAAGCCATTCGCTTCTTTCTGCTTCGGCTGTAACGGAAATCCTTGGCGCTAGACTTTCTATAGAAAGGGACAATAGGATACACTAGAACAAAAGGTAGATAGCTGCAGATCATGGATCGTGTCTGGGCATTCCGTGGGTAGAATGAACGGCATAATCCATAGCCGGAAGTGCGTACTTTAGACCCATTTGGTAATCACCATCCAAATCATCGTCGCCGTTCTTCGCCCTTTTCAATTTCAATCTCCGACGGCCTGAGGGTATAAAGACTTGCTGTCGCTTTGTTCATCTCTTTCTTTCTCTTTTACTTACTTTTCTCTTTTATCGGGTATCTGACGTAAAATCGAACGAAAAGCCTAAACATGTCTACGCTTGTGTTTCTGTCTGGGAACAAAAAGTTTGATCAGTTTATACCAACCTATACCACGGGCCCCACCGTCGCCAAATCACCACCCACACCACCACGACACATTGGCAAGAGGAAAAGACAACAAAACGCCGGTAGTAACTTACCAACCGACACACTCTACTATCATGAACAACCACCATCGCCTACTTCCACATCATCCACATCCTCTTTGTCTTCGCTTTCAACAACTTCGACAACATCTTCACCTGGGCTGACGACGAGAAGGCCGTATCGCCGGAAATCGCAATGCACACACCAACGCCGCCTTTCACTGGACACCAATACCCATACAGATCCAAATAATGATGAAAAGGCATTAGCGACATTAGAAGATGAACTGGATTACACACAGGATACTCTGGCAACCTTGAATGTGATGTTTGGAAGCCTGCGACAAGCCTATGTAACCTGTGAACCTCAGTTAACACCCCACCCTACACGATTGGACGCAATGGAAAAGGAACTTCTCTCTGCTTACGATGATCTCGAACTTCAAGTCATACACCTCGACAGGCACATTCAAAAACTGGAATCATCTTGGCGGGATTGGAAGTTTACGAACCACCACACCCCTTCTTAGCGTCAGTAGTTCGACCTAGTGGCTAGCATCCCTTATCATCTTTTACATATGTAGTTTTATATCATCATCATTGTCTTGTTTGCTTACCACTTACTCGGATTTTTATAGTTTCGTTGGGTAATGAAATCATGCAGAAATCAAGCTTGAATGATCTTCATGCCCATCTACTCCTTTTTGCCTAGATTAGACACCACCATCCCTCATCTGAACCCACCATGCATTCTCTCATCCTCATTCTTCCTCTACCCTAGTGATTCACTTATGCCTACTATACTCATCTATGATTCTTATACTTATGATTACCCTTCACTTCTGATGTTACACCAATACTTCAATAAAAAGTGCTCTAAAACAGGACACATTTTTCTATTAGCTCGTATTCAAACTCCGCCTCCTCTCCTCCACGTACGCCTTGGATGCTTTTATCCATGAGGTCAATTATGGTGATGGATATGCCTATTCATAAGCCTTGTCCCCCCGCCTAGTTATTTCCATACTGACATTCCTCTTCTTCCTTTTCGTTAGTTGCCTATTGACAGTGGTACAACGATAATTGAGGATCATCGCTTTGCTCTCCCCCCAGTCTAATCCGTGAATGGTGACTCATTCTCCAATACTGGCGACTCATGCTCCAATGCTAGCGCCATCCTGCCATCCGTACTGATTTCGCCCCAGTCGTGAATGCTCCGATCCGAGAAACCGGTTTATTAACCACAGTCGAGCAACGTGAACGCATCCTTGAATTAATGGGAAGTCATTA
>LT552278.1:155994-177780 GCA_900079185.1 Absidia glauca
CTTTTAGTTTACCCTGCCTGTTCAGAACTCTACGTTTCCGTGCATGTCAGAGTATCCGAGATGACTGGAGCATAGTTGAAAGAGTGAGGTATAGAGATGGTTCAAAGTATGTTTTAATCACTACATGACTATGGTTTAGCTATATGTAGGAATTGCCATGGAATGACTAATCTAGTATAATGAGCTACGGAATGAAGAATGGGGGACCTTGTCAGTGGTGCCAAAATGAGCTGTGGCTGTGTCCAAAAAGATATAGCTAAGGAATAGTGTTCTATGAAAAGGCAGTGACCACAGAATCGACAAAGGAAGAGTGAGTGCACCGACAAAAGAAAAAAAATTGCGAGGGTTCCCAACTTTTTCGTAATCCCTTAGGCCCAATCCCCTTGCTAAGTGCATGTACATCCAGTCCTGGTGCCAGAGACGTGATATCTGCTTCCATTTTATTCGATCTACTGGGAAAAGGGAGCAATGACGCAAAAGGTAAATGTTAGTCATGGTAAGACAAAGATGGACAAGCTTGTGAGAAGGAGAGAGTTACCCTGCTTTCGTCGTTTAAGTGGCATCGTATAGAGTACGAGTCGTCCGTAGGGCGGTATCATTGTCGAAGGAAAGAAAAAAAGTGATGAAGAAACAAAGAAGAGACAAATAAAAGGATTGAGGGGAAAAGTGATTCTTTGCAGCAAGATGCGGAGTGTGAAACCCAGATAGGGCTCCAAATACCCTGGTGCCGTTCCATGGTTAGAAAATAAAATAATGCGTGAATACAACTTTAGAATGAAGGTCAAAAGGAATTTTATTATCAAGTAGGTCTAGTAAAAAGCATGAAGTCCATCACCGTTAAAAAAAAAAGATAAGCAGTAAACACACTAATGGTCTACACCTGAAGGTCTTTTACATTAAGATTTTCCATACGCAATTTGATATCATCGAGAGTAGGTTTCCTACGAGACATTGTGTGTTAGTGTTTGACCCCTTCTACTACGACTCTTTTCTCTTCTTACTGTAAGTTTAAGGTATTCTTGATACTTGATGCTTGTGACACAGACAGGGACCCTTCCGTTCGGCGAGATTGGAGGCGATCTTTGGGATGAGATTGATAAGCCTTGTGCGACTTGATTTGATCGTCGAGTTTATCCACACGAGCAGAGTAGTCAGATACGTTATCGGACATAGTGTTGATTTTGTCGACCCATTCCTGTTCCTTGTGAGATAACCCAAGTTGCTTTGCGTTTGATAAGGTCTTGAGCATACGATCAATGCGAAGGGCAAGCTGTGCGTGTGCTTTTTGAGCGGATTCAATCGAGTCGTTCACAGAATCAAAGGATGAGGCCCGATTGTGAAGGTTGGTAAGTGTTGAGATTTGACGTTCGTATTCCTGTCGTTGAACCATTAGCCTAGAATCAATCGTAAAACAATAGGGATTAATGAGTCCGCCCCAGTATTCCCAACATTCCCCCTTCATCACTCTACCTGTCAGTCAGCTGAGACACACACTTTGTGATTGTCGTGATGTCTTTTCTGATGGTGGTAGCTGTCGCAGTCAAGAAGCTGAGAGTTGCCTTGTTGATGATGACTTCCTTGGATCCACCGAATTCAGGGGGCACCACCACTTTGGACGCACCAGAATCGGTCATCAGCTTTTGTAGAGTGTCCAAAGCACCGAATGAGGAATGAGACAACAATGATTGGTATGATGACAATGAGGTTGGTGTATCTGTGTCGTGTTCTTTGTTGTTTGTTGTCGCTTTGAGTTCCATTGATTGAGTGATAACTTCACGGAGGTTCATATCAATACCAATCATGCGATAGTTGGCATCTAATGAAAGTAGACAGTAGGATAGATAGGTATCACTGAAGACCACCATGCCAATAATGGGATCCAACGAGCCGCTAACATTACAATTAAAATGAAGACGTTAGAACCACTATATAGCCGGATGGTACACTGAATTACCTTTCAAAGGGAGACGTATTCACAAGACACTTGATTTCAGAGGTCACTTGCTTTTCCTTAAAAGAGGCCATGGCTTGGTTTGATGCGTCCTTGGTTGCTCCTAATCGATCCTTCATATCCAGTAGATGATCAAGTAGCTTTTTCGTTGAGATTGAGTGAATACCGCCGGTATGGTAAGCGTAATAGGTGTCGGTGTAATTAGGATCCTTGCTGAGCCAGATAGGTGAATTCATCAATTGTGGCTTTCCAATATCAATCGTTTCGTAGAGAGAGGCACGAGGTAGGAATGCAACCGAAGATTGGAGTCGGGAGAGCTGTCAAAAGTCAAGGTTAGTACGCTGACGGATAAGACCATGCCTTGCCTTCACTACGACTTACATCTTTTTGCCATTGATGCCGAGGGGTTTTTCCAGAAAGTGCGACCCATTGAGCACCAATTCCACCAGCCAGGAGATAGTTTTCAATACAGCCATTTGTGAGAGCAAGAGCTATAAAGTTCAGACCACGAGAACGGAGAAGAATCATGTCACTGGCTTGAGGATCGGCGGTTGATTGTATTCGCTGAGAGGTATGGTTCACAACAAAAGGACCTTGTGGTTGGACTTGAAGGGGTATCGAGGTCTTATCACTTTGTATGCAGAGCTGATTGTTGTCCACCATTGCATGCGCTGGAAGCAAGGCCGACTTCGCTGACTCCAACATATCCTTGATCCATTCGAATTGAAGAGCAAAGTAATAGTAGTAAGGGTTCGATTCGTCACCGTTGTCGGTATTGTTCAACAGGTCGTTACATTTCGCCCGAGCAACACACGCTAGCGATTCCAGATGTTGCCTCCGAACCGTGCTAAGAAGAGAGAAAAAGAAAATGAGGGGTTAGGGTCGGTAATTGGTAGATGCTCAAGACAAATGACCACTTACCTTTTGTACGGTAAAACAGGGCAAAGAGCATAAATATGGCCGTTCTTCAAAGCATAATACACTGTAAAAGGTTCCCATTTGCTGATATCCAAGCTGACTCCACCCAAGTCAAAGCTGGCCACCTCTTCGTTTTCTTCCATTTCATCATCTGCGCTGATTCCAAACTGCCGAGAGGATGTTGTCATTGTCGCTTGCTTTCTTTGAGTTGCTGCCAAATCGAATACCTGTTCGGGAGTGTCAATGTTGGTGGCAACGTCAAACATACTACAGGTCAATGGAAGTTCGGTTAGGACCACACATATCATACCATCCATCTATAGCATTCATATTTTCTACATACCATAACACACTTTCGCTGGAGAGGACCATCAAATGAGATTCGGTTTGACTAAGAGAATGCCATGCCATTTGCAACACACGAGACTTATCACTGTAGAAGCGTTCACCGATGACGAGCGTTTTACAAGACACCTTCTGATGAGATACCACCGCAATAGAGGCATCCAATTGACTTGAGAAACCTTTACGAGGCAAGCATACCACAACGATACGGTGTTCACCAGCCACCGCTAAGAGAGATCCTTTTTGATTCGGGATGATCGTGTCGATATCAAAGTCGATACCTGGGGTTTCCAATAACTACATTCGCAATAAAAAAAATCAGCATCACCTATAGAGCTCCTTCCTTTTCTTCGTATAGTTATAAGTACCTTGTGTGGCATATTCAGTAACGCCAATACGTCGGTTTCCGTCAGGTCGGAGTCAAACAGTCGTTCAGTCATGCCCACCCACGCGTCCTTGAATTCAGCCAAATTAAGCACCCTAAGAGTATTTCCAACAGCAAGAAACAAGTCGTTCCCCCTTAAGGCTAATAGCTGCGTTCGTCTTAAGGCTCTAGGTGTTGTCGTTGAAGGAGTCGTGAGCAAATTGGTGTTGCCGGTGAAGAGTGATTGTTGCTTTTTGCCGCTTCGAATGTCACGGAGCCTTTTGCCTTCAGTCACCGATAGATCGAAGATTCCATGAGTAGCAAGTTGATCCACCCAGTTGTCTTTAATGCTTGCATTATGTTGTTCCATTGTAAATGTAGTAAGACTTGGTGAAGAAAGTGAGGAAGAAAAACACAACAAGAAAAAAATTGACTGCGCGAGAATATCAAGATACATTTTCCAACTCCGCCAAGCAGCCAACTAATGGGCTTTAACTTGCTGTTACCAGAGATAGCAGTGCAGTAATTGCTACAAAGTCAAATTCTATACTTCAGTATCCTTTTGCGCTCGCTCAGTGACGATCAGCATGGCTGAATCCTTTCGCCCGAGCTTCTTCAAACGATTCCCTTGGTGACCAATCAAACACGAAAACCGGCATTTCAACCCCCGCATTTTTCTTAAAAGAGGGCGGAGCACGCATTCCCTCTTCTTTTCATTATTCAGCATCTTCCCAACCTACCACCATGCCTATTCTCGAAGTGACTTCCCAGAAATCTCCCAAGGATCTCAAGACCTTTGCTAAGCGTCTCTCTACTGTGTTTGCTGAACAAATTGGAAAACCCGAAGCTTACTGCCTGGTCACCTTCACCAAAGTCGACGAGCTCCTGTTTGCTGGTAGCAATGAAGATGGTTATCTTATCCGGGTTGGCTCAATTGGCCATATTGAAGAAGAACGCAATATCAACTTGACCAAGGCTATCACTGCTGAAATCAAAGCGGAACTGGGCATCGAAAACAACCGAGGCTATGTGTTGTTTACTGACTATCCTGCCGCCAACATTGGTTTCCAAGGAACCGTCTTCAGTACTATTCTTAAATGATTACTATAGTGCTATCCTCTCTCTTATTGAATAAAACTCTTCTCTATCCTCTTTTTGTCTAGGGATGCACCTTGATTTGTCATCCGTAGGTAGGTGTCTTCTTCGACTTTTTTTGAAATTGGGTGTGTTTACTAGAGCGATGAAGCTGGTCAAAGTGGGATCTTTACTATGGTCAAGCCAGGGCGAAGGTTACGTGGGTATCTTGGGCATGTACATTTTTTAAGCGGAGTTGTAATTGTAAACCTCATCCATTAGACACACGAATCATTGCGTTGCCAGAGCGCACCATGCCTTTGTCCACTCTCACTGACACTTTTTATACAGCGATTCAGATATCTTCATCCTCATTACTAAACATTAGTCTTACCATGGTCCCCGCGCTCATAGACCTATAGCTTAGACATAGTTTTACTCTGTATCAAGGGTGTCAATCAATAAAACATTCTTCTTCTCTTGCTCATAATGATTTTTGAAGTACATATACATAGTCGCCATGTGTCCTCGGTATCACCCTGCTCATCAATCAAAAAACCTGAGTAGCTTTGAGATAAGAGTACCAAAAAACCTATAGCCCCCTCGTTATCCTTGATCATAAAGTTGTTAAACTCCGCTCCCGTCTGCAAAAAATCATTTTTCCTTTTCTGGGCTTCTTTGCTTCTTCATCCCTTTTTTCTTTCTACTGTATCATTACTGTATTGATACCGCGCCACGAATGGCTTGCCTTCTATGTATATAATGTTCTTAAACATCGACCCCACGGTAACTCTCGCCCTCCCACCAGCTTGTCCATCTTTGTCTTACCATGACTAACATTTGCCTTTTGCATCATACTGTACCTTCCCTTTTTTTTTTAGTAGATCGAATGGGATAGCAACGGATATCGGCTCTCTGGAATTGGGACTGGATGGACATGTGGTTAGATTAGGGATTGGGACGAAGGGACCACGAGAAATAGGGGGAACCCTCGCAAATGGTTTTCTCGGTGGACTCTTCCTTTGTAGATTCTGTGGCCACTGCCCTTTCAAAGAGCACTATTCCCTAGCTATCTCTCTCTGGACACAACCACAGACCATTTTGGCACCGCTGACCAGCTCCCCCATTCTTCATTCCGTAGCTCATCACCCTAGATTAGTCATTCCATGACGAGTCCTACATATAGCTTAACCTTAGTCTCATCAGTCAATAAAACCTACTTTGAACCATCTCCCTAGACATGACTTATGGCTGGTAATTCTAGCCTGTAGGACGAAACTCAAGCCTGTAGGACAACGGGCAGCTCACACGCATAGATCCAGGATGGATGTCGGTTTCCTTTAGTGGAAAGAAATGGGCGGTGTTATCATGGGGTTTCAAACTCCGGCTTTTGGAAAAAGTCCCACATTTCTTGGACAGCATTTTTCTTGTGAACGGGATAACCAATCTACTTTCAAATTTAACACAGAAATGGAGACGCTTTCTATCTATCCATTGATACCAAGAGAACCTAGTCTCATTGAATAAATTGCCGTTTTTGATGCCACTTCGATCAGTCGCTTTTTTTGAGGCTTCTTGTAGCATTCACGAACGCATGGGACATAAAAGTACCCCGTTTTTGGTATCAGTCAATATATATGCATTGCATTGCGGTGCCTGTAAAATTTGAAGCTGGGTGATCTATCTCTGTACTGAGAAATAAGCAACTCTTTACGAAAATTTGGGGTCAAAGCTTTGGAATTTTCACAAAAACCGTCTAAAAGTCAAACATAAGAAATGGCCCAAAAGCCGTTTGAAAGTCAAGCCTCGGGGAACTATGGTGGGCACAAACTAAAACCGACAAAACCTTGATTTCCTTAAATGACTTGCTGCTTTAGGTACTACTCCAATCAATCGCTTTTTGGGGACTTCCCGTAGCGTTCACGGCCGCATACAACCAAAAAGTGCTTGTTTCTGGGTATCAGTCATTAGATATGCATTGAATTGTGCTGCATGTAAAATTTCACGGTGGGCTGTCCATCTCGTTTCTAGGAAATAGGCAACTACTTACAAATAAAGGGGGTCAAAGATCACATCTCAAAGTTCAGATTCTTTACATTTCCAACGCCGCCACTTGAAGAAAGGACAGACCTTGGAAAACTTCTCAGTTTTTTGGATCTCATTTTTCTTGTGAACAGGATGGACAACCCAACTTCAAATTTAACGTAGACCCATAAATGCTTTTTATCTATCGACTGATATCAAGAAAGTTAGATTTTCTTGGATGGCTTGCTGCTTTTGGTACCACTCCAATAGTCGCTTTTGGGGGCTTCTCGAAACGTTCACGGTCTCATACAACATACAAATGCTTGTTTATAGATATCAGTCGATAGATATGCATTACATCATGTTGTCTGTAAAATTTGACGGTGGGTTGTCCATCTCGGTTCTGAGAAATAAGCAACTCTTCATATTCGGAGAAGGTTCAAAATTTTCAATTTTCAAATCCCGCCATTTGAAGAAAGGATAGACCTTGGAAGTGCAATGCTACAGACAGAATCACCGGGGCAGAACCAATCTGTGTAAGCTGAATTTTGCGGACAATAAGGACTGATATGGCGAGGAACTCTCTGAGTCTCTGGCTTGAGTCCCGGGCATAGCTGGGACTCAATTCGAAGTGAAGATAAAACCGCCCCGCCAGGCACAGGAATGGTCTTACTTTTCTCATCGGGAATCGATCGGCAAGGCCCTCTCTTCTCCTGGTATTAGGTCCAACCAAAACACACATATCAATTGCGGCTCATCAGCTCGTATGGGGGTAACGTGTGTGCGAACGTGGATCAAATACGACGCCATGGCCGATGGAACAACACAACGATAAACGGCGCATATCTCACCAACCATCCAAGAGAATTGGTGCAATCAATGGCGGGCTTCCCCACATATGGTCGGCTCTTTTATCTTGCACGTGCCGCCCTTAACCCACTCGCCAGCCTCTGCAAGAAACTGTTCCCGGCGATCGGCGTTTAGGAAGACTTTTATACAAGACTCGGTGCTGATGATGGAACTCCACCCCTGCTATGATATCCCATTTGGCAACATTTGATCTTCTCTGATCCAGCCTATAAATACAGCCTATATGTCATTCAAATGGTAAGTCCACATCATAGCATGAGAATGTAGTAGCAAATTGAAGCTCAGGAACACGATCCTGCCCACACACTCCTCCAACAATGTGTGCCTATGCGCTCTAGATTTCAAACCCCGATTGGCTACAAGATTGTTTTTTATGCCCGTCCTACTATTTTGCTCCTTCTTCCCCTTGTCATTACTTTTTTGCCTCCGTTGTCATTCTCTTTACTCCACGACGTCAAACGAACGAACGAACGAACAAACGAACGAACGAACGGTAACTCTCCTCTTCTCACGTCATGTTCATCTTTTGCTCACCATTACTAACTTTTTGCCTTTGCATCGTTCCTCTTTCTTTTGACACTGGATAGCTACGACGATGACGACGGCAATAGGGACGACGACGATGCTAAAGACGACTCCACCACTGCTTCATGTCGCCCAAAAAGGCTCTTTTTAAAATTTTCAAATGTAAAAAACATGGGGAAACCCTCGCAAAATTTTTTTTAGGTGCACTCCCATTCCATTGTAGAATCTCGTAGTCCAAGTAACTAATAAAAGTATACCAATTCTTTGCCCATGCCCTTCCGCTACTATCTCTGATACTTTTACACAGCTTGGCCGTTTCTGTCCACCTCCATTTGCTTACTTTTTACAGCAGTTTAGTCATTCCCTTTACAATAGCTTGTTGCCATTAGACATTAACTTAACTACGACTCCAAACATAGCCTGTGCCGTAGCTCTTTAGTCCTATCCCATCAATAAAGCCTACTTCAATCATCCTACAAAAGACTTTTCTCGAATCCATAACCATGGCAACACCATGTACATTATAAAAACCAAACTACAGATGAGTAGCTCATCATTGACAACTCCTAAAACACCATTGGTTTACTAGTTGTAATGAATTTAATGACATGTACATGATCGTAAGGTCTATCTTCGCATACATACAGAGTTTTATTGGTACAATAGGATTAATGGGCTGGGGTACAGACTATGTTTAGGGCCGGAGGTAATCTAATGTGTAAATGGTGACGGGTTGTAATGAGAATGACCAAGCTACTGTAAAAATCAAGCAAAAAGAGACGGACAGAAACGACCAAGCTGTGTAAAAGTATCAGTGATAGTAGCGGAAGGGCATGGGCAAAGAATTGGTATACTTTTTTTTAGCTACTTGGTCTACGAGATTCTACAATGGAATGGGAGTGCACCTAAAAAAAAAATTGCGAGGGTTTCCCCATGTTTTTTACATTTGAAAATTTTAAAAGAGCCTTTTTGAGCGACATGAAGCAGTGGTGGAGTCGTCTTTAGTATCGTCGTCGTCCCTATTGCCGTCGTCATCGTCGTAGCCGATCTAGTGTCAAAAGAGAGAGGAACGATGCAAAAGGCAAAAAGTTAGTAATGGTAAGCAAAAGATGAACATGACGTGAGAAGAGGAGAGTTACCGTTCGTTCGTTCGTTTGTTCGTTCGTTCGTTCGTTTGACGTCGTGGAGTAAAGAGAATGACAACGGAGGCAAAAAAGTAATGACAAGGGGAAGAAGGAGCAAAATAGTAGGACGGGCATAAAAAACAATCTTGTAGCCAATCGGGGTTTGAAATCTAGAGCGCATAGGCACACATTGTTGGAGGAGTGTGTGGGCAGGGTTGAGTCCATTCTTCGACCGGGACTGAAGTCAGGGGCTCAGAGAGTCCCCCATTATGTAAGTCCTTATTGTCAGCAAAATTCAGGATACGCAGGTTGGATCTGTCCGGATGGTTCTGTCTGTAGTATTTCCGCCCCCCCCCTTTGGAAAAGGTCTCACTTTTTTGGAGCTCATTTTTCTTGTGAGCGGGATGGACGACCCAACTTCAAATTTGACATAGACTTAGAAGTGCTTTTTATCTATTGACTGATACCAAGAAAGCCTGATTTCCTTGGATGACTTGCCATTTTTGATACTACTCCAATTGGGTACTTTCTGAATGCTTTTCGCAGCGTTCACGGTCGCATACAACCAAAAGATGGTTGTTTCTGGGTATCAGTCAATAGATATGCGCTGCATTATGCTGACTGTGAAATTTGTAGATGGGTTGTCCATCCGGTTCACAAGAAAATTGAGCTGTTGGAAATGTGAACTTTTGACGTCCATTTTTTCAAAGAGATGGACATAGACTTACAAGTTCGTTTTATCTATCGACTGATACCAAGATTCGAAGTTTGAGCTTCATTGGAGGCTGAAGATCACCCGGTGAAGGGCGACACTTCTTGCATGATTAACGAGAACGACGTTCGCCAATCCCTGAAACACAAATGTCATTTCTAGATGTATGATGCATAAAAATCGTAATAGAAGGTTTGATAGAGGATTGTTTATTGATGGGTAAAAATAAAAAAGGATCACAAAGTCGGGCGGGGGGGGGCGCTTTATAAGAGCAGCTCCTGATAAACTATGACTATAGATATGATATACTAAGCGGTTTCTTCTTGACCTTCCTTCTTCTTCAAAATGAGAGGTTCACCGGTGATACGTTTCCATAAGTCATGGACATCATCACAGACAGTTTCAAAGTGAGAGGTGGCGTCGTATGAGCGAGAGATGAAGACCTGGTCGTTGGTGCCGTCTTCAGCAGCGACTTCCAATGGAGACACGGAAACAAACCTATTGAGAGAATCAAAAGTAAGTTCGAGGGAGATCCAAGTACCATTCAAGGGACGATGACTTACTTATCGACAATGGGGCCCAAAAGCTTGAGACCTTCTTGGATTTCCATTTCAGCAGGCTTATCGGTTTCGACGATGGTAGAGACAATGGCCAGATAGTAGTCCTTTGCACAGACCATATGAGCGCTACTAACACAAGCTACGTAGACATCATGCTTACGGCCGATTTGATTTTGCGGGATGACGATTTGCACCGAGTCAGCATCAGCAGTGCCAGGGATAGGATGGTTCAACAGACAGATAGCACGGACAACGGAACCGATTTTCTTTGCCTTGGACTTTGCATAAGAGGGATCACAGATGACTTGCTTTGCGCGGGCAACACCTTCGGCAGTCTTGACACCAATAACCTTCCCTTGATCATTGTACAGTATTTCTTGAGCATCAGTGTTGAGCATATAGGTACCACCATAGACAGCACTCAGACGGGCAAAGGCTTGGGGCAAGTCACCGAGACCATAGAGAGGATAGATATAGGGACTCTTGCCATAACGAAGGACAGAAGCAGCATAGAGACGCACCTTTTCCACGGTATCACGAGCAGGTTGTGTCAAGTAGTCGTCATCCAAGTGGAGGGCCATGGCATGACCAATGAATTCTTGAGTATCGGCAGCCAAACCAAAGTGCTTGAAGACTTCATGCATAGGTAATACTGAGATGTTGAGGCCTTGTTGGGTTGAGGGGTCGGCATCGTTGTACTTTTGTGCCCATTCCAAGAATTTCTTCATACGACGTTTTTCAAAGATGCCCATCAGAGGTGAGGATAAGGCTTCGGTTTCATTAGCGGGCACCTTGGCGACCTTGGTGCCTTTGTTGTAAACCACGTAAGATCCAAAGATTTGCTTGAATTCCAAGTAGCGGGTCACATCGGTATGAGTCAAGAAGCGTACAATTTCACCATTGGCCATCATAAACTTGGGAATCAAATCAACGTTCCAATCACGATCACGACCCAAGCTTTCAGGGGCCTTTTCTCCAGGTCTGAACTTTTCGTAGAGCTACATGATACAAGGGTTTAGTTCAGATGATACTTTCAGTCTGTCTTGGTTTTACCTGAGTCAAGTTCAAAGAGGCAGATTCAGCACCATAGTAGTCGTTTCGGTCAAGATGTAACACCTTCTTTCCATCCACTGACAGCAAACCAGACAAGATACATTCTGTCAAGCCAGTGCCCAAAACAATAACATCATAATCTTCATCCTACCATGAGAAGAAAGATTGTCAATCCAGCAGCCCATCTTTTCCCTTTCCTATCATCTTTTTTGTCTTGTGTAACTTGTTCACCCCTTGCCAAGTAACAAGTGAATGTCAGGGCCAACTTACCATCTTTTGTAGTATACGCGAGTAAAGTAAACGTAATCAAAAAGAAAAGGAAAAGAGGAGAGTCGTTCAATTTTCTGACTTTATCCTTGTGGATGTACATTTCAAACTCCGATTGTCCATTTTCAGCCAATCACTTGCTTTAAAGCACATTGGGTCGAAAATGAAAAAGAGTTCCCGTTTTATGCATTGCAGCAGTAAGAACATACTCATCCTTGTGGGAGCAACGTACTTCGTACAGGGTATACAGATATAAACTGATTGCATAGTGTGGACCCACTGGAGGATCTAGTGACCTTATCGACTAATCTAATCAATTCGTACGGGCGGGGCTGGCGGAGTTTGAACTATTTGAAGCACAGGCTTTTCTTTTTTCTGAAAAAGATTTTTAGTTCCTTCTCTTCTTTTCTCATCATATACCTCAACTTCTTATACTGGCCGATCGCCCAAATCACACTTACGGCACAATGGAACTCAAGCCAACTGAAAAATATGTTCGTGGTGTCTCTTTTGATGCTATGAATAATGCCGATCTGCGTCATTATTCCTTCACCCTTTGTGGCAAGACTCCAGGATACAAACGAACAAGGCGTTCCCGCACCTTTATGATGGCCACGGACTTGGCAAACTATAGTGAATTCGCCTTGAACTGGGCTAGCGATGTAAGTAGTGACGGCCTGTCATTGTCAAGCTTTGGTCGGTTACTTACCCAGTTTGGAATCTCTCCTTTAGGAAGTCATGGACGATGGTGATGAACTTATTGTACTGCGGGTGGTGACAGTGGATATGAGCGGTAAGATCGCAAGCACGATAGAGAAGAATAAGGCACTAACGAAGGGTTGTTTCTTTCTAGATAAAAAGTCGATCATTCAGGCACAATTGGAATATGAAGCAAAGCAAGCTCGGGAGAAGGCTACCAAAGTGATGGAACGGATCATGGAAAGCAGTAGCCCTGATTCAAAGGTAAGGCTTACATAGAAAAGTGATGACACTTACATGTCTTTTATAGATCAGCGTGATCATCGAGTTTGTCATTGGAAAAGTGCAGGAAACCATTCAAGATATGGTATGTAAAAGTCGCTGTGGAAAGATAAAGAGCAAATACTAACTAACCACTGTCTCCATCATCAGATCTCCATGTATCAGCCTTCCTTACTCATTGTTGGTACTCGAGGATTGTCGGAATTCCAAGGCATGCTGCTAGGAAGTATCTCTAAATACTGTCTCCAACACTCGCCCATCCCTGTCACTGTGGTCAGACCTGTGGACGACAAGATCAAGAAGCACAAGGTGAAGAAGAATAGGCTTAGTGCCATGATACGATTAGGCAGCAACAGTGGTAGTCGACCGGGAAGCGATGATGATAGTGATGATGATGACGATAACAACAAACAACAACACAGCGACGATAAGCAACAACAACAACAACAACAACAACAACAACAACAACAGCAGCAGCAGCAACAGCAACAGCAACAGCAACAACGTATAGAACGGCCTACTCTTGACAAGCGCTTTAGTAAACTCTCCTTCATGGGCCGATCTCGATCTCCTTCACCTTCGCCTTCGCCTTCTAACAGCAAAACTCGTGCAAAGTAGTCGATTATATCTTTCCCCCACCCTTATTACTCTCATAGCATAGTATCATATCCCTCACTATACTTCCCATTACATGCAAGCTTGACCCCTCATATTTAAACTCCGATAGCTTACTCCGCTTTAAATTGAAAAAGGTGCGGATGCAACAATAAAATCACTCTTTCTTTCCTCTCCTCTCCCTCCACTTTTTGTATACTTTTGTGCTTTACAACCAATGGCTCATGATTTGTAAGTGCTTTCCACTACCAATCACACTGGCTTCACTCACATCTGTGTTTCATTATCCGTCTATAGAAAACAGCAGCAGATTGCCTCCTTGTTTGCACACAATGCGTCAGTCATGATAGTTATCGATGAACAACAATACGAAGTGTCCTGTCCGCTCAATGATACCAACACTGGCACGGAAAACAGCGGCATACAACTATTAGTCAACTTACCGGCTACCTTTCCAGAAGAAGCTCCTGTACTCACGGTGTCTCCTACTGGTATGCGCCATCCGTGGATTGAATCTGATGTGATAGTGAATGATACTTTGTCTTGTTGGTCTTATCAAAGTAACCTCGGTATGCTTGTCCACAATGTCTGCGAAGAATTCCGTCAACATCCCCCTGGAAGAAGAACCGTTGGCCCTGAAGAAAGGTAGGTAGATAGACTCTGGCTTGGCTACACACACACACACACACACACACACACACACACTCATCAAGTGACTCACGATACTTGTCTCTTCGTAGTTATGGACATCGACCACCGCCACCCATTCCTACTTCCTCTCTACCTAACTCAAGTAACCCTGGCTCAGTGGCTCCTATACCAAACACACAAGCAATGAACACTGAATACATGGCCATCATGAACAAAAGGTAACCAAGCATTCATCATCAATGACCAGAGGAGGCTCATATAACCATTGTTGTGTTGTAGTCCCGAGGAAATCGAGGAGCTGCTATCTAATGAAACGGCTTTTGATATCTTCTTCAATGATCTGGATCGTGTCAAGAATCTGAAGACGGTGCAGGAGGAACTGTGGAATGGGAATGATAACCTGGCACGTAAGTATCACTCACACAAAACATCAAAGACAAAGAACTGATTTATGGCATTCCATTCCATGTAGACAAGAACCTTAGTCAAGAAGATGCTGTTACCAAGTTACGGGCTGAAGTGCAGGATCTCAATACTCAATACACATCACTCAAATCAATGTTTATGGAGAAAGAAAGACAGCAACAGGAAGCCTTCAATGCAAGTATAGAAAAAGACAGGACAGAATGTCCCGGAGTCTAGTCTAACCTCACCTCGTCTTCGTTACTATAGAGATTCTCGTCATCCACCGTACTCACTCGACTAAAGGCTGGTGTCTATGAATCAGATGATCTCTCGGAATCTGTAGCACAGAGCTTTTTGGAAGGCAGTTTGGATCACGATAGCTTTGTCAAGCAGTTTAGGGAACTTCGAAAGGTGTACCACCTGCGGGCAAGTAAGCTTGAAAAAATACAAAAAGATGGCTTATTTTCCTCTGGCTAAACTTAGATAGTAGATTATATGTTTGCTTTATACACTATATGGTTCAATAAAGACCTTTGTCCTTCTCTTTGTTGTTGTATCCTTCCTTGGGGGTGTCTGCCATCTTCTCTGGCATGCGCAGGACTGAACACTGAATGACCAGACTTTGAAACTCCGCCGATTTTACTTTTGGGCAGGTGGGCACAAAAAGAAAAGAAAAAGGTTTACTCTCCTCTCTTCTCTCTTTTTTTCTTGATACTAATGATACGCTCTTTATGAAGGTTATTTTTGCAGAATCGGGAAAAGGAATCACACTAGACAATGATAGGTAAGATCTGTGTTGGACTGGTGTGTAAAAGTAACCGTACTCTTTTCTTGATAGAGCTCCTACACTGTCTTCATTGAAGACCTACTTGTACACCATGACCAGCATCCCTATCGACCAACAAATCCTTTTATCTCCTTCTGGTACTCAGATAAAGGACTCCAGCTATGCACCCACCTTCTCAACCGATACCTTCATTCTCTTCAACCGCCAACATTTGGAACGACAAAGTGAATCGTCGACTCGCCATGACACTAACGATATCCAACAAGAACCATGGCTGAAGGCTTTGGTGGACAAACACATCCCATCCATGGTCGATATCGATAATACTGATCAGCTCAACCACCACTACACCAATATGACGGCACTTGTCGACAGATACAAACACAAACAACGAAACCAACAGCAATGGTCCAGCTCGGAGTATACGACTTTCTATCAACAGTGGATGAAAACAGTACGGCGGTCTGTCCAGGTATGATAGGCAACCCTCTTTGATAGGCTTTTACTAAGCAATGCTGTTTGTTATAGGAAGTGGCTAACCTATCGAGTCAACATGGTCTACTGGCTGATACTCTAACTCAAGAACTCAAAATGCAAGCAATGGCTCTAAAGGGGGCACTCTCCAACCTCGACAATCATATCAAGTAAGGGCCCAACTACAGCATACCTTCGTCTTACTAACAGTGTTACTTCTAGAACAACCTACCATTCCCAGAACAAATTTGAACGGATTGCAAAGAAGGAATTGGCGAAACACACACAGTCGATGGCGCTGGTGGACCAGGATCTCGCATTCATGCACAATATCAAACTACACCCTCAGATTCAAACTCAGCTACACCCTCCCTCGGAACATCAACTTCTCTACTTGATCGATTGCTTCTCCGTCACACCAATGGCATCTCTGAAGACACAACTGCAGAACGACTACGATCGACTGGTCAAGAAAACCAACCGCCTCACCGAAAAGATGAACTCCATTTATGAACAATCCACTCAGCTCAGCATTCAACATACCGGTTCCGACGCTGTCATCGATAAGGTGACTCATACTTTGGCCGATATTCAATCATACCTCTCCTTGATTAACGACGTGTGGCGCCATCTGGAGCAGCGGTGGAAGGAGCGGGATGTGGAAGTGCTTGATTCTTCTTCGGGCGATGAAATGATGAAGAACATCATCGATTGGCAAGATGACTCTGGTGACTTGACAGCGGGCACCCATTCCTCTTCAGATGGATCGACAACGACGATGGCAGAACAGCAACAACAACAACAAGATGACAACACTTTTTGCGGCACAAATGACTCGGGCTCAAGGGAATACAAGAATGGCTCTGATACAGATACGGAGGTGGATGACAACCCTATGGAATCAACCATCAAGAAATCGGCTTTGAAGGATACCTCGGACGAAAAACTGGCCCAGCGACTCTTTCTCTACGAATCCCTCGTACGTACATCCTTGGCAACAATTGTGGACGAAAAACGGAACGGCATGGTCAACTTTTTTAGGTGCTTGCAAACCATCAGCTTTTTGGAGGAATCCATCGCCAATCTATTTTTATCACTGCGGCATCTTGGAAGTGACATCAAACAACTGGGACAAAGGACGGCTCAACTTGAAACTGTATCCAAAGGTGTGATTGAAGGTTATGTAAGTAAAACCGTATGGGAAAAGACGGGGCATGTTGTGTGTATCACACCAAGGGGGGGGGCAAGGCTGTTTGCTCATGACACACTTACTGATGCTGTCATCTTATCCGTATCAATAGGGACTCATGCTTATAGAACTCTGGCGAAGGAATCAATACCACCAAGTAAGTGTTCAAGAGAAGGTTGTAAACAAAACAGCACATCATCATCTTACTTTTTCTTATTGTTATGTAGATTATCACCACGAATGCAGACCTGTTGACGGGACTCTTTTCTGCCTTTGCATCATCTGAACAACGATATCGTCACAAATTCCAAGCAGACATCTGCATGATTGATGGCTTGGATCCTCTATTCCTCGGAAAAGTCGAAATCAAGGACAATATATGCATCATCCCATTCATCTACAAAGGTAAGCAGAAAAGGCTAATTCTATAGTCACAAGTCAAAAGGGGTTACTGACGATGATTCATTTCCACTCTTCTTTTAGAATTCACCAATGACGAAGCTTCATGTACAACCATCCCTTCCCTGGATATTGCTGTGGCTCCGCTGGCATTATCATCATCATCATCATCATCACCCAATGACAACAACAATAGTGGAAACAATAACACCTCTCCTTTGAAAGTCACTCCACCCCTGACATGTAAGAAGGATGTTGGAGGCAAGTATAAAAGGGACCCAGGATTTGGTAAAGTGATACGTGCAGCATCTTCTTACATATTTGTATCCTAGATTTCATTGATCTCATGCAATCCTATTATACTGGCTTCCAGGGGTTCCAAGGACAGTCCAAAGACCAAATGGCCGTCAATGTCATGGTACAACGACTCTCTGAAAGATTGGACCGAGAATCAAGACGTTTGACTCATGGATTGATCAAATTGGGTAAGGCGAAGGATTATCTGTAGAGTACGTGTATATACTAATCAGGTGTTGTATTTGAAGGACTGCCGACCAATAAGGTGAAAAAGGTATAGCCTAGATGGGGTGTGCATGATTAGAGCGGTTGCTAGGGAGAGTCTCCGTCAATCAGGGGAACTATTGTATGTATCATGTGGACTCACTCGAACTATTTAATACCTCGATTCTTAGGATGTGGCCACCATCTATCCTTCCTCCACTTCTTCCACCTCTGCACCTTCTTCACCATCCAACCTATCAACCACATCTACAACATCTATACCTAATACAGTATCAACCATGCAAGTCCAGCCCTCCTACAATCTTCCTTTTGTACCATCTCTATCCAAGAAAGAGTGGGGATCATCTTCGGTAAGACCAAAAAGAATCTTCCGCTTCAAAGAAGGGAATCCCGCTCACATCATGAGTCTTTTGGTGGATAGATCTATGCACAGGTCCAGCAACAGCAAGAAATGAAGGCCAAGATTGAAACTCTCGAACAGAAACTAAAGCGTGACCATGAAGTGTTTGAAAAGCAAAGATCTGTTGTAAGTATCACACGAAATCAATCGATCATGTATATGCATGACCTATAATGTCTGGATGTGCAGTGCAGATGACTTTGCAATCGGAACTTACTTTGATTCTACTCTAGTTATTGGAAGAAATCAAGATGAAGGACAACCAGCTTGCTGAACGCCAGAAGCAGTGGGAATCACAATGGTCAACAAAGGTAATAGACTATAGGCTTCTCTCAACGGACTCATCTGAACATCGTCTTTCATGCACATCCCTCTAGGTCGAAGAAATCCAACAACAGCTCGATATGGAACAAAAGGCTCATGAAACTGACATCAGCGAGTGGAAGGCACGATATCAAGAGGCATTGGATACTGAACAGCAAAAACATCATCGGCGACTAGCATACTTCCATGAACGACTGACTGCCAAGAACGCCGAATACGCCGAATTGGAACAACAACTCACCCAAAGCGAGCCCACCTCTCCTGTCAAAGATCGACACAGTAAAATCATCGTCCCTGAAAACATGGCGGCCTCTCTGGATAGGAAGATGACGATGCTGATGATGGAAGAGAACGAAGCCAATGAAGCCATCACACCAACCCGTTGGCGCCGATCCGCCTCCCTGGACGCTACTGCAACTGCATCCCCATACCCACTCAAGCGACCTGTCATCATGGCTCCTGTGACTCGACCGCATGACCTCAGCTTGGAAACAGCCCTCCATCGCCACCCACCAACACAATCTCGACATGGTAACACCAACCCAGACAACTCGGCGGCTCTCTCCTTCAAGGACGAACTTTATGCACGGGAACTACAAGATGTAACTTTACGCCACCAAGCCTCGGTGGACAATATGATATCAGAATATGAAGAAAACCGGATGGAGCTTTTGGCCCAGCATGCTCGAGAAAAAGAAGTATGGAAGATCGAACACGATGTGGAGCTCCAGGAAGCATGCACCAAACTGGCTCAAGAACATGGCGCTATCTTGAACGAAATAAATCACTCATGGCAGAAAAAGTGGGATGACTTGGTGGCTCAAACGAAACGTGATCAGTACATGCAAAAGCAGCAATGGGACCAGCAATTCGACTCAGCAAAGGCGGAATGGGAAGCCCGGCA
Source organism: Absidia glauca (assembly GCA_900079185.1). NCBI lineage: Eukaryota > Fungi > Mucoromycota > Mucoromycetes > Mucorales > Cunninghamellaceae > Absidia > Absidia glauca. The sequence continues at coordinate 175,434 of LT552278.1, forward strand.
TGCAGATTTAAAGAAACAGCTATCTTGGTCCAAAGGCGAACTTCATATGGTAAGTTGGAAAAAGGCCACTTTCTTGACTCTAACCTTTTAGTATCTGTAGATCCTCAAGGAGCATGAAACGGCCTTCCGATTAGCAAAGCAACTGAACCTGACCATCGATCACACTGTGGATGTGGATGACATGAAGTACACTTTATTGGGACTCTTGGAAACTGGGATCCAAAACGCATCTCGCCTAGATACCCAGAACTATCTCGTGGAAAAGGTACGTATGACTCCATGACACCATCGCCCCCACTCACGACTCTTTTGCCTTTGTAGTCTAGTGAATCAGCACCATTTGGTTTCATGAACTTATCATTCTTCTGACTGGCCCATGTCTTACCTCACCCCACCCTTCCACCTTCTCTACTTTTTGTTTAGTGTATATTTAGCTCCTTCTTTGTATTACTAGTTTGGTCTGTAATAAAGACGATATGTTACTGTCATAGGAAGGTCTTGTTGGGTCACAATTTTATATCCAGTCCAATGTGTATGCAGCCCACCGGAGTTTCCAACTCCGCCAATGTCTACAAAATTCAACTTTTGCCGTCAATACCTTTCTTTGCTTCTTCTTTGCTTCTTTATCACTTTTTTCTCTCAGCAACTTTATCACCGCACCACGAAAGGCTGTCCCTCTATACATACACTTTGAGCGACGAACGCACGGTAACTCTCTCCATCTTGTCCATCATTGTCTAGCCATGATTAACGCTTGCCTTTTGCATCATTGCAACCTTTTTTCTCAGTAGATCGAATACGATGGCAACGAATATATAGGCTCTCTGGCATCAGGACGTGATGGACCTGGATTTGGATTAGGGATCGGGACTAAGAGATTACAAAAAAGCATTGCAAACTCCTCACTTTTTTTTGGGGGGGGGGTGTACTCATTTCTCCATTATAGATTCTGTAGCCATTGCACTTTTAAAAAGCGCTATTCCTTAGCTGACTCCCTATGAACACTATCACTGATACTTTTTGCGCCGCCGTTTAGCCCTCCCCTCTTTCATTCTCTTGGTCATGACACTAAATTAGCCATTCAAAGTCCTGCACATTGCTTTCCCCTCCCCATATAGCTCAAACACTGTCTCATGCAATCAATAAAACTTACTTGAAACCTTCTCCATGACTACCTTTTCAAAAGAATTGGCCTGCTTGATGATGTGCCATGAAATTTGCATGGCATGATCAGGACGGCCGCATCATCATGTACATGCCATTAGATCTTGGCTCCATGATTATAAGTTATGGCGGTAAAACTCAGGCGTGGCTGTCCTCAGGTTTTCGGTTTGCTTTGCTTGACTATTTTTTCTTTTTAGCTGATGGCCCTGCTGGTTCAAGTCATTGGCCTGTTTAATGATGTGCCTTGATAATTGACCGGCATGAACAGGACCACCACACCCTCATGCACATGTCATTATATCCTGAATCCATGATTAAAAGTCATGATGGTAAAACTCAAGCGTGGAGAAAACAGCGGGGTGTGAAAAGTCCGTTTCTTGGTATGTACCACCGAAAATGAGCCCGGGGTTCGTCTTCCCACACTGCAATCCACTGCAATCCACTGCATGCATAACCTGAATATTGCGGGTCGTTCGGCTATTTTTGGTAAGGGGTATATGTCGGAGTTGCAAATAATTGAGGGAGTACAAGGTGCCTTGACTATGACACTTTTCTTGTCTTCCTTCCTTTTCTTGTCTTTCTTTCTTTTCCTTTCCTTTTTCTTTCCTCGATCAAAGACACGGAGGGAGAGGATTACGGTTAAAAAAGAGGAGAAAAGAAAGGAGGAAAGGAAAAGGAAGGAAGACAAGAAAAGTGTCATAGTCAAGGCACCTTGTACTCCCTCAATCATTTGCAACTCCCACATATACCCCTTACCAAAAATAGCCGAACGACCCGCAATATTCAGTTTCTGACATCGCGCGCCTCGACGGCGGGGTTTGAAAAATGGGTATAAGTAAGACTTTTTCCCCAGCAAACCGTTTCTTTGCTTCTTGATCCCCTCGTCATCACTTTTTGTTTTCCCTCGTCATTTTTCCCTCGTGATTTAGATTGCCCCTCGCCCTCGTCCTTCACCTCCTCCGGCTCCGAACGAACGATTGAACGAACGAACGAATGAACTCCCTCCGAACGAACGAACGATTACGCTCACCTTCTTTCAGCACGTTGCTAATCTTTTAGCTTACCATGACCAACCTTTTCTTTTCGACATTTAGATCAGCTACGACGATGACGACGACGATAACGAAGACGATGACGACGATGACGACTCGCCCAGTGCTTTATATCACAAGATAAGGCTGTT
>LT552278.1:182517-196498 GCA_900079185.1 Absidia glauca
CGTACAATTAGGACTATGCTAGGGTCGTCTCAAAGTGGCTTATAGTGGTGAATGTCTCAGAGCTAAATTTAGCCAGGAGACGGAGCTTCTTGTGATAATTCCAAGCACAGGCACATTTGATTAGTGAGCTTTTTCTGTACGAATTCGACAGTCATGTACCATCAGATTCCCAGCTTTGGATCCTCCCAATGGTGAAATCTTGTCTGCATGGTGAGCCATTTCTCATAAACCTAGGCGTGGCGGAGATTTTCAAATTTGACAAGAATATGGACGTGCCTTTTATCGATTGCATGATAGCAAGAACGTCTGGTCCACTTGGATGATTCAAGTTTTTCGATACGTACCACTTCAGAGGGTAGGTTTTTCCATATTCTTGACAAATTTGAACGCAGGTTGTCCATTGAGGTTGAGAGAAAAAAAGAGAAACAAAACATTTTCCAATGGGATGGCTCAACGCTTTTTTTTATAAAGATTACAATATTTCTCAAAACTGATATGGACAGCCTGCGTTCAAATTTGACATGGATATGGACGTACTCCGTATCTATCGCATGATACCAAGAAACATGGATTTGGATGTCGAATGGGTCCATGAACGCCACAATAAGTCTTGAAAAAGCGACCGATTGGAGTGGTACAGTACGTAACACTTACAGACATTTTCATAGATTGGGTAGATTGGCGGATGTGGGACATGATATCTTTGTCTTCACTTGGTCCGAATGATGTGACGGGCTTGGAGGCGGAGAGCAATTGAAATATTTTTGTGGCAGGGTAAGCTTGTCGAAGGAATATATAACATGGCATCAGAGGAAGTGTGGAAGTGGATCGGATGTAAGACTGTGTCTGCTGCCAGTTGACAACAGTCGGGTGTATAAAACCAATGTTCCGTTTTTTGTATTAATGTGCCTGGTTGTGCTTTGTCTATTCCTAGACATTCTATACCTTTTCTTCCTCTCTCGCTCTCTTCTGCGTTCCGCTCTTCACAAGTGTGGGCAAATTACCCAATGCGCCAAGTCCTGTACCACTTGGTCAGACGCCGTGAAGTTTATTGACTGTACAGTACAGCTTGTAACATAAAGAAAGTAGTGCTTTGTATCTGCCGAACGATGACAAGGACGAGTGTTGGATGAATGAATGATCGACCATAAGCCCACTGGGATCAGCCGCTGTTTTGGGGTTTGATGTAGAGTTAATCGATGCATACAACACGAGGGCACTTTAGATTGGCATCATTCGATAGGTATACATTTCACCTTGCTGCATGTGAAACCCTGGGCAACTCGGGACAAAAATTATGTAGCTTCCAAACGTCCCTCCCCCCTAAAATGGGTTCAAAGGCCGCCTGGTCATTTTTTTTTTTACACCCTGCCTGTTCAAATCTCTCAATTCCGTAGCAATCGCTCATGGCTTGGCACACCGGCGCATGTCAGAGTTTCCGAGATGGCTGATTTGAGAGAGTGAAGTATGGAGATGGTTCAAAGTAGGCTTTATTAACTGAATGAGACTACGGTTATGCTAAATGTAGGACTCGCTATGGAATGACAAATCTAGTGTACTGATCTACGTTAGAATGGGGGAGCTAGTCAGCGGTGCCATAATGGTCAGTAGTTGTGTCAAGGAATAGTGTTTTTTGAAAGAGCACTGACCACAGAATCTACAAAGGAAGAGTGAGAAAACAAATTGCGAGGATTCCCGATGTTTATCGTAATGCTTTGATCCCAATCCCTAATCTAACCACATGTCGTCGATCCAGTACTAATGCCAGAGAGCCGATATCCGTTGCCATCCCATTCTATCTACTAGGAAAAAAGAGAGCATTGATGCAAAAGGCAAATGTTAGTCATGGGAAGGCAAAGATGCACAAGATGGTGAGAATGATAGAGTTACGCAGCGTTCGTCGTTGAAGGTCGTTGTATAGAAATTGATCTGTTTGTGGTGCGGTGCTTAAGTCAATGGAAAGAAAAAAGTGATGAAGAAGTAAAGAAGAAGGACAGAAAAGGTTTGACGGAAAAAATAATTCTTTGTGAAAATGAGCGGAGTATGAAATCTTGCGGGCTACATGGGATTACATTGTGCAGCGTTTTGCAAAAGGAGCCATTTGGTCCGTTGCCGGGGAAATATTCACTCTCATTATCATGCGTGAAGCTGTTCGGTTGTATGTATTCATATATCCTGCCTCACAAAAGAAGTATCTGACTGTGCTCTCAATACTTTGCATCCCAGTTTGATTTCGTCTTGGAACTATGCCATGTAAACCCACATTCATCCCATGAGTTGGATCTTTACTGCGATGAATGTTTGTGTCTTTTGATAAAGTATCCGATTCGTTTACCTCTAATAGTCTATTTCAGCAACCATCATTGTTGTCGCTATTCAGATTCCAAAGCGATTATGTCGGAGTTGGAATATCAGTAGGCGGCATAAAAGTATCCCGACTCCCAATTTTACATTTGGTTTCTTTCTTTCACTTTCTGGATGCTTGCGAATTCCTTTGGCAGTTAAAAAGTTATTCTTCGGTAGCACTCAATGACTCTAATCGGCAACCCTCACTATGTCGAGCACCACAGAATGCTCACATTACGACAACATCTTGAACTAGTCCAAAGTGACAATCAGCAAGTAATGGAGGTAAAGCAGAATGTCACACCTACGAACTAACACGATAAGTACGTTTTGTTTCTTTTTGGCAGTTGAAACAAGGCCTTGAAAATCAAAAGGAGCAAAGTCGAATGGATCTTTACTACTTGGAAAAGGTAAAAGGGAAAAAGTACGTTGACATATACTCATGAACTCATCAAACCGGTGTCCAATATAGAAACTGAAAGTATATTTGAAAGAAAACGACACTCTCTACAGTACTCAACAAAGGCTAAAGTCTGAACTCTATGCGAAAGATCAAGATCTGGATGCTTTAAACAGTGAGGTGTTATATTGGAAACGGCTCTATATGAATCTCGACAAAACGATGTGTACAGAGGTATGCCAATGACAACCTGACCAAACAAACGGGATATACTTGTAGCTAAACAAAGTGTGTGTCGAATTTTATCTTTTTGCTTTGCTCTAGCGTGAAGAATTTGCCAGACAACAAGATCTATGGACTCATCGGGAATCACAGCTAGCTTTCCGCCTTCGCCGTCTGCAGGACTCTCACCCAGAAATCATGGATACCACAATGTTGGCCCCATATCTCCTTCCCTCGAAGGATACTTTTGTTTACGATAAAGGTAAGCGACCATTCTTATCCTAATCATGGCTAACTCGAACTTTTGTATCAGAAGACTTTCTGCCGCCCTGGGACAACCACTACGATCCGCCTCTATCGCCGCCTCATCAATCAAAATCACAACCATCGCCACCAATCACCACACCTCACATATCGAATCTGCTCACAGTACCATCACTTCAAAAAGGATTTGCTCGCTTGGGACTGGAGGCCGAACAACAACAGACTCTACCCAAGCAGCTAACCGATGCCCAATCATCATGTCTCGTGAATCAAGTCGGGGGCGTCCTGGATCTCGGCCAATCTTCAATGGAAAACGATGAAACTTCCCAACTAATGCTCAAGGATAAAACCTCCTATGAAGACTGTATCTTGGACTCATATGTGCAGGTAACTTACCCCCGCATCTATCGCTGATGAAGACTGTGACAGAGTACTCTTTTCACGTCACTAACCATTACCTGCTCATCCCACACATAGGTTAGAAGTAATGATATTAGTCCAAAGCACCTAGGATCCACAGAACCTCAAGATCGCCTGCCTCTGGAGAAAAGAAATCACCGCACCAATGGACAGTCCCCACTATCGCGTCAAGCACGAAAACTCAGTTTGAAAAATGAATTATCGAAGGCGATGTTGTCAGAACACAGGCTGACTTTATTCTCTGAAGGTAAGTAGGAACGAAATGGGTCAACGCTCACCAGCTAATCAGAAGCATCTCTTCCACAGTTATGATAGATGAGATCATGGCGCTGGAAGATACGAACGAGGCTTATAAAAGCTATATCAACAATATTCTTAAACGCATCATGAACGACAGGCATACGGAGTCGATTCTCAGCATTGATCCACCGGAAGCAACAGCGACTCTCAAGATCATTCCTTCGACACTCGCCCGTGCACATTGCATGACGTCTATATCGCCTTCTCAACAAGTGGAATCAAGACCAACTACTATATGCAAAGGTCTCGGAAACTCGGTTCCACTCATGATACCCGGGAAAATCAGCAACGAACGTTTTAACAGTGAAGCTTCATGATGGGTGGATCGACTTTTTTCCGGTGATACATTAGGCTATACATTAGGCTAGTTATACACCCTTGCAGAATAGACATTAGTAGCATAAGTTCATATATTAAACATGAACTATCCCTTTGCGTATGTCGCTCTTTACTTCTCTAATAAACGCTGCCTTAGAGCTGTTGTCAATTGATAAATTTGAGTGGATCGATAAGAGGGGTACAATTCGAGTGGGTACTCTTGCAGCCCAACGGGGTACTTCACTTCGTTTCTTTTTCAAGGTCAAGACTTGGCGCATTGTGGTAATTTGCACACTAGAATTTAAACCCCGATTTGTCTACAAGAACTTTTTCTTCGCCCATTCTTTGTTTTTGCTCCTTCTTCCCCTCGTCATCACTTTTTTGCATCCCATTGTCATTCTCTTTACTCCACGACGACAAACGAACGAGCGAGCAAACCAGCGAACGAACGAACGAACGAACGGTAACTCTCCCTTTCTCACGTCATGTTTAACTTTTGCTTACCATTACAAACTTTTTGCCTTTTGCATCGTCCCTCTTTCTTTTGACACTAGATTGGATACAACGATTGCAAAGACGATAAAGACGACGACGATGCTATTGGCCACTCCACCACTGCCTTATGTCGCCCAAAAAGGCTCTTTTTAAATTTTCAAATGTAAAAAACATGGGGAAACCCTTGAATTTTTTTTTCTTCTGCACTCATCTTGTCCATAGTAGATTCCCTAGCCATTGTACCGATAAAGTGCACTATCCCTTGACCCATTCGCAGCGCCCACTACTACTACTACTACTACTACTACTACTACTACTACTTTGGATAACGCTACTCTTCTCTCTCCTTTCTTTTGCTTAGCTCATTACACTAGATTAGTCACTTCATGACAAGCCCACTGCCATCCACTAGGACATGTAGCTTAAGCTTAGTCTCATTCGGTCAATAAAAACCATACTTTAACCCATCTCCAAGACTTTGTTCTTTTGCATACGCTTCAGTGATCTTGAAGACTTTTATATGTAGCGGTACAAATCACCTGGTGTGCCAATCCCTGACCCTTTTTTTATTGTCTACTTCGTCGCTTGACGGTGCTTAAACTATGGTATTGGCCCCTTTTTGGTCTAACTAGTGCCTGATACAACAGGACGCCAGGGTGCTAAAAGGGTGGGATAGGATTGGAGACTATAGATAGGTAATGTTTTAGGATAAAAGACTAGAGACATCGGCGATGGGATACATACCATTGGATCCTGAGTCCATGATTATTGGCCATGATGGTAAAATTCATGCGTGGAGAAGACAGCGGGGTGTGAAATGTCTGTTCTCAGGTTTTCGGTTTGCTCAGTGGAGTGCATACCATTAGATCCTGGGTCCATAATTATAGGTCATAGCGGTAAAAATCAAGCATTGTCATGACACGAGGCGGGATCTAGGTCACAAATGATGGGAGTCGAGGTAAAGTGAGACATTGTTTATTTTATTAGGGTAACGGGGAAAAGAGACAGGGGAAGAAGGAAGAGAGTTGTTTGGTTGGGGTGCTAACAGTATGCGAGAGGGGTCTACTTTTATACTATCGGTGGGGCAAAGGGCAAGGAGGACAAAGGAGCGGACAAGAGGCAAAGACCGAAAAAGTCAAGACAAGGACCAATTCAAGATCTTGACAAAAAGATGGACAAGAAGGTGAGAAGGGGAGAGTTACCCTGCGTTCGTCGTTGGAAGTCTTTGTATAGAGGGCGAGTCGCTCGTGGTGCGGCGCTAATGTCGATGGAAAGAAAAAAAAGTTATGAAGAAGCAAAGAAGAGACAAAGAAAGGTTTTGAGGGAAAAGGGGTTTCTTTTGTGGCTAAGAGCGGAGTTTGAAAGCCGATGGGTCTGCAAATCACTTGGTCGCCATCGTTGTCATCAGTCAACCCATAACATAGACTTATCATCGTTACCGACATTGTAATTTCGTCGCCCCATGGCACAACATTCATGTTTATTCATTGACAACACATAAAGTAAACTATTTTCTAACTACGATTCTATGCACTGATTCCTCAGTCTACAAAAGGAAGAGGGCAGGAGCTTGGTTGCATGGACACTTGGAGGAAGCTTCGAGGGGTCAAGATGTACTAGTTAAAGTGGCATCCTTAGTCCTGTCTTGCTCGACCAATGTAACAGTTGCCAGAGCTGCGATACCATGCGGATACTAGATCTAAAACTAAAAGATGTTTTAGTACTTCAGCACAGACAGCGTTTCACCACATTACTGATCAAAAGTCAAAGAATGCCATATCGTCATCAGCAAGTCAATTTAAATCCTTGAAGCCACGGAAAAATGAAGCACCAGGAACGTTCGATCCTATCATCCCCGAGAGGATGAAAGGTTCTACTAGTAAAGTGAGACATTCCCACCCAAAGACGGTTGTCCAATGGCCTTAACAATCTATCCCAGAGAACCCGAGATAGATAAAAAGCTAAAGTACAGGTGCCCTCAGATGTGGACCACATTCATAGAATGGATATAACTTGGGCTCATCATTTTGATAGGCATTCTTCGCTTTCATGCCCGTTTCTTCTTTTGCAGACTTACCTATAGTTACATTCGTGAGATAAACCAGTGTTGACTGCATATACAAAGGATCCAATCAATGGTGTACAACTAGACGATCATCAAAACAAAAGGAAAGTTAGTACCATTGATACATCGTCCCTCTACTGTTGGTAATGATCACTTTCTTGGTTTGGATTGAGTCAGATACGAGGAATTCCATTGTTTTCCATCCACATTGCCATCTTTGTTCAATCTTACGATAAAAGAACAAAGCGACTTCAGGGTATCAGCAATGTTTTTCATCATTCAAACCAAAGGATAAGAAAGGTCACAACACCAACAGCACTTTATCTTCTTTACACTGTAAATGTTACTTACGCAATTCAAGAGTCCATTGTTTAAAAGGAGGAAAGATGATAAAGTGGGAAGAAAGAAAGAGAGAAAAGTTTTTCAGATGGGGCTTTTAAAGAGCCCCGCCCCCCTGCCACATAAATTTTTTTCAGCGTGACGATTTCTGTGAGCAAAAAAGTTCGGTATCCGCCATTGCAGTAAACGTGCTTACTGGCATACCGCTTCGCCCCTTTTCATAATCCCGCTCAACTATATATCTTGGCGATGGGTGTTCACTTTTCTGTTTGATTCCTTCTAAGTGTACGTACGCAGGAGGGCGAAGATTTCTCAGGTACGGATTTTTTGGCTCTGGCGGAGTTGCAACTGTTTTTCAACGTTACGTGTCCTAAAAAACTCCACACCAAATCTTTTTTTTGGGGGGTAGAGCTCTTGGTAGTGCCTACTCTCCCAGTCAAAAGCAGCCAACTTCAAAAAGCGTCCTTATAATAGGCTTTTAAAGACTTGAACGATCATCTATCCGAGAAAACATTTTCCTTTTGGTTGATTCTATCTCGTTTCGTGGGTAGCTCCCTCCTATACGTAGGCCTAGTGGAAGAAAGAAAAAGGACGGAGCTTGGAACTGTAAATCCTCAGGAAGAAAAAAATGGCGGCATTTCAAATCGATTGCCAAGGTTTTCAATCTGAGAGGTGCCACCAAGATGAGAGGTTTTCTTCACATTGCTAACACCATGGAGAGCCAATGCGCATATTTGACTTTTTATTTTCGTTCCCTTTTGTACATGAATGGTTCTGTGACTCTTCTCGTAAGGTGATAAGTCTGCCTTTTTGTATATGATAGGGGGATGCTCTGCTCTCATGGCAGAGTGATCCTCTTTTTCAAGCGAATCTCACATACAGTACTCCGGACATCATGCTTGCATTTCTGTGCCTATACGATATGTATGTTGGTGCTTCTTTCAAAGTCCATTGTCTTTCCCTTTTGCCATCTGATACAGTAAATACAACATCGGAATTCCTCATATCATACCTTTCTCCTTCCTGCAAGTAATTTGCCAAAGAGACTCTGTAAACATATGCTTGAAATGCAATGCGCTATACTTCTATATCATCATTGCGCAATAGTACCATAGACAATGCATAAGCGTAAGATACATAGAGCACATAAATAGATGAAGTGGATCGTCGGACGTATCGTAATTGCTATTTTGGGAAGATCATGCAAAACGAAGAGCGGAGTTTGAAAACTCCGACACTCTCAGTGGGCTGTCATCATAAATGATCTGCCATGGCGGCCAGAAGTTCAACGTGGCATTAAAGATCGCTCACAAAGTAACTTATCCATAAAAAAGTATGCTCTATATATGAACGCTACCTAGTTACCTCGCCCGGGGAACGATCTAAGGGAGCATCCATCTAAACTATGCGCCAGCGTTGACAGATGGAAGAGTGGCAGTGACCGGTCCATGACATTATTACAACAAAAGGCACTGGTAAAGTGTACCAAGCTGTAAAAAAGACATTGATGACACATCAGGCTAAATGATAGCAGTGTAGACACTCAATCGCATTGACCTCCCCAGCTGCTGTACAGAATCACATCGGGTTTAGAAATTGATTAGCTTAGTTAGTCTATTCAATGTAAGAGACTGTATTCCGACGTCTTTCTCGCCACCGAGATTCTATGTTTGCACTAGGAGATGGACAGGAGATGACAGGAAATGACGAAGGTAACGTTTGTGGTACGATTTCAGGATTGCGTCAGTTTTGAAACCCCGATATCTTTTGGTCGGCAAATCAAAAGAGATCATCTAAATCTGACTCTTCAACTTTATTGAACTCAGATTCCCATTCTTTCTTTCTTTTTATCCTCTTCTTATGCATACCTCCTCTTGCCCACTCTCTCAGAATCAGCCTCCTTTACCATGGGTTGTACAAAAGTACGGAGGAACTAGTGTTGGGAAGTTTATAGATGCAATCTCTACCAAGATCATACCGTAAGTTCTGTGATATAACAAGCTGGTCCTTCGTACTCAACAAGCATTCTTCTTCCTTGGTGGCGGTAGGTCATACCTACAGAAGAATAGACTCGTCATTGTATGTTCAGCACGAAGTGGTGGAACTAAGCAACAAGGCACAACGAATAGGTAGCTCTAATGACGACGAAAGACGCTACAACGAAATGATATTAACCCCACCCTCTTTTCTGTAGATTACTCAAGGCAGCCGAAGAAGCTATCAAAGAAGACTCCTCAGTACATTTGGATATCGTCAAAGAACTCACTCTGGACCACACAGAAATAGCCAAACAGCACATTCGGGACCCTGATATCTTGAACGAACTTTTGGCACAATTGGAAGGTGATTGTCGTCGATTAAGGTCCTTTTTGCAGGCGGCCGAGGTAGGATATTGAATCAATTTACTCATGCAACCTATCACTTATGCCTCCATCTCTTCCACTCGCACTTAGATTATTGAAGAAATCTCGCCTAGATCAAAGGACATCATTGTTGGTATGGGGGAAACACTGTCATGCCAAATTGTCGCAGCGGTACTCAAGGACAAGGTAAGAGCTTCCAAGAGACTTGATGATCAGAAGGGCAGGGCACTCATCAATCTGCGCAGGGCATCGACAGCATATTTGTCAACTTGAACAACATTATAGATAGGCAATTCACCACTCTTGATCAGGAGTTCTACGACTATCTAGCGGATCGATTGGCTACTATTGTTAAAGAGTGTGGGAACAAAGTGCCTGTCTTGACTGGTAAAGCGTGTGCTGGTGAAAGGAAATGGACTACATACTCACCAGATTATCTAATCCTACCTAGGCTTTTTTGGGAATGTGCCTGGAAGCTTATTATCAACTATTGGCCGGGGCTATACCGATCTATGTGCAGCATTGACATCAGTTGGTCTTGGGGCCGAAGAACTACAGATCTGGAAAGAGGTGGATGGGATCTTCACAGCTGACCCTCGCAAAGTGGCCAATGCACGATTGTTACCTATCATCACCCCCGAAGAAGCTGCTGAATTGACCTATTATGGATCTGAAGTCATCCACCCCTTCACTATGGAACAAGTCATCCGTGTCAACATCCCAATCCGAATCAAGAATGTAGAAAACCCTGCAGGTTCAGGTACAATGATCTTTCCTGACCGAACTGGACAACAACCTGATGGCACTTCAACTCCTCCGACCTCTGTCTTGGCTCAAAATGGATACCACTCTGACTTACCGAGGAAATCACCAACCGCTGTCACCATCAAAGACAACATCTGTGTCCTCAATGTACATTCGAATAGGAAGAACGTTAGCCATGGCTTCTTGGCGAAGATATTCACAACTTTGGATGATCACGGCATAGTGGTGGACCTGATTTCAACATCAGAAGTGCATGTATCCATGGCTCTCAACGCAGATATGGTCTCTTCCAGTCTAGATACCGCTGTCACTGAACTCAAGAAACTAGGATCGGTAGGGCAAGGAAAATAAAGTTGAAAGAGACGTACTAACCATTCATGGCTGACACTTTATTTGATAGGTGGAAGTAATGCATGATATGGCTATTCTGTCCTTGGTGGGCAAGCAAATGAAAAGCATGGTTGGGGTTGCTGGTGACATGTTTACAGCTCTGGCTATGGCTAACATCAGTATTGAAATCATCTCTCAAGGTGCATCTGAAATCAACATCTCTTGTGTGGTGGATGGTGATAATGCGTGCGCAGCTTTACAAGTGGTACATGAACAATTGTTGGACGTCGACCCCAGTTTAGAAGATCATCCCTCCCCTTGCTTACAATAAAAAAAAGTTTTTGAAAGTCCGCCGTCGGGGTTGAATGTATCAACCATGTGGTTGGTCAACTCTATAAAGAGGGGGACAAATCATAGATTTTTGTTTTCTTTTCCTTCTTCTTTCTTTATACTTTTACTCATATCATGTTTCAACGCATTATCAACTTTTGGGTACAAACCTTTGTAACAGAACGTCTCCTCGCCAGCCCTCTGTTTCACCGTATGGCAGCAAAGACTCACCATCATGTCTCCAGTTTGACTGAAAAAGGTAAACTTGGCATTAGGAAACTTTTAAAGCAACAACGGCTTACTTATGATTCTTATTTGTAGGATCCAAGCATGCCAACGAATTCTCAAAGGCCTTCCGGGAAAACCTCGAAAAAGAAGCCAGAAACCAACGCAAATAGGAAGCACCTTGATTACACAATCATTCGCCAATCACTGTCTTCACCCTTGCATTGGCTCTTTGTGTTTGCTCCCCATTCCTACTGATTACGAACCCCTCTCTGCCTCTAGCGATAGATCAACACTCTTCACTTTACACTCACACTCCATGCTGTAGATTTACCCTTACCCCTATACATATACTTACTAGTCAATCACTCTCTCAAATAAGCTTTACCAAATAAAATACGACGATTTGAAGTTGAACAACAGGATGTATAAAAAGAGGAAAGTAGACGTCAGCAATAACTTGTACTAGGGATGGTTCGGTATAACATCTAAGGAACTTCCAGGAAAGAATGGGATGGGGTGGGTGCGTGGGCAACAAGGGAGGAATAGACGGGTACAAATGACACACACATTGACCAAAAAAATCGATGAAGACTAAGCGCACCGTGTGATTTGCACCAGTATATATCGGGGTTTCGAAGATAGCAAGTGCCTGTGCAGAAGAGTACAGTTATGGAGATGGTCAAAGTAGGTTTTAACAAGTGAATGAAACTATGGTTAGCTACATGCGCAAGAGCAGGTATAAGACATTCCCTGGAAGGACCAATCTAGTGTATAATGAGCTAGAGAATGAAGAAAAAGAAACAGTTGATCGCCGGTGCCAAAAAAAGTCAGTGGTGGTGTGCAAAAGGCAGTGAGTAATGAAATTGTACTATTTGAGAGTGCATCGCCTAGACAATCTAGGGACCCCACAATCTACATGTGGAAAAAAGGGACACCTCGTCAACTTCCCTCTGCGTAAACTTAATTTTTCGTTGATTGGTTTGAAGAAAGGACAGGACCTTGGAAAAAGTCTCACTTTTTTGGGAGCTCATTTTTCTTGTGAACGGGATGAACAGCACAACTTCAAATTTGGCATAGACTCAGAGGTGTATTTTATCTATCGATTGATACCAAGAATGATTGATTTCCTTCGATGGCCTGTTGCTTTTGGTACCACTCCAATTGGCCGCTTTTTGGGGGCTTCTCGGAGCGTTCACGACCACATACAACATAAAAGTACTTGTTTCTGGGCATCAGTCGATAGCGATGCATTACATCGTGTTTCCTGTAGAATTTGATGATGGGTTGTCGATCTAGGTTCTGAGAAATAAAAAAAAATGGACGTCAAAAGTTCACGTTTTCAAACATGATATCATAGTTCAGATTTTTTGATTTTCAAACCCCGCCATCTGAAGAAAGGACAGACCTTGGAAAAAAGTCTCACTTTTTTTGGAGCTAATTTTCTTGTGAATGGGATAGATAACCCACCTTCAAATTCGACACAGACTCAGAAGTGCTTTTTATCTATCGACTGATATTAGAAAAGTCTGATTTCATTGAAGGGCTTGCTGCTTTAGGATCACTACAATTGGTCGCTTCTGGGGGGCTTCTCATAGCATTCACGGCCGCATATAACATAAAAGTGCTTGTTTCTGGGTATAAATTGATATGTATGCATTGCATTGTGTTGCTTGTGAAATTTGACGGTGGGTTGTCCATCTCGTTTCTGAGAAATGAACAGCTCCTTACAAGAAAAAAGGGGGTCTAAAGATCACATTTTCAAATAGTTCAAATTTTCTAATTTCAACCCCTGTCGTTTGAATAATGAAGCAGAAAAGTATTTTTATGTAAAGCCTTCTAAATTTTGGGTAGGCTAGGAAAGGTGAAATTGAATTTGGTCGTCTTTTGTCAAATCAAGCTTTTCAACTCTGCTTTTTAAATAGCGACGATCTTTACAGCGCTGTGCTTTTGAAACTGATTAGGGCAGACTGAAGCAGCACATCAGAAAAAAAGCTTTCTTCTCCCAGTGTTATACCGTATCACAATGGATCCTTCCATTTAAGCATTGCCTCTATCTTGCATGATCCCGTTCCTGAAAAAGCGGAGATTGAAATATACACCTCCCTTTAACTTTTATTGCTCCACACTAACAATCATCAGTTTCTTCGCTTCCAGTCAAGCAGATTCTATACACACCTTTCTTATCTGGTGGCGTGTATTCACCCGAAATCTTGCCGTCGTCCTCACTGCAATGGTTCATGATAGCGGCTACCCCAGTACGCAAATATGCATGAGTGGTAGTGTTTTCGGTCCCCGACGGCCGGGACACCACAGCAGCTGATAGATACTTGACGATAAAATAGCCTTCCTTAACAGCGACGGTTTCATTCTTGGCCAGTACTTCTTTCAGTAGATGCACAGCATCTGGGGTCTCGGATGTGGACATGTCATTACACTTGATCCCCAGGGCTTCATTTTCCGCTTTCTTTGGGTCATCGTCACCAAAGCACATCAGAGAAAACCAGCAAAGGACAAGATATAAGGTAAAAACAGACTTGAACATGTTTATAGATGGAGCAAAAGAAGAGAAAGTAGAAAGAAGAGAAAAAGTCAAGGCATATAAATGGGTGTAGTTGCACTAAAAGATAGGAGACTTGATAGCAATATGATGCCTCAGCAAAGGGGATAAGTTGATAGGGAGAGGGATAACGTATACTCCTTTTTCTCATGAGACGACTGAAGGAGTTGAAAGCTTATGTGACCATTACAATTTCATCATCATAGCCGGTCATCCATATAAACATATACAAGCATGAC